>JABBMZ010000081.1:0-139727 GCA_013403795.1 Teratosphaeria pseudoeucalypti
ATGCATCCAGGATCGAGCGTGGAGGATGGGCACTCGTAAGACAAAACAAACCCCCAACCCACTCTCCCCCTCCCCCCTCCCCACATCCACCACCACCCCCATCACCACCCCACCAACCCACCAACCCACCCATCCCTCTCCCAACGCACGACCTCACTAATCCTCTCCACTGCCTCGAACCCTCTCCATCCCTCTCTCGGCTCAGGACCACACCGCCCAGGCTTCCACCGCTGCCACGGCACAGCACAACGAGAACCAGCTCGACCTCTCCCCTCTCCCTTTCCACTGTACCCACCCTGCGGGAGACTGGAGGTGCACATCCAGTCCTCTCCTTGGTGGGTGCAGGGGTCGCGGGAGGGTGGCGGAGTCGTCTCGTTCTCTGCGTGCTGTGCCGTGGTGGCTGGGGTGTCCGGGGCGGGTATCCTTCGCAGAAGAGGTGGATGCTGGGGGCGTCGGGGAAGTGCAGCGGGGCTCGCTGGCGTCGTGCGCCGGTTGCAGGGCGGGGCGGAGGACGTGGGCCGAGGTGCGGGCGGTGGTGCATCGTGGCCGCGGCGGGTGCGGGGTTTGCTGGGTTGGGTTCGGCGGAGGAGCGTGATGCCATTGCAGGGTTGGTTGTTGTATCTACGCACGCGACTGACAGTATATAGAAGCGGCAAGACGGCCGATCGAGGGGAATCGAACGATCCGCTCTCGTCGGCTCCGACAGAAAACATCCTTCCATCTCTCCCGCGGTCGTCTTGCCGCGCCACTCGTTGACCGGGTACCTGCATCAAGACATGCTGCATCTGAGGCCACGCCGATCCAGAGATTCCTTTGTCTGCCCCCTCCTCCTGTCTCACGTTCTCCTGTTGGAGAAGGAGGGAAGTAAGCTATCTTCCCTCGCACTTCTTCTTCTTCTTCTTCTTTTCGTGCTTCTTCCATCTTCTCCAGGCCCCTTCATTATTCATCTTTCCTACCCGCACGAAACACGACTACCATCAACATCATCTTGGAAACCTTCCAACGACTTCAACGATACCCAACCGACTATGGCGGACCGCTCTCCGCCACCACCACCATCACCACCACCACCACCACCACCACCGCAACGTCCAGCACCACCACAACGTCCAGCACCGATCACAGTCAACCTCGGCGTCGGTCAATCTCGTGCGACCTCTCGGGCTGGTACACCTGCTCGTCCTGCTACGGGCGTACAGCAGCAGCAGCAGCAGCGACGACCGATGACTCCGCACTCGACCACGATGATAGAGGGAGCTGTGCTGGCACGCCGCTCCTCTCCCACGACCTCCGACATCCGCCGCGCTTATAATAGACGCATGTCGCCATCTCCGGCATCTTCACCGACGGCAACTACGGTCGAGCACGCGCAGACGCAGCCAGGGGCGCACTTCATCGACACCTCTCCCAGCAGTGATGGCTCACGACCTGCGACGCCGACTGCAAGCCCGCTATGGCAGCGGAGCTCGGCTCCGAGACCAGAGGACATACGCTACGCTTTCCAGCAGCGCATGCGTCAACACAGCAGTCCTGCGATACCAAGTCCCTCCATCTCCGCGCGTGGGACTGCACTTGCGGACGTCTCGCACGACCCAGCAAGAGCGGTGTCTACGACGCCAGCGCCATTCCCAGGTGGTGAAGCGGGCACAAGGAGGATGAGTCCAGCTTATGGCTCTGCTCCTCCCCATCCTCCTTCTCCTCCTCCTTCCGTCCCTGCTGGACCGTCCGTGGATCCTCGGCAGAGAGCCACGGGGAGGGGAGGGAGTCGTAGGCTTCCTGGCGCAAGAGACATGGATGATGATATGCGGGAGAGGGTGAGGGCATTGTCTACGCCGAAGGGGTTGACAAGACCTCCGGTGCGAGACGGTGCGGCTTCTCGTCTCGGGAGTGCTGCGGCTCCAGCAGCGTCTGCTGGAAGGCCGCTCGAGAGAGTTCCAGACGACGACCAGCCTTTCTCCGTCAAAAGTGGCGGCCACAGACCGATGCGTCGTGGGGTTTCTGCTTCTGCTTCTTCTGCTGATGCGGGTCTGACGGGCTCGCCTACTGGGAAAGATCTCCAGACTCCGAACACCACTGCGACTTCTCTAGGTACAGGAGGTTGGAGCCTCATACCTGGCATGCCCCCGTTCGCGGGAGCCAGGTACGGGCGTCCTCCTGGCTTTAGTGATGATGGCGGGGTTAGGAGTAGTGTTGGCAGTGGAAATGATGCAGGAGGCCTGGATATGAGGAGTGGCGATGGGCTTGAAGGGGATGGGATTGCTTCTTCTTCTGCTGCCGCTGCTACTGATGCTGAAGGGATGGCGAAAGCTAGCCCGGGTCACGACAACAGGCTCGACGGCAGCTCAACGGCTGATACCACCCAAGCTCCATCCTCCGGCACCCCTCCGCCTACCTCTCCATCCAACAACGATCTCCCACCAACAACCTCCATGCCCGGCTCCTATCCCCTGAGCCCACCTCAACAACCATCGGCGCTCGAAGCACTAGACCTCGCACTCCTACCTGCCAGGCAGCCCGGGATGCGGGAGGTTTCCACCTCGGCGCTGCCGTCAATCATGCTTCGGCGTGCCACGCCCGGACGACGTGCGCTCCCGCAGCTCTTGATCGACGCTCTCGATGAGCGACAGGCGGCGATCCGCAAGGCGTGTGCCGAGGGTCGTCCGCACACGGCGCCGGGAGGGAGTACGCGGGGCTCTTCTGCTGCGATTGGGACGAGCGAAGGTGGTTTTGGCCGGTGGTCTGAGCGCGGAGATGCCGGGTTGCTAGGTGGGGGAGAAATGGTCGATGATGCTGCGGGTGGTGGGGGTTTGCGAGTCAGTGGTCATGGCTCTGGAGACGCGGAAGACGGGGATGTTGGCGAGGAGGGGGAGACGAACGATACTGAGAAGCCTCGTGAGGCGAGTGTCGAGAGGGCTCTGGCACGGGCTCCGCCACCTCCTACTCCTGATCCTATTCCGCGAGGTGAGTCGGGTTCGACGGTGAAGAGGAGGGGCGGTGCTGCTACTCCACCCACGAGACGGCCTAGTTCGGCTTCATCAACGCCCAGGCGGGTCACGTTCGCCGACGACACGAACGGCGGCGCAGCGAACAATGCCGCACCCCTCGGCATCAGATCATCAACCCCGCCTCTGCGCCCAAGCAACTCCCATCGACCCCGACGACCACCGCCGCCACCGCCTCCTCCCAATCTCTTCACAACCTCCGCCCAAGCCTTCTGGCGCCAGCGCCTCTGGATCTTCCTCCTCCCCGCCCTCCTCCTGTCGAGCCCCTGGCCCCTCGCCATCCTGACCTACACCCTCCACCCCAGCATCCTCGCCCCCTCTCCTCCCACCACTCCGCCCAACACCACCCCGCCCAGCCTCTCCCTCACCAACCTCCTCACAACCCTCCACCACCTCACCGCGTCCATCGAATCCTCCATCTCCCTCTACGACCTCGCCGTCTTCAGTCCCTGCGCCTGCTTCTCGCTGCACCTTGCGCTCGCGCCCGCCGACCCTGCGCAGTATCAGCAGAGCAAGTTCTGGGACACGTACATCAACAACTCGGTGGAGGAGGTGAGCGTGAGCGGGTGGGCAGGCGCATTCTGTCCGCGTCTGGACCCCTGGGATGTCCCGCAGGTCGACGGCGGCGAGAGCATCGGAGAGAGGGAGATGTGGGCAGCGACGCAACATTTTCTCGAGATGGCGGGAGTGGTGGCGTCATTGCAACCAGAGCTGGTACGTTCCTTTTTCCCCCTTTTGCGGGTTTGCTGACTGACGAGGTTGGCAGCTGCACCTTGCGAACACCACCCTCGAACTAACCACGCGCTTCGATCACCTCCTCGCACTCGACGCCGCCCAAAGCTCCACCCACGCTCCCTCCCGCGGCACGATCAGAACCTGGCAAAGCCACATCTTCGCCACCGCCCTCATCCTCTACGAATCCCCTCCCTCCGAACTCCCCATCCTCCTCCGCCTCCCTGCCTCCCTCGCCCGCACCGTCGGCCTCTGGGACGCCGTACACATCCCTCTCCTCCAAGCCATCCCCGGGCTCACCATCTTCCCCCGCGAAGTCGCCGACATCCACGCCGGGTTGGTCGTAGTCTTCGCGGGCTCCGGCGCCGCCGTCATCGACGCGCTGGCTCGGATCCACGCGCGGGGGCCACAGTGCGAGGCGCGCCTAGATGCGGTGGAGAACGCCCTCTGGGACCTTAGCGACGAGCGACCCGCGCAGAGCGCAGTGGTGCGTTGGCTCGTCTAGTACTGGGTCCAGAAGCACTTGCGCCCGGTGTGCGAGTGGGCTGGGTCTTCTCCCGCGACGTCTCGGTCGCTAGAGGAGCCGGGGAGTCTGACGTGGCGGCAGATGGAGCAGATGGTGCGTGCGGCGAAGGCGGTCGTGGAGGCGGTGCCGGGGGAGGTTGGGGAGAGGCGTCGGGGCGGCTTGCGCACGGGGTGGAGGGGCTTAGTGGTGGAGGGGGGTCGGGAGAGGGAGGAGGCGGTGGAGGCTGCGGGGGGGTTGAAGGGGATTGGGGAGGGGTGGGTGCGGGATTAGTTGGGGTTTTGGGTGGAGGGGTGTGCGGAGTTTTGGAGGGGGGTTAGGAGTGATGGATGGATGGATGGGCGGGGGTTTGAAACGGCGTGATGGTCGGGGGTGGTATGCTGTGTATCTATCGTTCGCTGGATGCAAAGTGCGTTCGACTACCCGCTTCAAGAGCCCGAGTCGGAAATCCTCCATCTTCATCGCCTATGAACGAGACATGCCGTGGGTAGCAACAGTGCCTCACCTCATGTTCCCATCTCTTCGATTCAGCATCATCCCGCTCATCCTGCTCAATGCTCCTCTTGGCCCTTCCCTCCGAGTTCGCATCCCGTAGTCTATGTCTCGCTACAGGCCCCTAATGATGCTCTGCCCGGCCGCGTGGAGATACAGGTTCAACTCTGATATGCCTGATGCCTCGTATTGGGCTTCAACCTCTGAGTTTCTGCCGGCCAGCCGCTCGTCTCAGCTGCAGAGAGCGACATGGAAATCGAAGCTTTGGACATCGCTTTGCTTTTTTGTTTTTTTTTTTTCACATCGGCCGCTCGCCCGGATCATCTTCATCCATGATAACGTCACGGTCGCCTCTTCATGTGTTTAGAAGAATCCTGGAAGGGTGGCCAGCAAAGATCAGGTATCCCAGAGAAACGCAAATAGGTGAAAATCGCTCTGTACTACTTCAAAGGATCGCGTCTTCTTGTCCTCGCTATAAAGATGTTATGCGGTTTTAAGCATCCTCGACGTCCTTATACTGTCTGCGAAAAGGTCTACTTCTAGGCCTAAGGATTACTAAATTCGACTAGGAGTCCTAGGTAGGTAGAGGATAGTAGATAAGATCTCGTAATAGATAAGATCTCGTAATAAGATCGTATAGTAAGATTATATAGTAAGATCGTATAGTAAGATTATATAGTAAGATTGTACAGTTAGTTTTATTTAAGGAACCTACTTATATATATAAGATATATATAAGTAATATACGCCTAATAACAATCCTAAAACTTATTACTATTACTTATATATACTATAAGCTTATTTAGATAATACTTACTCTTATATTACTAGGTACTACTAAGTATACTATCTCTAATACTTATCTCTTAGATATCTAGAATAATATAGTCTAATAAGTATAGGAGAAATAGCTATAACGACTTCTAGCTAGAACTAATCGATCTTTATATAAGTAGTAACTAAGGACAAAGATAAGAATAAAGATAAGAAAGATAATAGGCCTATACTTATATATAATAGAAAGATAAACGCTACTTAGTAATAGAATAGATTTAGTCCTATCTCTACGAAATATAGCTATAGCCTTACTAGTATTAGTAATAGATACAATTAAATATAATCTAGAGATAGGAGAGGTTGTTATATATAACAGATATCTAGCAAATATATAGACGAATATCGATACTAGTAATTTCGATAGCGTAGTATTATAGTTTTTCTATAATACTTTATAAATAGCTAGTTAGACACTTAACTACTAAGTTAAGAGGCTATATTATTATAAGGTATATTAAAATTAACTATAGATCTAATATTAGTAAACTTCTCTACTAACCTACTATAAAGACAAATATTAATAGTAGTATATTTTAATAATATATATTACTTAGTAATATCTCTATCTAGGTTAGAGCTTATAAGAGTAACTACTTAGAAGCTAAGATACTATAGTAGATAGTACTTCTAACAATTATCTCTCTACTTCTTAAGCTAATAACTTAGTTAAAGCTTATACTAAGTTAAAATATATTGTCTATTATTTAACGGATATTATCTCGAATATAAAGTAAAGAATATTCTCTACTAAAGATTAAAAATAGCCTTTATTCTATATTCCTAATATATAAACTATTATTTGTTAGAAAATATACTTATTATAACTCTATATTTATTACTTTCCTTTCTTCCTAGCTACTTTAAACTTCTATACTATATAATTCTCTATTCTAAAGTTCTAAGAGTTATACTACTTAGTCTCCTAATCTAATTATATCTTCAACCTTAGAACCTCTCTAGAGAATACTTCTATCTTCTCTTCTTATAACCTATCGAACTTGTAGATAGTTATACTAGTATACTAGGGGATAATCCAAACTCGAATAAGTATTATATATTAGTATATCGACTATTATTATATAAGATTTTAAGCTCTAGTCTACCTCGATATCTCCTCTAATAGTTAAGTTATTATTAGCTTATAGTCCGAGGTCTCTCTTCTAGTCTAGTATAAGGATAAGCTCTAAAAAGCCTTAAGAGCGTTTAATTATAGCCTAATCTCTTAGCTTAGCGAAATTAAGTTAAAGCTATTTATATGCTTCTCTTCTATATTTCTCTCTCTTATCTTTATTTTAGACTTATTAAGATATAGATAGGATAGGATACTATTAGATAGTTATCTAGCTTAAGAATACTATTAGTTACTATTTTCTTATACTCTCTATATAATACTAAATCGCTTAAAAAACTTGCTTCTATATTATCTATTTACCTTCGACTAAGCGAGTCTCTCCTATTTAGACCTAAACTAGCTATATCGACTATTAAAGGTTCTAGTATATCTCTAGACTTATTAGACTTAGAGTATAGTAATAAAGAGCTAGAGCTCCTCTTCTTCCTATAACTAGTTATTATAATATCTAGGAATAATTATAGCTTACTAGATACTACTTAGATTAGGCTAGAGAGTAGTATTAGTATATATCTAAGCTAACATCTAATATAGGGTAATTACTAAAAGAGTAGGAGCCTCTAATCTAGACTACTATATCTAAAAAATTTTAGATAATGTTTTTTAGATTCTATAAAACTAATAGATCCTCCTTAGAATTTAGGTAGTCTAAGGAGGTAAGATATCTAAAGTATAGTTTATAATATAGAGTATTATAATTGTATCTATAATAGCAAACCTAGTTATATAATATATTTAGGCTTATATAGTTCTATTATACTACTATATATTATCTATAGCTTTAACCTCTTAAGTACTACTATTATATTATACTTTTATACTATCTATTATATAGCCTTGTCTAACTAATTATATAGCCTCGTCTAACTAATATCTATAGTAGCATCTATAGCTAGTACTTATAGCTAGTACTTATAGTTAGTAGATACTCTTTATTAATCTATAGCTAGTATTTTACTCTTATATTATATTGCCTATTCTACTATAACTCTTTAAAAACTACTTAATATACTATATATCTCTTATTTATATTATAATATACTTTAGGTAGATTTAGGTAGGACTAGTAGCTAGAAAATATTAGTAAAATTATAAATAACATAGGTAAAGAATACTAACCTTTAGATATAGAAACTAAGAAAGCCTTAACTACCTCTTATATATAGTAGAGTATACTAGGCTAGAATCTGATTCTATTTAATTAGTCTACTACTTTCTCGCATACTAGATAATAGAATAAGAAGCGATAAAGAAGAAGTTTAGTACTTATTTAAAGTTAAAGGAGTATATAGATATTATTAGATAAGATATTCTTAGCTTTAAGCTTAACTATTAGCGTACTACCTATAATATAGTTAAAAATAAGCTTTCTAGCCTATATAACAAAGACGCGAGATTAGCTTTTATAAATAAGTACCTTATAGTAAGTTAGAGTATAGTAAATTATTAGCTTTATCTACTACCTAAAACCCTTCTAGAGCTAATAGTCTTTAGAGTATTTAGGAGCTATAAAATATAAGTCTTCCTATCTACCTATACTACTTTTTTTTGACTTTATAATACGTAATAATCTATATGCTCCTTCTTTTCGATTACAACTTTATAAAGAACTTCTTTATACGCTAATTTAAAAAGCTTAGCGTAAAGAAGAGCTACTTATACTACTATAGCTAGAAGAAGAAAAGTACGACTTTATAGAATATAGATTCTACTATAGTATAGACGCTTAAGTTAATACTCTTAATCTAGCGTTCTATCTTAAGCTCTACTTAGATAAGAAGCTATAGAAATAGTATAGTAGTATAGTCTAGAACTAGTTCTATAACTATATATCTAATTTAAAGAAGTAGTTAATTACTTATAAAAGAGCTACTAAAAACAAGTTTAGCTTTCTTAAGGATAAAGAGATCGAAGGTCTTAGAGAGGACGATTTAATAGCTTAGTAATTATTTATAGGCCTTAGTAGAGTTATTAGTAAAGTACTATAAGGTATAAATTAGAGGGGCTAAGTAATAAGGCTTCTAGTAGTAACGTAAATATAGAGCTCTAAAGACCTTCAGAGCTACTAGATTGTAGTTTTAGTAAGAGTAAGAAGTTAGAAGATTTTTATAGATGTCTAGCTATAGATACTAGCTATATAGGATATTATATCCTTCTAGACTACAAAGCTCTATTATTAAGGAGCCTCTTAGTATCCAACTTTATAGTATACGCCTAATATTAAAAGACCCTCTCTTTATAACTAATATTAACTAGAAGTATCTCTAGGCTTATAATTGTTTACTTTATAGTAGCTAGCTCCTCCTTTATACTATTAAGATCTCTTCTTATATTAATTAGCTCTTCTTCTCTCTTATAACTATAAGATCTATCTTTAGTTCTATAAATAATTACTATTACTTATAGAGCTCTACTTAGCTCCCTTCTTCTTACTTAAGCGCTATAGGTAATATAATAGTACTATAGTCGTCGGGTCGACTAGGTTTAGTACTTATTAAGCCTTAAGAGCGTCGTCGGATATAATTAATATAGTCGTAGAGATTAGAAATATTGTCCTTAGTAATAGTAGAATAAGTGTAGCTATTAGTAGGCTATATAAAAATAGATTAGTAGAGTATAACTATAACTAATAAGTAGGATAGACTTACTAATATAGATATTAATAGTATGTTTATTATCTACGACTTAGCGAGCTATAGCTAACTCTAAGGTAGATATAGTAGACTTTTCTAGGAAAATACTTCTTAAATAGTATTTAAGACTTAATCTTCTTTCTTACTATTAGAGATCTTCCTCTAGAGTTAGCTTACTTACCTATTATTTTTAGTAGACTATAGCTTATTTCTATTTTAGTTTATATAGCTTACGCTATTACTATTACTATAATAGATAACAATTATTCTTCTCTTTAGATAACCTAAACCCTAAATTTAGAATCTCTATTATATATAGTAGTAGATATAAGATAGTTGAGATTATAGTCTCTATATAGTTTCTTTAGTCTTCTTAGTCCTCTTTATCTCCTTACTTTTCGCGAGTATTTTATAGGCTATAGCTAGTATTAACTTAGGTAGTAAGAGTATATTAACTTAGTTTAATTACTATAAGCCCTATATACTCTAGAGAATTTCTAGAAGACTAGTTTATTCTAAAGTATAGAGAAGAGAGACGCTTCTATTATTATTAAATAATATATTATAGACTAGTTAGAGCCCTAATTTCTAATAAAGAGAGTAAGCTTTATAACAATATAGTAAGTAGGAACTTTAGGATAGAAAGAGGATACTATACAAAATAATAAGATAAAGGAAAAGAAGTATAACTAAGATAGATATCTAGCTATTAGTAGATAGTCCTAGATAGTCTTTACTATATATAATATAAGTACGAAGCGATACTAAATATACTATAGCTAGTTTCTATTAGCGGATTAGTTCTATATTCTATCGACCTATTCTCCTCTAATATAATAAGGACGCTATCTTATAGTATTACTACTAGTATTATAACTTCTCTCTACGTAGTAAGACCTATATCTATTACTACTACTTAGAGGAGTTCTAATAGTAGTTAGTATAAGAGGACGTATATCTTACTATTAGTTCCTAGTAATATAGATCTCGATATATTATAAATATTAGATTTTATACAAATAATCTAGAAATAAATATAACGCTTCTTTAAGAACTATTAGAATTCTAGGATAGGATACTATACTTGTAGCTAATATCAAATATAACGATAGGTATAGATAGGAGTTATAGCTAGTAACAAACGTAACTTCTATCTTAACCTAAGATTTTTATAGTTTTATAGGCTTAATAGTAACTACTATAGTACTAAGTAAGGGCCTATAGGCTATACCTCGAAAATAGGTAGAGGAAGAATCTATAGCTAGTTTAGAGTATCGAGTCGACTCTAATAGCTATAGCTATAGCTATATATAGGTAAAAGTAGAGAAGTCTTACTAAGTAATAGGGCGAGAAGAAGAGTAGAATAGGCTATAAAAAAAGATAGAGAAATTAAGGATCCTTCTAGCTACTTTTAGTTAATATTACTACTAGAATAGTATAGACTTTATATCTAAGCTAGAGAAGCTATACTATAAGGAATTATAACATAAGTTTAGAGAAAGGCAATACTAGTATAAAGTAGAGTTTAAGAAAGGCGCTACTTAGAAAAGTATAGAAATTAGTAGAGTAAGAGAATAAATACTCTAAAGGTAGATTTTCTTTAAGTTTTCTAGAAGAAAGAGAGAGATATATATATTTATGTATATAAGAGACATCTTTTTATATATCGTTAAGACTAATATAATATATACTCTTATATATATATATATATATGTCTTTAATAGGTACTTTTTCGAGATATATCTATATATATATATATATATATCTTCTACTTATTATATATATCTATCTATTTTCTCTCTATAGTAGTATATCCTTAGGATTATTAGACCTTAGAACTATAGTTATTAATATCTAAGTACCTTTAGTATCTATTAATTACTACTCTATCCTCTCTCTCTCTTCGATCTTTACTCTCGAAAAGAACTCCTACTACTATACTCTCGATAATCTTTTTTCTTTAAATACTAAACTAGTTTTATATATTATTTGAGCCGCCTATTTAGAAAACCTTCTTTCTTTCGACGAGGAACTAGCTTCTTTCGATTACTCTAAGAATATATATACTATCTCTTCTTAAGCTTATTTAAATAGGATACTTATTAGATTAATAGAATTATAAGGTTATTAGTTAAATACTTATATTATCTATTTTCTATCTATTAGAGTATTAAACCTAATACGACTCTAGATCTCTAGCCTAGTACTCTATACTAATATAATTAAGTACTTCGCCTACTATTATCGATATATCTATATTTATATTAATAATTCTTTATTCTACTTAAAAAGTATATACTACTATCTTCTAGGAAGATAGTAGTTTATATTAAAAAGTAAAGGGTAGTCTTATACCTTCCTACTTAAGTTAGAATAAGAAGAGTTATACTAGATTATAACTTACTAGTCCTCTAACTAAGGCTGTATAAGCTTAGCTCTAGGAGGAGTATTTAAGGAGGAGATAAAGGAGAGACGTATATAACTATTTTTTTCTTTAGTATATATATATAATCCTTTTCTAATATAATATATTCCTCCTATAGCTACTTATATATACGTAAATCTATTGCCTAATAGAGAGAGCATCTTAGTTTAATAGGTTATAAGCCTAGGTTTTGCCTATAGCTAGGAGTCGAATTTGTTAGAAGAATGTGCTTAATCTACTTATTAATTAAAGGCAGACTCGAGGCCGCTACTATACTATATAGGAAGACTAGAGCTAATTAGAGGACCGATTAGAGAGCTCCTAAGGCATATATAAGTTGTAAAAGCGCCTAGTAACTACCTAGATATAGTTAAAGTTTGTAGTAACCTTAGGAAAAACTATACTAGATTCGACTTAAAACTACTACTTCGTTTATCTCTTGTTTATTCTTAGTTTACTAGTTTACTTATTTTTAATTCTTTTTACTATAGATTCTACTAAGGACTAGAAGAAGGTCCCTACCCTTAGTCGAGAGAACTACGAGCTCTAGTTTAAATAGGTAATATAACTACTTATATCGAAGAACGTCGTATAGCTACTAGATTAGAAGGCCCCTCTCCTAGCTAGCCTAAGGACAGCGATTATAAACGGCGAGATTCTAAGGGTTAGAGAGACTATAACGTAACTACCTCCTCCTCCTTTAGCCGCTTAATAAGCACCTTATCTCGCTCGATAGGCGCCTCCTCGCGCCTAGAGGTTATAGTTAGAGTCCGATATATTAGTATCTAGGATAAGTAATATACACCTTAGTAAGGACTCTACTAGTTAGAGCGGTTAGAGTGCTAGTTAGAGCTCTACTAGTTAGAGAGCCGCTAGTTAGAGTGCCGATTAGAGCTCCTCGAGCTAGAGTATTAGAATAATACTATAAGCGACTACGCTAGAAGAGAGGCATTTATAGTACATATTTAGAAATTATATATATAAGCTAGTAAATACTACCGAGTAGTACTAGAATAACTCTATAGCTCTATTCGAGATAACTTAGAGCCTAGACGAGATCGACTTATCTCTAATACTAGAGTATATTATAGCTACGGACGTATAGGCTCTTCTAAATACAAAGTATACTAAAAACCTTCTAACTTCGTTAAGAGTGTACTAGTAATAGTATGTAACCTACGAGATAGATAAGGACATAATAATTAATAATACCTTTATAACTCTATCGAGCCTCTTACGTAAGATTACTAGTATCGAGCTAGACTTAAAGATCTTATACTCGTATAATAGGGTAGTCTAGTAGTTACTAAATATATTACTAGAGTAATACTACGATCTTAGATAGACGATCGACCTAATAGGTATAAAGGACGGCGTAAAGATTATATATATCTTATTTAAAGAGGAAGCCTAGATATAAGGCTCTAACTATATAATAAGTATAGAGGCTAGAAGAGCTAGGTCGTACTATCTTTATAGCTTATCCGAACATCTTATTCCTAAGTACCTAAGCCTATTAGAGTGCTAAAAGATGCTAAAGGAGAAGAAGAATAAAAGGAGGTCTAGCCTATAGCGCCGAAGAAAAGCAAATATAACTAACCTAAAGACTCTAACGTAGAAGATTAAGGCACTTAAGAAGGCGAAGAATAGGTCTAGTTAGAGTAAGTCGCAACTAGGTAAGAAGGATAAGAAGCACTCTAATAAGAGTAAGAGTAAGTAGAAGTATAAAAAGAGTAAGATATATATAGCCGAAGCTAGTATATTATTATCTAGCGACTCTAATTTAGAGTGCTCGAGTTCCTCTAAGAGCTCGGACTCTTCTAACAATAAGAGTAAAGATAAGTACAAGTTAGTAGAAGCTACGGCCGATTATAAAGGTAAGCTTCTATAAGGTACAATTCTCCTTAACTCTAGCGTATTAGCCTATATATCTAATAACAAGAATCTCTTTAGGAGCCTAAACCCGACTAGTCTAAGAAGAATAAAGGTCGGGAGTAGCTTCTTAGAGAGCAGACATAGGAGTATAATAGAAGTCTCTAATACATTTAGAAGAAGTCTTATAGTACCTATGTTTTATATTCTAAACCTAGGTATTACTCTAATCTTAGGTTAAAAGCTTGTCTAGAAATTCGATTTAGTTAGAATAATGCTTCCTAATATATTCTATATAGTAAACTCGAACATCGATCTAGTTCTTAAATATTGTTCTTACTATAGTGTCTATTAACTCTAGAAAGTCTATAGTACTCTAGTCCCTCGGACTAACAAAGTAGAGAATAGAGTAGAGTCTCTACTTACTCTAACGGCAGATATAGATAACTCTAACTAAGCCGCGTATAAACTCTACGATCTCTAGTATTATCCCTTCTTATACTATAGTATATCTAAGCTAAGATTCCTTTATAAGATTACTACGCTAAAGAACCTAGTACCTGTCGTCGATAGCTTTAACTACAAGATATATAGAATTGCTAATATAAAGAGGAAGCGAGGAAAGGTAACTAACTAAAAGCGTTAGATCCTTAAACTTATCTTACTTAATATCTATAGTCCCTTACTACTATCGAGAGAAGAGTATAGGTACTTCCTTATTATTATCGACAATTACTCGCGCAAAGTATAGGCGTACTCTCTTAAGAAGAAGTCAGACTTAGCTAAAGTACTTCGACGTTAGTAAAAGAAGGTCGAACTTTAGACTAATAGCTTAAAGCCTAAGGTAGTAAGAAGCGATAATATAGGTAAACTCCTATATATTCTAAAGGAATAAGAGTTAGAGTATAGTATAGAGCTTAACCTAACTAAAGCGTACGACTCTAGGGCGAATAGTATTGCCGAGAAGCATATTAGGAATACTAAACAGGTAGTTAGAGTAATAATCGAGGACGCTAGGCTCCTAATTAGGTTCTAGCTAGAAGCTCTAACTATAAGCTAATATATCTATAACCTATACCTAGTTAAGATTAACAATCTCTTACTAACGCTAGAAGAGGCTTAGTTAGAGAAACGACTATTAGTTAACTATATACGCGTTTAGGGGTACTAGGTTGTTTCGTATATTAATCTGAAGTCGATGCCTAAGGATTTATAGAGAGACAAGCTAATAAATTAGAGACGTAAGAGAGTATTTATTAGGTATATTAAGGGTACTACAAAGATATAGAAGATCTAGGCACCTAATTTAAGGCAGGTAATTGCTATAGGATCTATTAAATTCTTTAAAGAAAGTAAGGGAGGTAAGATCAAACTTAGCTTTACTTCGAAGAATTAGAGTAGTTCTATACTAACGTAAAAACTAGTCGGGCGCCTACTAGAGCCTAACCCGAACCTAACGCGCCTATTAATACTAAACCCGACGCCGCTAAGCCCAACTATAACATATAGGGTCGCAATATATATCTAACTACTATAGCTACTAAAACCTAATATAAGTATTAAGAGATACAACCTTAACTCTAACGACAAGCTAGAGAAGTTAGAGTAATAAGAGAAGGAGTAGGGCTAGTTAGAGTAGATCTAGCTAGAGTAAGAGCTAGTAGCTCCGCCTATACCTCCTACTCTAGTATTAGGTAAGAGGATAAGGATAGTATTAGATAGGTTAGAGGAAGTTAGAGTAGATAGAGGCCTTCTAAGATAGTTAAGTAAGGTAACTAGTAAGAGAAGTCGTAATTAGAGTAACGAAGGAAGGTAGGACAAGTTGAAGAGGGCTATAGAGACGATTAATAGCTTTATTACTATCTATAATATAATATTAGGTATAAACGTAGAAGAAGAGCTCTATTAGTATAAGGATAGCTAGTTTGGATTTACGGCAGATATAGAGGAATGTAGCCTAGTAGTAGTAGGAGCTAGAATACGACTATTAGAGAAGATACCTATCCCGAAGACGTACGAGTAGGTAGTCTCTAATAAGAAGTAGGGACACTTATAGCTAGAGGCTATATAGGTAGAAACTATAGTATTAGAAGGCAACCTAACCTATAAAGCTATAGTCGTACTAGTAGGAGCCAATCTAATTACGTTAAAATAGGTCTTCGATATAAAATATAATACTAATAGATCGGTTAATAAGTTTAAGGCTCGACTTATTACTAGAGGATTTAGCTAGGTACTTAGAGTAGACTTTAAAGATATATTCGCCCTAATAGTTAGATATAATACTATTCGCTTCTTTATAGCTATAGTATATATAAACAACTAGGAGCTATACTAGGTCGATATTAATAATACTTTTATAGAGTTAGTCCTAAAGGAAGTTATTCTAATATATGCTCTACCTAGAGTTAGAATCAACCTAGGCGAGGTGCTTAAGCTAGAGAAGAGCTTGTACGGCTTAAAGCAAGTAGCCCGAGACTAGTACTAACTCTATAAAGGAAAGATCGAGAAGATCGGGTTTATTTAGAGTAGAGCTAATCCTTACCTCTTCGTCTATTCTACCTAGAAGCTAATAATTCTAGTATATGTAGACGACATTATAATAGGAGCGGAAAGCATAACTAATATAGACTAGTTTAAGAAGAAGTTTGCGATATTCTTTAAAATTAAGAACCTAGGCGAAGCGAACTACCTTCTAAATATTAAGATTATTAGAGACTAAAAAGCTAGTACTTTGCGCTTAGACTAGACGCACTATATCGAAAAGGTGCTAGATAAGCTTATAATATTAGTAGAGAGTGCCTCCCTAACCTAATTACCTCTAGATAGCTACGACGCGATTAGAGTACTAGGACCTAACAATATTAGAGTAGATAAGAAAGGATACTAAGAAGCTATTAGTAGCTAGATATATACGGGCGTTCTAACTAGACCTAATATTATATTCGTACTTAGAAGGCTAAGCTAGTATATGTTAGATCTAGCTAAACATTACTAGTAGGCTCTAAAGAAGCTTAGGAGGTATATACGCTTGTTAAAGGACCTTAGAATTATATATAATACGAAGGTATAAGATATACTTATAGAGTACTCTAACTTAGACTATACGATAGATAAGTTAGACTATATCTTAGTACTAGGGAATGTGTTTATACTTACTAGTAGACTAGTGTCGTAGGCTAGTAAGAAGCAAAAGTTAGTAGTAGGCTCGATAATAGAGGTAGAGTATATAGTAATAGTAAGATATACAAAGTAGTTATAGTTTCTCTATTAGATGCTTCGAGATATAAAGATGTAAAGATATATTAGTTAGAGCCTATATATTAAGGAGGAGATGAAATTCGCTATAGGATTACTAATAGTACGGCTATAAGGAGACAACTAAGCGGCAATTACTCTTATAAAGGATATATACGCTAGTAAGAGGTTAAAGTATATCGACGTAGCCTACTATTATTAGAGAGACCTCTATAAGAAGAGTATTATCTCTATTAGCTATATTAAGACCTCTAATATAATTGCCGACAGCCTAACGAAACCGAAACTAGGACTCTAATTCGAGAAGGTAGTAGAGTAGCTTTAGCTAGAGAAGTAATCTTTTTGTTTTGCTTTTCTTTCTATTTCTACAATTATAGCTGCTACTAGGGAGCAGTACTATAATATACTACTAGACTAACCTACTACCTTAGGTAATCTTATTTGTTACTAGGAACTCGCAAATCCCTACTAGAATACTTATACTACTAGCGGCCTCTTCTAGACCTATAATAAGTACTCTAACTACTACAAGCCCTACAATTAGTACTCTAACTACTACTCTAACTACTATAACGACTAGCCTAAGATAGACCTACGTTAGGTAACTTAGAAACTTCGCTACTAATCCTTTTATTAGGTGTTTTAGCAATCTCCTAGTAAAACTGTTACTAACTATAGAACTCTTACTAAGCCCTTACTCTATCTGCCTCGGCAATACTATAGAGTAGATTCTTAGGAGGTCTCTATATAATAATAAGAGGGCTTAGACAAGTAAGATATAGACTCTAATAAAGAACACCTAAGTACCGCTCGACTCTAGAGGCGCCTAGGCTAATATTAGGAGATAGCTAATATTTAGAAGGCGAGCGCTTAGTAGGAAGTAGAATGTTATAGTCGTATAGAGTAGGGGAAGAAGGGATACTACTCTATATACTTCTAATAGGCTAACCTCTCGGACGCCTACGCGAGAAGATTAGACTCGTACTAGTTATATAGATATCTAGTCTAGAAGGTCGACGACAAGTTAGAGGAGAAAGAGTTACTAGAATCTCCTACTCCTATCTTTCCTCCTAGGTCTCTCTAAGCGATCGACGCTTCGGATTAAGAATCCTAGTACTCTAACGCCTCTAACTAGGAATGTTAGAGCTCTAACGTCTTTAACTAAGGCTTATACCCTAGAAAGCTATATTAGAAATAGGGACTAGAGCTTGCCTTAGTAGAGTAGCAGACCTTTCGCTTAATAGAGACTCTTCCTTAATTATAGGTAGAATCGAAGCACGCTAGTAGGGCTAGGGGAGGAAGGCCTAGTTAGTAAGGTACCGACAGGTTAGAGCTTTAATTCTCTTACTTATCTAGTTTAACTTATAGTTAGCTACCTAATCTAGGAGAGTTAAAGGCCTCCTAAGAATACTCTATTCCTACTAGGCGAATTTAGCCTCCTAAAAGTAGACTAAAATCCTATAATAGATAAGGTTACTCTAGGGAAATAGCGTTAGCTTAGTCTTAACTAGCATATCCTCGTACGGCTATAGAGTCTCGTTAAACTATATAGTAAAGAGGTCTCTAGCTTCTCGGTTTATATAAGGCTTAGGGAAGGCCTCGTTACGACAATCTATAAGACTAGTAAGTAACCTATAGTACTCGCTCTCCTAGTACTTATCTAGAGCTATCTAGTAACGATCTAGACTCCTCTAACAATAATCCTTATCCCTCTAACGCTATAGGCCTAGGTTAGGACTCTAACCTAGGCTCTAATAAGTCGGAGCTTAGGAAGTTAGGTTAATAGGCTAGGAAGTAAGGAGATAAGGCTAGAGGTTATAGCTACCTGCCTTAACTTAGGCTAATAGGCTACTCTAAGCTTAGGCTAATAGGCTACTCTAAACTTAGCCTAATAGACTACTCTAATCTATAGTACTACTCTAACCTAAGAGATTCTCGTCTACTACTCTAGTATAGAGCGAGTAATACTTCTTTTAGTTCTTTCTAAAGCAATTAGTATAAGAGCCCTTAAGATAAGGAATTCTAGGGTTAGAGTAATAAAGAGCGTATAGGCCGACATACTAGCCTCCCGACTTAGTAGTATACTAGATCTAGTTTATAGTCCGGATAGTACTAGCTATTATAAGGCCCGCTATAATAGGTATTATACTAGTTAGTATATTTAGGTTATACTCTTATAAACCTAGATCGTTAGAACATATAATACTCGAATAAGTAACGTAAAAATAGGTTGTATTACCTTAAATGCTAGAGGGACCTAGGAAAACTAACTAGCGTAGTAGGCCTTATAGAGGAATCGAATATATGCCTAGAGCTAGATATAACTAAGAGTCGGGTGCCTTATAGCGTTAGAGCTTAGGGCTATAAGCTACCTAAGCTTCTCGTCGAGTAAAGCGTTATCTAATAGAATTAGCGGAACACCTTGCTATTATACTATACTAAGGTGTTAGAGAAGTATTAAGGTATTAGAGAGGTAATAACTAAAGAAGTATATTAAGGAAGAGAGAGAGGATAGACGACTTTATATAGAGTCGGACCTGCCTATAAAGATAAGGTATTTATATAAGCTAGTATATAAACCGACATATATAAAAACAAAACATTTATATAGACGAACAAACAAACTAGTATATATAAAGAGTAAGTATACTCTAGCTTACAACTTTATTTATATATTAGAGGCAAATATACTCTAATTTACAATTCTCTATTATAAAGACAAAGAGGCACGTTACGATTAGAAGACAAACACATTCTAATATTATAGTTAGAAGACAAACATATTCTAATATTTTAGTTAGAAGACAAATATATTCTAATTTATGACTCTCTCTTATAAGGACAAAGGGGTACGTTACATCTAGAGGACTCTAGACTAGGGATTAGAAGCTAGTAGGAGTTACTCGGGGTTAGTAGGAGCTATAGATAGCATATATCTAAGTAGGAGTGTTAAAAAGTAAAGGGTAGTCTTATGCCTTCCTACTTAAGTTAGAATAAGAAGAGTTATACTAGATTATAACTTACTAGTCCTCTGACTAAGGCCCTACAAGCTTGGCCCTAGGAGGAGTATTTAAGGGGGAGATAAAGGAGAGACGTATATAACTATTTTTTTTTTAGTATATATATATATATTCCTCCTATAGCTACTTCCGTATGCGTAAATCTATTACCTAATAGAGAGAGGATCTTAGTTTAATAGTTTAAGAGATAACTTCTAAAACTTTTATAATTAGACCTAGTCTAATTATAGAAAACTGCCTAGTTTTAACTACAGATATTAGGAAGCAAAAACATAGCTAAATATATATCTAAAAGTATAAGAGAAAGTATAGTAGCTAGCTATTATTATAAGTATTTTAGTATTCTAAGGTAGCTAAGACTAGAAATTATCGATTTCGACTCTAATCTAGGAGACTCTAAAGAAACTATAGACCCGAATTCTTTAGTAAATATAGCTATAGAGAGTAATAGTACTAGTAATATTATCCTAATAGGGTGCTTTAAAGTAGATAGAGTAATATTACTAGGACTTACTACCTAATATAGATAGGTATACTAAGCTTTCTACTACTACTCTATCTAGCTAAAAGGTAGAGTAATCGAGCTCTAGAAGGACTCGATTACGCTTAGTATATTTACTTCTAATCTAGAGTTATATAATTATATATACGTAATATATATTACTATTCTAATCGAAAAGATAAACTAGAAAGATAAGAAGTTTCTTCTTCCTAGAAAGAATAATCCTCTTTCTAATAGGATAAAAGCTACTAAGTTCTTATTCTAGATAGATAATCTATTCGAGCGCTATAATATTACTATTAGCGAAAAAAAGCTCTACTATATCTAGAAGTTTTATAATAAAAAAATAGAAGATATAGTAGTTTCGCTTATTAAGTTTATAACTTATAACTATAAAGGTTTCTATTAGAGGTTTAAGTACGAGTTTAACTTAAAGGACTATTTATAGATACTTTAGAATCTTATAATATTATGTTAGTACTATAAGGAGAAATAAGACTAGATAAGACTAGATATAGGAAAAGACTTCTTATAGATATTCTCGATAACTACGTAGTATAGCGACCTAAGAATTATAATAGCTAAGATATCAAATAAGAACTTTATTCGAGTGTTACTATCTAAGATAGGCCAAGAGCTAATATATAAGCTACGAATCCTTAGTAATAACTTTAGAATTATACTATATAATTAAGTTTAAGAACTAGCGAAGCGCGAACTTAATACTAAAATTAGACACTTTAAGATTTCAAGGACAGACGCTAGGTCGAACTTAAAAATAGCGCTTAGAAAGATTTAGGAAGAGACTAACGCTTAGAAGACTTATTATTTACTAAAGACTATTATAAGAGATAGGCTCTCTTATATAGAAGATAAGATTAGTAAGTTAGTTAATAATTTTGCGAAGATTTAAATATCTCTAGTATAACTAGAGCGAAAGCCTCTAGAAGTATTCTTATTTAAGCTTCCGCTTAGAGAACCTTTAGAAGTATATAATATTCTATAAGTAGCTAATCTAGCAACAATTAGTATATAGACTAGAAGGATAGCACCTTAGTATAGTAGTAAGTAGTTATAACTATTATAGATATAGTAATCTAGGCTACTTAAAGAAAGACTATCGAACGAATAGAGATTGCCCGCTACTTGAATAGATCTAAGAAAGCAAAATTATCTACTATAAGGAAGCTAATAATAGGTAGTATTATAGTAGTCTTAGAGATATAATCTAATCTTTTCTCTAGAAGTAAGATATAGATCGAGTAAAGCTAGATCTCTTATATCTACTAAAGTAGTACTATTTCAAAGTTAGCTAGCCTATATTAGTTCCTAAGGAATTCAAGATTATAGAGAAAAAAGAATACTATTAGCTTTATTATATAGAAAGCGTTATATATCTTAAGAAAGGACTAGTTGATTAGATATCTTAGAGAGACATTTCGTATAAGACTAACTTAGCCCTACATTTACTCTTCTTACTAAATCTAGAACTACGGAAGCTAATATAGTAGCTAGGTATTATACTAAGTATACTACTACTAGCCGCATCGAGTTTAAAGGAAAATTTTCCTACTAACATATTATAATCTCTTAGAACAGATAACTAACTTCTACCTCTAACTTTAGAAATAGCTCTATTATAAGCGAATTATATTAACGTTAACCTTCTAGGCCTTAGAGAAAGATATAAAGATATATCTCGTAGTCTAAATATAGTTTAGTTTCTAGCTATTAAAGACGCCCTAGATAGAAAGAATTATATTATTAAAGAAGTACTAGATAATTATACTATCGAAGGAGTATCTACTTATATCGTTAGGATAAAGACAAGATCTAAGGTTAAGAAGATAATCCTTAAGAATCTTATAAGTATTTATAAGTAGCTTACTAAGAAGGCTATTCTTTAGAATAGAAACGCGGCTAGGATAAAGACTTTAAAATAAGGAGTAGTATAGCTAGAGGATAAGTAGCATCTTTATTAAGAAGTAAAGGACTAAATAGAAGTAAGCTACTCTAGATACTAAGCTTCTATTATAAAGCTTCTACATCCTAATTCTAGGATAATCGAAGAGGTTAAGAACTATATATAGGGAGAGGATAATATAATTATAGGCAATAAAGAAAAAGAACTACTATTAAAGCTTTTAGCGCCTACTTAGAAGGAGCTAGCTTAGCGACTCTTAGCTCCTATTCTATAACGACCTACTTAGTAAGATCCGATTCTTATTAAGCGCCTTATTAACCTACTAGCATATAAGTTAACAATATTATAAAGTAGTTAGAAAAGTAGATAATTTAAGGATTCTATCTTAACCTAAGATTATATAATAGTTAAATTATATATTAGAAGTAGTAACGATATTATCTAGGAACTAATTTGTCGCTATTAAATTATCTTACTATTATATAGTAAAGAGGTTAGTCCTTATGAGACTATAAGGCTTTAATAGTCTCTACTCCTACTAAGTATATAGGGTTAGGTAATAGCTACCTAAGGTAGTAATTATCTTAGGCCTCTCTATATTTCTACTAGAAGGTACTAGATTATAACTACCTTAATTTAATACTCCTACTTAGTTATATACTAGTATCTCTAGTACGTATATATTACTAACTACGCCTAATAATTAGCTAATTCCTATAAGTACCTCGAATTAGCTAATTAAATTATTCTTAGTAGCCTATAATTAATTCCTCCCTTCTTAGTAGATATACTTAGCTAATAAGAATATTCGAGCCTTCTAACTAATACTTCGATTACCTACTCTAGTAGCCTACGCTTATAAATCCTATAGTTATAAGTCTCGTAGTTATAAATCCTATAGCTATAACTTCTATAGTTATAAATCTTATAGTTACTATAGAAACTTAGATAGTAGGGTTAGGGTTAGTTAGTCGCTAATAGAAGCTAGATTATAGTTATAAGTCTATTTATCTATAGATTGTAGCTAGTACTTTAACTCTCTTTAGTTCTACAAACTATCTTAGTAGTAGCCCTAGTAGTTAGCCTTAGGTCCTAGTTACCTAGTCTACTACTAGCTTTAGCTTTATCGAAGATTCTATAGGAACTAAGTACTATACCCTATCTTCTAATTCCTAGAACTCTTAGAATTATTAGTTATTAGGCGCTACTTCTCCTAATATCCCTCGCTCCTAGATTCCTTTACTAGAACCTCTAGCTAATTATTACTCGCTCTATCTAATTACTAATAATTAGCTTACTATAGACGTTATTAAGTAGGCTATAAGTATATAGTAGCGCCGCTTAAATTAGTATTAGGCTATAACTAGTAAGATATAAAATAAGCTAGTATAGCTAATTACTATTAGAATAGCCTAAATATAGGTTAGTTATTTCCTAGCTATTATAGTAATAGTAATTTCTTTAGTTTCTATTTAATATTAATAGATAAAAATAGCTCTAAGATAGTAGGCCTCTCTATTATTACCTAAGATAGTAGGTTACTAGTAGCATACTAGAGTTCTCTAGCATCTTACCTAGTACTATAGAAAGTAATAGAAATCCCTTCTCCTTTATTATTATTCTAGCTAAAAGCCTAGCTATTCTATAA
The DNA here is from genome assembly GCA_013403795.1 of Teratosphaeria pseudoeucalypti. NCBI lineage: Eukaryota > Fungi > Ascomycota > Dothideomycetes > Mycosphaerellales > Teratosphaeriaceae > Teratosphaeria > Teratosphaeria pseudoeucalypti. Next base: position 24,001 of record JABBMZ010000081.1, read on the forward strand.
ACTTCTCGAATTAGGGGCTATTCTTAGGCTTATTAGTCTATTAGTTATTATATTATTAGTATAGATATAACTAATAGAAATTAGTCCTATTTTGTAGAGATAGGTCTAGTAATAGTAAGCTATATTAATATACTTCGATTATTTGCTAACCTAGATATCTTTTACTAGAGATATTACTACTTAGTTATTTCCCCTAAGGCGAACTATAGACAAGCTAATTACAAACTAGGTCTTCTCCTTAATAACTAGGTTACTAGTACTTTATCTAATATACTAGCCTATTCTTATATCTCTTAGTATTTAACTAAGGAATTACTACTACTTCGTATAGTAAGCTATAGCTATATACTTAGCCTCTATTATAGAGCCTAGAACTAACTTTTGCTTTTTACTAGCCTAGGATACTAGTCTCCTAGCTAACCTAAATATATTCCTAAGTACTAAAATATAGTTAGTTTTGTCTATTATATAGTCTAAGTCTAAATATCCTTTAAGGAAGTAGCTTCTACTTTTTAAGTATATAATTCTAAGATCCTTCGATAATCTTATATATCGACTAAGTTTCTTTAGTCCTTAGCTATGAAACTTTGTAGGGTCGGAAAGAAACTAACTAAGCCTCTCTAAGACAAAAATAATATCTAGTTAGATAAGAATACTAGCGTATATCTAGCTCCTAATTGCCTCCTAGTATTCTTTCTTATCGATCCTTATATTATTAAGTATTAACTAGCGGATGTCCTCGTAGGAATCTAGTAGAGATCTTACTCTCTTATATAATATATAGAGCTTATCTAGTACTTTCTCTATATAGTACTCTTAGTCTAGTTAAAGGATACTAGCCTTCTAGTTTTAGATAATTTTAATATTTAGTAGGTAGCTAGCCTCCCTAAGGTCCTTGATCTTAAATACTAATCCTAGGTAGCTCTTAATCTAGGAAATATTAGTTATCTTCTTTGCTCTAATTATAATATTATCTACGTAGACTAATAATATTAGGTTCTTTTTTAGGTAAGTAAAAAGGCATAGGTCTACTTTACTCTAACTAAAACCTATCTTTAATATTTCCTTCTTATATAGCTAGTACTAATCCTAGGTAGTTTACTTAAGTCTATAGAGGCTCTTTAGTAGCTTTAGAGCTTTGCTCTTCTTAATATTAACTCCTAGTAGTAGTTTTATAAAGATCTACTCTCTTAGAGTAGATTCTATAAAGGCATTATTAATATCTACCTAGTATAGCTTCTAGTTATTTAGGTAGATAACTACTATAAATAGCCTAATAGTATTATATCTAACTATTAGAGTAAAGGTATCTTTAAAGTCGACTTTATAGATTTAACTAAAACCTCTTACTACTAGTCGGGCTTTACCCTTATTAACTAAGCTATCTATATTATATTTAATATTAAATATCTATTTTAATATTACTAGGTTCGTTCTCTTAGAAGAAACTCTTCTCTCGAAGGTATTATTAGAGTTAAGGGCGATAATTTCCTATATTACTACCTCCTTCTAGAGATAGCCCTCTTTAGTATTAGCTACTATCTACTCGTATATAGTTAGTACCTAGATCTTCTTATTATGTCGTATTCCTATACCTATAGTAGCTACTATAAATTTATCCCTTTTCTTTCTAGCTAGTATTTAAGTATAGAAGATAAGTAGGTCTTCTTACTTCGCTCTATAGCTCTAGTCGAGAGTAGTTAACGCCTATTCTTTTATTCCTTCCGTCTTAGTAGAGAACTACGCCTAGAGTACCTACTAGTTAGTATTCTAACTTATATCGATTAGACTCTATACTTCTAATACTTTCTAGACTACCTAGAAGTTATTAAGAGCTACTATTATCTACGTTAGCTTCTATGTTTCCTCCTAGCTATTATTAGTCGCTAGCTACTTTCTAAGTATAATAGTACCCTAGATAGTGTAGTAGAGGCCTCTTAGTTTTCTAGTAGCTTATTATTTCCTAACTATAAGTAGTCTCTCTTTCTAAGTACTAGTAAAAATATCTTTGTATATTATAAGATCCTTATTATAGCTCCTACTAATATCTAACGTCTTACTCGCTCTTAGCCTCCTAGCGCCTAAGCTAGAGACTTAGGTTCTTTCTTAGATAGATTATAGTACTCTACTAGGCCGTTAGGCTTAGCTATTAGAACTAAAATATAGATAGCTTTTCTAATAACTTTCTTAATAACTAGTTATTTCTTAGTAGTTATCTAAAGCTTCTTTAGCTTTCCTTTTACTCTACGCTTAGATATAGAACTAGTAGGATGCTTTAAAGTAAATCCTAGCTATAACTTACTCTCCTAGATATCTTCGAAGAATTATATAGAGTAGTAGTTCTAAATACTTTTTATATTAGGTAGCTAGATCTTATATGTCTTTATAGTATTCTCGACGTATCCTACAAGAATTCCTAGCCTACCTCGATATACTAGTTTATCTTTATAAGTGTTCTTTAGTATTTATAAAGGTTCTATATATATAATAACTTTATACTCTTAAACCTAGATATAGTCTACTAATAGAGCTTACCTAGACTAGGCCTCTTCTAGTAATAGTAGTATGCTATTAAGCTTTATACCTATTTGGTTCTTTCTATATAGAGTAGCTTTAAGTAATTATAGCTAGAAATCTACTAAAAGATAAGCTAAGGCTAACTAAGCCTATATAGTATTCTTATAATCCTAGATATACTTCTCTATAATACTTTAGTTATACGCTCTAGTAGGCTATAGATTAAAGCTAAAATCTGTCTCCTACTAGCTAAATAGTATCTATAGCTCTAAGTTATTATTAGAGCGACCTAATTAGAGCTTTAGACTAGTCTAAAGTTCTATTCTTTTTTGCTATCTATCTATAATAGCTAGGGCATCTAGTTTCGCCTTTAGTAGGTACCTCTACAACTTTCTCGAGAAGTCATCTATAATAATTAGAGAATACTCAAACTCTAAGATCGACTCTAGTAGTAGCCTATAGACGTTAACTATTAAAAAGTAATAGGTAGTTATATGCTAGAAATATTAAGTTAGAGTAGAGAGAGTTATACTAGTTTATAACTTAGGAGTACTCTAACTAAGGCCCTATAGGCTTAGCCTTATAAGGAGTATTTCTAAGAGAGAGGGAAGAGAAGATTCCTTCCTCTCTAATTTTAATCGAATATAATACGTTCATTTACCTTCTAATATATACCTAATAATATATTCCTCCTATAGCTACTTCTATTACGTAAATCTATTACCTAGTATTAAGTGTAGGATCTTAGAAGAACAGGTTATAAATATAGGTTTTACCTATAGCTAGGAGTCGAAATTGTTAGAAGAGTATGCTTAATCTACTTATTAATTTAAGGTAGACTAGAGGCTACTATTATACTATATAGAAAGACTAGAGCCGATCGAAGGACTAATTAGAGTAGCTCCTTAGGTATAGATAAGTCGTAAAAGCGCCTAGTAACTAACTAGACATAGTTAAAAGTTAGTAGTAGCCTTTTAAAACTATACTAGATTTCGACATAAAACTACTAATTTATTTATCTTTTCTTTATCTATCTATTCGTTTATAATACCTTGAACTATAGATTCTACTAAGGATAGGAAGAAGGTCCCTACTCTTACTTAAGAGAACTACGAGCTCTAGTTTAAGTAGGTAATACGACTACTTATATCGAAGAGAGTTATATAGCTACTAGATCGAAAGGCCCCTCTCCTACTAAGTCTAAGAACTACGATTCTAAATAGCGAAGTTCTAGTTATTAGAGAGGCTAACTTTCTAATCTTTATAATATAGCTACCTCTTACCCTAGCTAGTACTTAACTACTATAGAGAGTATCTAACCTATTAAGCTCTAAGCTAAGAGACCTATATATTAGTTAGAGCTCTTCTAGTAGGAGTAGTTAGAGTACTAGTTAGAGTACTAGTTAGAACGATTAGAGCTCTTTAGAATTATAGGACTATAATTAGCTAGATCTAGGCCTTATTAGAATAGTACTATAAGCTACTATACCTAAAGGAGAGTACTTATAGTATAAAGTTAGGAATTATATATATAAGCTCGCAAATACTAACGAGTAGTATTAGGATAGCTCTACTACTCTATTCGAGATTATACGAAGCCTAGATAAGATTAATTTAACTCTAATACTAGATTATATAAGAGCTATAGAAGTAAAGTCTCTTTTGCTCTTAAAGTATAATAAGAATCTTCTACCCTTATTAAGGATATACTAGTAATAACCTACAAGATAGATAAGGACATAATAATTAATAATACCTATATAACGCTATTAAACCTCTTATATAAAAATATTAGTATCGAGCCTAATATAAGAATCCTATACTTATATAATAGGGTAGTCTAGTAACTACTTAACGCTCTACTAGAGTAGTATTATAACCTTACACGTATAATCGATCTAATAGGTATAAAGGATAGTACGAAGATTATATATATTCTATTCGACGAGGAAGCTTAGATATAAAGCTCTAACTATATAATAAGTATAGACGCTAGTAAGGCTAGATTATACTTTCTCTATAGATTAACTAACTACCTTCTTACAAAATGCCTAAGGATAGCAGAGTACTAGGAGATACTAAAAGAGAGTTAGTATAAGCGTTAGACTAGCTTATAGCGTCGAAAGACTATAAATATAACTAATCTAAAGACTCTAATATAGAAGATTAAAGCACTCGAGGTTAGAGCGAAGGGTAGGTCTAGTCAAAGTAAGCTATAACTAGGTAAGAGGGATAAGAAGCACTCTAATAAAAGTAAGAGCAAGTATAACTAGAAGAAGAATAAGATATACGTAGCTAAAGCTAATATATTATTATTATCTAGTAACTTTAACTCTAAGTACTCGAGCTCCTTTAAGAGCTCGGACTCCTCTAATAAAGAAAATAAGAGTAATAATAAATAGGTAGAAGCTACTATAGACTATAAGAGTAGGCTCCTATAAGGTACTATTCTTCTAGACTCTAGCGTATTAGACTATATATCTAACGACAAAAATCTCTTTAGGAACCTAAACCTAACTAGCTAGAGAAGGATAAAGGTTAGAGGTAGTTTCTTAAAGAGTAGATATAAAAGTATAATAGAGGTCTTTAATATATTTAGAGAGAGTCTTATATTACTAGCGCTCTATATTCTAAACCTAGGTATTACTCTAATCTTAGGTTAAAAGCTTATTTAGGAATTCGATTTAGTTAGAATAATACTTCCTAATACGTTTTATATAGTAAATTCGAATATCGACCTAGTTCTCGAATATTATTCTTCTTATAAAGTCTATTAACTTTAGAAAGTCTATAGTATCCTAGCCTCTTAGATAGATAGCACAGAGAATAGAATAGAGTCTCTACTTATTCTAATAGCTAACGTAGATAACTCTAACTAAACTACGCCTAACTCTAACTAAACTACGTATAAGATCTATAACCTCTAGTACTATTAGTTCTTATACTATAGTATAGTAAAGCTTAGATCTCTTTATAAAGTTACTACGCTAAAGAGCCTAGTACTTATTATCGATAGTTTCGACTATAAAATATATAGACTCGCGAATATAAAAAGGAAGTAAGGAAAGGTAACTAACTAGAAGCGCTAGATCCTTAAACTTATCTTACTTAATATCTATAGCTTATTACTACTATTAAGAAAAGAATATAGATAGTTCCTTATAATTATTAATAATTACTTATAGAAAGTATAGGCGTACTCTCTAAAGAGGAAGTTAGATATAGCTAAAGCACTCTAATATTAGTAAAAGAAGGTCGAGCTTTATACTAATAGCTATAAGCCTAAGGTAGTAAGGAGCGATAATATAGGTAAGCTCTTATCTATTCTAAAGGAATAGGAATTAGAATATAGTATAGAACTTAACCTAACCGAGGCGTATAACTCTTAGGTAGATAGTATTACTAAGAAGTATATTAGCGATACTAAGTAGGTAGTTAGAGTAATAATCGAAGATATAGGACTCTTAATTAAATTCTAGCTAGAAGCTCTAATAGCGAGCTAATACGTATATAACCTATACTCTATTAAGATTAACGACCTCTTAGTAACGCTAGGAGAAGCCTAGTTAGAGAAATAGCCTTCTATCGACTATATACGCGTTTAGAGGTACTAGGTCATCTTATATATCGACCTAAAATCGATACCTAAAGACTCGAGAAGGGACAAGCTAATAAATTAGAGGCGTAAGAGTATGTTTGTTAGATATATTAAGGGTACTACTAAGATATAGAAGATCTAGGCACCTAATTTAAAATAGGTTATCGCGATAAAATCTATTAAATTCTTCGAAGAAAGTAAGAGAGGTAATATTAAACTTAGCTTTACTCTAAAGAATTAGAGTAGTTCTATACTAACGCGAAGGCTAGTCGGGCGTCTACTAAAGCCTAACCTAAACCTAGTACTAAAACCTAATAGGAACCTACCCTAAGGTATAATATATAGAGTAGTAATATATATCAAACTACTATAGCTACGAAAACCTAACGCTAGCGTTACGTAGAGAGTAGTAATATATATTAAACTACTATAGCTACCGAAACCTAATACTAGCGTCGAGAGGCATAACCTAAACTCTAATACTAAGTTAGAATAATAGGAGAAGAAGCGAGGCTAGTTAGAGTAAGAGATATTAGATACTACGCTAGTTATACTAATTATACTACCTATACTAGGAGCGCTAAGTATACCTCCTATACTAGTACTAGATAAGAGAATAAAGATAGTACTAGATAGATTAGGTAAGGATAGATTAGAAAGAGACTTACTAAGATAGTCAAATAAGATAACTAGTAAGAGGAGTTAGGATTAGAATAATAAGGGGAGGTAGGATAAGCTAAAGAGAGCTATAGAGATAATTAGAAGCTTTATTATAATCTATAATATAATATTAAGTATAAACATAGAAAAAGAGCTCTACTAGTATAAAAGTAATTAGTTTAGATTTATAGCAGATATAGAAGAGCTTAGCCTAGTAGTATTAGGAGCTAGAATACAACTATTAGAGAAAATACCTATCCTAAAGACGTACGAGTAGGTAGTCTCTAATAAGAATTAGAAACACCTATAGCTAGAAGCTATATAGGTAGAAACTACTATAATAGAAGGCAACCTAACCTATAGGGCTATAGCTATACTAGCGAGAGCTAATCTAATTACGTCTAAATAGGTCTTCGATATAAAATATAATACTAATAGATCGGTTAATAAGTTTAAGGCTCGACTAGTCGCTAGAGAATTTAGCTAGGTACTTAGAGTTAACTTTAAAGATACATTCGCCCTAATAGTTAGATATGATACTATCTACGTCTTTATAGCCGTAGTATATATAAATAACTAGGAACTATACTAGGTCGAGATTAATAATACTTTTATAGAATTAGTTCTTAAAGAGGTTATTCTAATATATATACTACCTAGTATTAGAGTTAACCTAGGCGAGATACTTAAGCTAGAAAAGAGCTTATATAGTCTAAAGTAAGTAGCCTAAGACTAGTACTAACTCTATAAAGGAAAGATTAAGAAGATTAGTTTTATTTAGAGTAGAGTAGATCTCTACCTATTTATATATTCTATCTAGAAACTAATAGTACTAGTATACGTAGATAATATTATAATAGGAGTAGAGAGTATAGCTAACGTAGACTAGTAATACTAGATAGTCGAGCTATAGGCTTAGATAGCTAGGCTAGTAAGCTAAGCTATATATAACGTACGTATATATATATTATATACTTCGCTCTATAATTAAATAAAGGTAGTAATTAGTTTCTAACCTTACTCTATTATTAGAGACTAAGGCTCTATACGCTACTATATACCTTTATATTAATAGCCTATTGTATACGTTCTTAATTCTAGTTACTCTATCCTAGTTACAGCCTATAGAGTACTTATAATAACTAGTATCCTTCCTCCTAGCTAAGTAGGCTCTACGCCTACTTATATATAGTACTAACGCAACGCGGAGGCTAGAGGCGACTAGCTCGAAGTAGGAGAGATAGTTAATAAGAAGATAGCTTATCTTAAGTAAGAGTAGGTAGTAATAGATAAGGAGTAACGCCTCTATAACCTCTAAGTAGATATAGCGTATTATAAGCGGCTATAGGTAGCGGGTTTCTAGGCTATAGAGGTAGCGACTATATTATCTACGTAGTTAGCTAACTTGCCTACTATATCTACGCGTAGCTTAGATAGCCTATACCTCGAACCTCTATCGAAGTTCTCTAGTAAGATACTAAAAGAAGTAAGAATCTTTAGCTACTATTTAGAGAAGATATTCGTATTATTAGGCTAGGCCTATAGTAATATATACGCGTAGATTATATATACAAGTATATTCCTCGAAGGAGATACCTTAGAGACCTAGTATAATAAGTATAAGGTCTCGAACCTAGCGCTAGACTATACCTAGGAGATATTTTGCTAGGAGATAGTAGATATAGTTAAGGATCCTACTAATTATAGGCTTACTATCGCCTAATAGTATAAGAGCGCTAAGTAGAGCGAAAAGTAGAGTACCTTATTCTTTATTATATACTTAGCTACGCTAGAAGAATAAATAGAACTCTATACGCCTATATAACGTATATAATACTTACTTATAAAGCTACGAGATACTCTAGGTAAGGCTACTATAGTCTAATATTAAGTACTAAAGACTTAGGACAAATTAATCTCTCTAGCAACCTAGATTAAGTAAGTAGAAGTAAGAGGCTTATATACTATATATAAGTATACTACTAGTAAACCTTATAACTAATAGGACTATAAGAAGCCTAATAAGAATAATAGTAAGAAGTCTAGAGAAGATTCCTAGAAGCTACTACTACCTCTACCTACTAGGAGTAGTAGCGGAGTAGCTAATAAGAATAATAACTATTATAACTATAGTAAACCTAGCTATTAGGCGTAGGATTGTCGTGCTCTAAAGTAGGAGATAATAGCTTCTACCTATAAGGTAGAGGTAGTAGAGCCTATAAAGGCTTAACGCTATACCTAGGCCTACTTACTATATAAGAGGTAGGTAGTAGTACGTCGAGTAAAAGCTAGTTATTAGTCGAGGAGCTCTTCTATAGCCTCGACTATAAGGGAATATATCCTAGGTCTAGATATAGTCCTAGTACCTACAAAGCGCCTATATAGTATAGTTGTTATTATAGAAGGAAACAAACTTAAGACAGATATATTATTTAATAATTACGTAGATATTAATATTATATCTTAAGCTTATATCTTATAGTATAGGCTTAAATAAGTTATAAGCGTGCCTCTTCCTACTATAGATTCGTTCTATAAGAAGAGAGGCTATTATTATAGCGCGTATTAGCTTAAGATCTAACTAGTAGATAGTACTAGATATAAGAAGTATATATAGAGTATATTCTTCGTCTTAGATATACCTAGAGCGCTAGTTTTACTAGGGCGGCCTTAGAGGCGCTAGTAGGCTATTATTATATATAGTAATATAGATAAGTAGCGTTATAGTAGCGTGTTATCTATAATATATATACTTAACGCTAGGCGTTTCTATTAGTTACTAAAGACTAAATCTTATATATTTGTAGTCGTTACTAATATAATAATAAGACTAGAACCTCTTCCTAATAAAGTTAAGGACTTCGCTAATATATTTACTAACAAGAAGAATATAGCGAAGCTTAAGTATATTAATAGCGTAGAGTAAACTATTATATTATAAGCTAGTAAGAAGCTACCTTTTCGCCCTTTATATTATCTATTAGGAGTAGAGCTTAAGCTACTTTAGGAATAGCTTAATTAGGCCCTTTAGAATAGTTAGATCTAGCGTAGTACTAGTAAGGCAGGTACTCCTATTCTATTTGTTTATAAGAAGGAGAGTACTATATAGTTATATCTAGATTACTAAGAGCTAAATAAGATCTCGATTAAAGACTAATACCTCTTACCTTTTATAGATAAGATACTTACGCAGCTCGGGTAGGTAGTATAGTTCTCTAAGTTAGACCTAAAGGATACATACTATAGGATCCTAATTAAGGAGGATAACTACTAGAAGACTATATTTTATACGTGCTATAGCTATTTTAAGTACTTAGTAATATCGTTTAGGCTAACTAACGCTCTCGCGACTTCTTAGGCATATATTAACTAAGCCCTTATAGGCCTTATTAATATCTGCTACGTAGTATATCTCGATAATATCCTAATCTATAGCAACTTACGCGAAGAGTATACTTAGTATCTATACCTGATATTAGAGCGGCTATAAAAATACGCCCTCTATACTAGCTAGAAGAAATGCGAGTTCTATATCTACTAACTAGAGTCCCTAGGCTTCGTTATTAATAGCTCTAGTATATCGATAGATAAGAGTAAGCTTAGCGTAGTTAAAGAGTAGCTAGTATCTAAGATCTTTAAGGAAGTCTAGAGTTTCCTTAGCTTTACTAACTTCTATAGGCAGTTTATTAAGAACTACTCGAGGATAGTAGTACTACTTACTATAATAACTAAAGGGAAGAGTAGCCTATTCCTATAGAGAGAGCCTAAAAAAGCTATATTTTATACGCTTATAGTAGCCTTTACTACTACTCTAATCTTCTAGTATTACGACCCTAAGCTCCTAATTAAGATAGAGATAGATGCCTCTAGGTTCGCCTTAGGTAGTATCCTCTCCTAGCTCTTTATAGGCGAGGATAGTACTTATTAGTACCCTATTATCTTCTACTCTTAGAAGCTTACTCTAGTAGAATAGAACTATAAGACCTATAATTAGGAGCTACTAGTAATTATCGAGTGCTTTAAGACGTAGCGCTTCTACCTTAAAGACGCGCTATAGGTAATTCGTATACTATCTAACTATAATAACCTTCGTAGTTTTATAGGCGTAAAGTAGCTAAATAGCGGCTAGGCTTAGTAGGCTATATACTTATTAAGGTTCGATTTTGCTATTAAGTATAATAAGGAGACTAACAACCTAGCTAATAGACCTTCTCGCTATATAGACTATATACCTACTATATAAGTAGCAAATACGCTCCTCCTAACTCTAAGAAACAAGCTATTATTCTAGGAATAAGAAGGTAGATAGACTAACAACCCTATTATAGATTATATCTAGGTTATATACGTATAGTAGGCTAGGAGTATAGAGCTTCTACTCTAGCCTAAGGAGAGTTAACCTATAGTAGCGCTACTAGCCTTTATTTATAAGGTAGTAACCTAGGAGGAGACTCTAATAGGCGGCGTCTTAGGCAACCTAGAGACCTTACTATATAAGGTATAAGTAGCCTTAGAGTACTCTAAGAGTACTAGTAAGGACTAGGAATTTAAGTATAGTATCTAGTATAGAGAGAGTTGTATTTAGGTCCTAAGTAACGAAGCGTTAAAAGTATAGCTACTATACTTATACTATAATAACCTATTAGCTAGCTACTTTAGAAGAGACTATACTCTTACCTTATTAGTAAGAAAGTATTAGTAGCTAGAGATAGTAAAGGAAGTCGATAGCTATATCCGAACCTACTATATATACTAGATAATAAAAAACAGATGCTATTATAGATATAGCGAGGCATATACTCTACTATTACCTAATAGGCTATAGTAGGAAATTATAATAGACTTTATTATAGACCTGCCTCTAAGTAAGCTCCTTAGCTACATATATAATACTATCCTAGTAATTATCGATAGGTTCTCTAAAATAGTAATCGTCGTCCTAACTAATAAGATATATACTAGTATAGAGCTAGCAAATATTCTAGTACGCGAGGTCGTACGCTATTTCGGTATATCTAAAGGCATACTCTTAGATTAGAGTAGCGTTTTTACTAGCTAGTACTAGAGCGACTTTATATACGAGGCGTAGCTTAAGTATAAGCTTAGTATAGCGTTTTACCTATAAACGGATATCTAAATAGAGTAGGCAAATTAGACTCTAGAATAGTACCTCTAGTATTACTATAATAATAAGTAGAATAACTAGGTAGAGCTATTACTATAGGCTAAGTATATAAGTAATATATATAATAATACTACTACTAGTATATTACCTTTCTAGGTAGTACTAGGTTTCTAACCTTCTCTAATACTAGCGCCTTAGGACAAGTCTACTAAAGGAAGAGTACTAGCTACTATAAAGCGTACGTAGTAGCTATATAATATAACTAAGAAGCTAAAAGAGTATTAGTAATAGATAGTAAACTAGCTAGTAGAGTACTATAATATATAGTATAAGCGCTAAGTATACTCTATAGGTAATATAGTACTACTATTAACTAAGAACTTATAACTACTAGTACCTAAGAAGAAAATAGTAGCTTAGTTTATTAGACCTTTCTAGGTACTCGACATAATTAGTAATTAGGCTTATTACTTAGTACTATCTACCTAGTACTAGATCTATAATATCTTCTATAGCTCGCTACTAGAGCTATAGAATAGCTAAGTAGGCGAGGAGCCTACCTATCCTATACTCCTTACCGAAGAGGATAGTAAGTATAAGGTTAAGGCTATTAGAGGTACTAGAATATATAGTAGTATACGCTAGTACCTACTATAGTAGAAGGAATAGCTAGAAGACTATAACCTCTAGGTTAATAAGGCAGACTACGAGGGTTTAAAGGACGTAATTAAAGTATACTTAGCGTAGGAGAAGAGTAAGAGGAGCTTAGGTAAAGAGAAATAGAAGAAGTAAGCCTAGAGAGAAAACTATATTATAGGCTACCTATACTATAGCCCTAGGCGGGGCGTAGGAGCTAAGTATACTTATAGCTAGAGCTACTTATCCTCTAAGAATGCCTAGAGTAGGGCTACTCTTTATTACCTTCTATCTCCTCTATCTTATTATCCTCCTTAGGATCTAGAAGGCCTATAAGGCCCTTACGCTCCTAGTAAGAGATTAGTATACGCTAATCTAGTAAGGAATACTTATAGAATAAGCTTACCTCTATCTTATTATCGAGATAGGCCTAGAGCCTACTTATAGTAGTATTAGTACGACTAAAGTTAGTAGTAGGTATATAGGCCTTAAGAGGCTAGTAGGAAGTTAGTACGTAATAAGTAAGTAATAGGCCTAAAGACTTATAGCGCGACTAAGCTCGAAGAGGCTAACTAGGGCCTAGGTATTCTATATTATAGTAGTAATAGCTTAGGTATTACTACCTACTTACGCGGCGCTAGTAATATACTTACTCTTAGTTGCGATAGTAGGATAGCGCTAAGAGATAGAGTTATAGCAACGCTATAGCCTCTATAGATAGTTAGTATCTAAAGGTTATATCTATAGTATATAATAAGTAGGTAAGAGACATACTTTAAGTAGCTTACGCTAGTTCGTAGTAATATCTAGGAACGCTTACTAAGCGGCCTTATAGTCGGCCTCTAAGGTATTAGTATCGCGCCTAATATATTTAGCCTCGGCGCGAGTATAGAGTATAATATTATATTCTACTACTATAGCCTAGTTTATTAGAATATAGGTATAGTTATTCTTACTATAGCTATAAGCTTAATTAGTAGTTACGCTAAGCTAGAGAAGTATATACTTAGAGTATACGAATATATATACTAGTTATAATACTATTACTACTCTAACTTAAAATATATATTATACTACTTATACTCTAAGGTAGAGTTAGCTATATGTCTTATATATTCGGAGTAGGTAATACTTACGCTTAAGGCTAATATATTAGGCGTAACGCTTATAGTTGTCGATAAGAAGCTTCTTACTATAAGTATAGTAGCTAGAAGGTATATTAGAAGTAGGTAGAGCGCGTATAAGTATACTAGAGGTAGCTAGCAGAGCGCTAGCGGCGCGCTTAGAACTCTTAGGAGGTATTACTAATAATTTAATATAAAAGAGAAAAAGTTAGGAAGGTAGTATATATAGAGCAGACTTTATACCTACGCGCTATTTCTACTATAGAAGCTTCCTATAGGTAGAAGCTCCCTATTATTATAGGCAACCTATACTAGGACTAATTAAAGGCGTCGAGCGTATTTATAATATACGTTGCGTAATAATAAAAAAGAAGTTATATTATATAGATTATAACTAAGATACAATTTATACTACTACCTTAGTATAGAAGGAAGTTTATAGAAGGGACAAGCTACTTATAAAGTAGACTATAAAGGGCTAACGCTTACTCTATATAAGTAGGGAGTAGTCCGAGTATTAAGACAACCCTTATAGGAGAAGGGAGCAAATAATACTAGATAGTCGAGCTATAGGCTTAGATAGCTAGGCTAGTAAGCTAAGCTATACGTAACGTATATATATATATATTATACGCTTTACTCTATAACCGAATAAAGGTAGTAATTAGTTTCTAACCTTACTCTATTATTAGAGACTAAGGCTCTATACGCTACTATATACCTTTATATCGATAGCCTATCGTATATATTCTTAACTAGTCTAAGAGAAAGTTTGTAACATTCTTTAAGATTAAGGACTTAGGCGAGGTAACCTACCTACTAATTATTAAGATTGTTAGAGACTAGAAAGCTAGTACCTTATACCTAGACTAGACGTACTATATTAAGAAGGTACTAGATAAGCTTATAATATTAGTAGAGAGCGCCTACCTAATCTAATTACCTCTATATAGCTATAATACAATTAGACTATTAGGACCTAATAATGTTAGAGTTAATAGGAGAGAGTACTAGGAAGCTATTAGTAGCTAGATATACGTAGGTGTTCTAACTAGGCCTAATATTATATTTGTACTTAGAAGGCTAAGCTAGTATATATTAGACCTAGCTAAGTACTACTAGTAAGCTCTAAAGAAGCTTAGGAGGTATATACCCTTATTAAAGGACCTAGGGATTATATATAACGCGAAGGTATAAGATATACTTATAGGGTACTCTAACTTAGACTATACGATAGATAAGTTAGACTATATCTTAGTACTAGGGAATATATTTATACTTACTAGAAGACTAGTATTATAGGCTAGTAAGAAGCAAAAGTTGGTAGTAGGCTTAATAATAGAGGTAGAGTATATAGCGATAGCGAGATATATAAAGCAGTTATAATTTCTTTACTAGATCCTCTAAGATATAAAGATATAAAGGTATATTAGTTAGAGCCTATAGATTAGAGAGGAGATAAAGTTCGCTATAGGCTTCCTAATAGTATAGCTATAAGAGGATAATTAAGTAGTAATTACTCTAGCGAAGGATATATATACTAGCGAAAGGTTAAAGTATATCGATATAGCCTATTATTACTACTAAGACCTCTATAAGAAGGATATTATCTCTATTAGCTATATTAAGACCTCTAACATAATCGCTAATAGTCTAACTAAACTAAAGCTAGGACTCTAATTTAAGAAGATAGTAGAGTAGCTTTAGTTAAGGAGGTAGCTTTTTATTTCTAACTATAATTATAGCTACTACTAGAGAGTAGCATTATAATCTACTAGGCTAATCTACTACCTTAGGTAATCTTATTTGTTATTAGAAGTCTAGGAAATTCCTACCTAATTACTTATACTACTTGTAGCTACTCTTAGATCTATAAGACCTATAATAAGAACTCTAACTACTATAATAAGAGTTAGAGCGGCGAGAGTTAGAGGGCCTCCTACTAGGCTAGAATAGACCTATATTAGGCGTCTTAGTAATCTCTTAGTCGTAGAATTCTTACTAAGCCCTTACTCTATCTACTTTAGTAATACTATATAGTAGATTCTAATAGCCCCGAGGCTAGATTAGAGTCCTCTATATAGGGCTAAGAGAGCTTAAATAGATAAGAAATAGATGTTATAAATTAAAGCAATTAGATAGTATAAGCGGACCCGCTAGGAGAAATAGCGGCACTAACTAACTAATAAGGATAGTACTCTATCTCCTATAGCTAAGACTAAGAGAGTATATATACCTTACTCTCTATGCTCTTACTACTCCCTATAGATTATAGAGAGTAGTAAGACTAGAAGGGGCCTACTATAGGAAAGGTAGTATATATAGGAACTTAGGATAGACTTATTTAGACTATATTCAACTTATGTTAGTAATCGACTAATTAGAATCGACTGTCTATCAAACTCTTATTATTTATTACTTTATATTAGTATCTACTCTCCTCTTTAAGAGCTTATCTTTAGAAGCTACTAACGCTTACCTATTTTAGGTTAGGATATACTCTAGTACGTATAACCCGCTAGTTAGTTGTTAATAATAGACTTGTATACTACCTAGCTCTAGAGAGACTAAGCTCGACCTTAGAGGATAGTCGATATTTAGAGGGCGAGCGCTTAGTAAGGAACGAAAAGTTAAGATTATCTATAATAGGAGAAAGAGAATAAATACTACTATAGACACTCCTAACTAGCTAACTCCTTAGACTCCTATAAAAGGTAGGACTAGTACTAGCTATATAGGTGTCTAACCTAGAAGGTTAGCGATAAGTTAGAGAAGAGGAGAGGCCTTAAGATAATAATACTTGTTCCTACCTCTTCTACTCCTAGCTCTCTCTAAGTAACTAAGTAATAGGACCTTTAGAGCTCTAACGCCTCTAACTAAGGTATATACCTTAGAAAGCTATATTAGGAATAGAGCCTACAGGCTATTACGGCAGAGTATTAATCTCCTCGCTTAATAGAGATTCCTTCTTTATAAGTAGAGGAATTAGAGTACGCTTAGTAACCTATAGAAAGAAGGCCTAGTTAGTAAGATACTTATAGGAAAGGGCCTCGATCCTCTTACTTATCTAATTTAAATTATAGTTAGTTACCTAATTCTAAGTAGTAAATAGCCTCCTAATAATACTTTACTCTAATTAGGTAATCTCGGCCTACTAGAGGTAGACTAGAATACTATAATAAATAAGGTTGCTCTAGATAAATAGTAATAGATTAGTCTAGACTAGATTTAGCTCGTATAGCTAGAAGGTCTTATCTCTAAACTATAAAGAGAAAAGGTTACTAGCTTCTCGATTTAAGTAGAGTTCTAGAAAAGCCTTATAGCTATAGTCTATAAAGTAGGCAAGTAGCCTATAATACTTATTCTCCTAATAATAGTCTAGCGCGATTAGATAACAATCTATAGCCCTCTAACTATAACTTCTACTCCTCTAATACTATAGACCTAGATCTAGAGTCTAATCTAAATTCTAATAAGCTAGCGTCTAGAGGGATAGGCTACTATACTAAGGAGTAGAGAGGCGAGACCGAAGGTTATAGCCGCCTACCTTATCTCGAGTCGACCTATCCTAGCTTAAGGCACTTTAACTTGTAGTACTCTAACCTGCTAGATTAGAATTGTTATCTATTAGACTAGTGTATAATAAGTAGTGCTTCTTCTAATTCTTCCTAAAATAGTTAGTATATAAACTCTCGAGGTAAGGATTTCTAGAGTTAGAGTAGTACTAGCTATAGAGACCTACGTAGTACCCTCCTAACTTTATAATATACTAAAGATAATTTACGCTCTAGGTAATACTAGCTATCGCAAAGCTAGTAGTAATTAGTATAGTACTAGTTAGGGTATTTAGGTTATATTCCTATAGACCTAGGTTATAAGGGAAGGTTATACTCTAATAAGTAATATAGAATTAGATCGCGTTATCCTTAAAGGAGGGTAGGACTTAGTTAAAGCAACTAGAGTTATACGCCTTATAAAGGAATTAGATATATACCTAGAGCTATATATAACTAAGGGTTAGGTGCCTTATAGTATTAGAGCTAAGAGAATAGTTAGCTACGATTAGAGGGATAATATACTAGAAAGATATATCTAAGAGCTATAAGCTAAGTAAGCTTATCGCTAAGTAAAGTATTATCTAATAGGATTAGTAGGACACCCTACTATAATGCTATATTAAGATGTTAGAGAGGTTATATTAGTAGAGAGGGGGCGAGAGGAAGACTTTATACGAAGCTAGAGCTACTTATAAAAGTAGCGTATTTATATAAACTAGCTAACTAACATATATAAATAATAAACATTCTCTAATTCACGACCCCTCCCTTTATATATAGACTACCCTTTATATAAAGCTAGAGCTGCCTATAAAAGCAGAGCATTTATATAAACTAGCAAACTAATATATATAAATAATAAACATTCTCTAATTTACAATCCCTCCTCTTTATATATAGATTGCCCTTATATAAGAAGGCAAACATACTCTAATTTATTACCCTCTCTTATAAAGACAAAGCTTATAAGGCTCTAGACTAGAGGTTAGAAGCTAGTAGGAGTAGCCTAGGGCTAGTAAAGACTATAGGTAGTAGTATATACCTAAGTAGGAGTGTTAAAAAGTAATAGGTAGTTATATACTAGGAATATTAGGTTAGAGTAGCGAGAGTTATACTAGTTTATAACTTAGGAGTACTCTAACTAAGCCCTATAAGCTTAGCCTTAGTAGGAGTATTTCTAGGAGAGAGAGAAGAGAAGATTCCTTCTTAACTTCTCTAATATATTACGTTTATTTACCTTCTAATATATACCTAACAATACATTCCTCCTATAGCTACTTCTATTACGTAAATACATTGCCTAGTATTAAGTGTAGGATCTTAAAACAATAGTCTAAGCCTCTTATATAATTATAATATTATCTTTTTTAAAGCTATAGTACTATTTCTAATGTTCTTAGGCGTTATACTAAAGCTTCCTAGTATACTTCCTCTTTAATATAGAAACCCTTTATAGTACTATATAGCTAAATATATCTCTAGTCCTCTTCTAATAGGTATCGCTCTATAAAGAACTATATATTACTATTAGCCTTAATAAAATCTAGTATTAGTCTATAGGGTAGTACCTATCTCTTCTTCTTATACTAGAGTAGTTAGCTTAATAACTAAGTTATACTAAGCGTCGACTAACTAGTTATTAACTAGCTATCCTTCTTATTTATATTTTAGTACTCTGCCTCTTCTCTTCCTTTCCTTATGTCGACTAATTTAGCTAGCTTTTCTTCGATAAAAGGATTTAGTAGATCTAGAATAACTACCTAGTAGCTAACCTTTAAGCTCTTAGATAGTATATATTTTAGCTCGATTACCTATATAGATTCCTTCGTAATTAGGAACTACTCGAGAGTCTAAAACTATTAGTAGTAATTTAGTTAGATAAGAGTGTCGACTAGCTATCTCTTTATGTCGGACTAAGAGAATAAAGAATCTGTTTCTAGAATAGATATATAGAAATATATAAATAATTAGAAATAGTTATTATCTAATATATATAGTTTTAAATAGTTACTACTAACTATCTTTAGCTTAGTCGCGAGCTAGTAGGCGCTTTTATATCTTATCTATATCTTAAGACTATAATCTTGGCTTCTAATATAGAGTAGAGGCGGCCTCTAGTCTACTCTTAATTAATTAGTAGATTAAGTATACTCTTCTAGACTAACTTGTCTCTTCTAGCTATAGGTAGAACCTAGGCTTATAACCTATCTTAACCTAAGCTTATATAATAGTTAAATTGCGCTTTAGAAGTAGTAACTAAAGAGATATTATCTAGGAACTAATTTGTTGCTATTAAATTATCTTATTGTCGTATAGTATAGAGGTTAGTCTTTATTAGACTAGAAGGCCTTAATACCCTCTACTTCTACTGAGTATATAGAGTTAGGTAATAGCTACCTAAGATAGTAATTACTTTA
The DNA here is from genome assembly GCA_013403795.1 of Teratosphaeria pseudoeucalypti. NCBI lineage: Eukaryota > Fungi > Ascomycota > Dothideomycetes > Mycosphaerellales > Teratosphaeriaceae > Teratosphaeria > Teratosphaeria pseudoeucalypti. The sequence goes on from JABBMZ010000081.1 coordinate 43,635, forward strand.
GGCCTCCCTACGTTCGTACTAGAGAGTACTAGATTATTACTATCTTAATCTAATACATTCGATAGAAGTACTCTCTTTTAGCTTAATAAGGATCTCTCTTCTTAGGTACTAATATATATATAGGAGGACATCTTCTAGAATAGCCTATCTAAGCTATTAATATTATTTAGACGATTTACAAATTATAAGAACTTTATAAAAGCGGTAGCTTAGTATAGGAAGCTAAAAGATAGCTAAGAGCTATCGATATAGTTGATATAGTATAGATATAGGTCGAATATAGCTATAGAGACTTAGAGGATAGTAACAAATAAGAGGAGTACTCTAATACTACAATTCTTAATAGGAGGCCTTTTAGCCTAAGAGCTATCTCTTTTAATACTATTCTAAAAAGCGTCGTAATAACTTTTTTAGAAGATACTTAAAGACCTCCTAACTATATTAATATCTTACTACTTAGTTCGAATAAGATTATTAGAAGAGAATAGGCTCTAGAGCCTATAAAGTAATAGAACGCCTTTTATATTATTTCTTGGTTTATTATTATAAGCTCTAGAGTAGACGCTTTACTTAGAAATCTTTATATTATATATTATAGGAATTATAAAGTATAAGGTAATAACGTAATATAGACTTATTAATTATATCTATCTACTAGCTATATTAGAAGGTCTCTTAGCTATAGTATATAGAGGACTATACTCTCTAATAACATCTCTTCTAATAAATTAAGAGTATTATATCTATATAATACCTTTCTATACTCTTTTAATACTATTATATTCTATTTAATCCTTATCTCCTTACTATCTTATATTAGCTCTATCTTCTAGAGATATTTGCTTCTACTTATCTATTAGCCTCGAAAGACCCTAATACTTATCTAGCGTAGATTCTAGCGCTAGATAGGTATTATGTAATTTTTCTATGCTTTCTCTATATTAAAGTCGGCTATTTCTTATTAGCTTAGTTAGTCTTAGCTTTTATAGTCTTATACTACTCCTTATTACTATCTTTATTAAGTGCCTTAGTTATTATATATCTAGCTATCTCTATATCCTCCTTTTCTTTCTCTTTAATAGCTATTAGAAAGTTAAGGCCTAGTAGTAAGTTCTCGATCCTTCTATTTAGATTGTCTATATCGATTCTAATACTACCCTTAATTTTCGAGATAGTCTTATTAGATGTAGTTTCTATAGTATATATATTAGTAGTACTTTTATATAAGGTCTTTAGGATAACTAAGCTACTATCGACTTTGTATAGTATACTAAGCTCTTATACTAATAGGATAGTTAAGCGTTTAGAAATTATAGCTACTCTATACGCTTTTTAAGCGTCTTTTTTCTTTATTACTACTTTTTGTTTATAGTACTTAGCTTCCTCCTATAATATACTTATAGTTACTATATTACTCCTATAGGCTAGCTAGCTATCTCCTCTAAGTAACCTATATAATATTATTAATATAGTTTATAATACTATTAGTATTATTTAGACTATCTTCTTAGTCGCTTCTATTATAGACTATTATATTACTTTATTAGTATATATTCTTATCTATAGCGCTCTATTAAATATCTTCTTATCTTAGCGCTAGCTTCTTTTCTTTAGAGCTCTTATAATAACTAGCTTCTTATTACTATTATCTCTAGTTAGTATCTACGCTAAGTTCTTACGCGCGTTATTATCTTTAGATAACTTCTCTTTACTTCTAGTAGAGCTCTTATTATTAACTCTCTTACGCTTCTTTTCTATACTAGTAAAAGTCCTAGGTTCTATAAGTAGAGTAACTAGTACGTAGAGATAGTCTTTAGTTATATCTAACTTATTAAGCCTATATATAAGGTTTTTAGGCGTTACCTTCTAGTTAGGAGGTAATAATATATATATATATATATATATATAGGGTCTACTATTTTCTTAAGGATATATAGTTCTAGATAGTATTCTACTATAGGGTCTTTATTACTAAATAGATGTAGTAGCCTCCTTATATCTATTCTTAAGGACTATAGCATACTAGATATTATATTAAGGACTATCTTAGTAATTCTCTTCTCTTTTATTATATACTATACGAAGGTCTTAGTTAGATAGTCTATATTAATAATTATTAGCTATTATATTACTAAAGTCGACTATTATATTATAGTCTACCTAGAAGATACTATTATATCTATCCTTTAGCGAACTATAGTAGGATAGGTGCTTCGAGATCTAGGTCTTTACTCTACTCTAAAAAAAATAGCTATTAGTGTAGCCTTAGGTTATAGGGTCCTCTTTAGATATAACCTTCTCTAAGTAACTCTTACTATATAGAGTATATACGCCTTTAATATATAGATACCTCTATATTAGAGCTAGTTCTATAATAAGAATAACAAATAGATAGTCTATCTAGCGCCTCTATACTAGGGGTAGGCTATCTTTAGTAAATATACCTATAAAAACTAAGGCTCGAATAGCTTCTTTATATAAATATCGATTATTAGCTCTCTAATAATTTTGTCTTCTAGTTACGCTATCTTAGATAGGTAGTATACTAGTAAGAGATATACTATAATAGCGCTATAGTAATACTATTTATTTATAAGAGTTAGATCTACTATAGCGTTAACTTCTACTTTATTTGCCTTACTCTTTAGTCTTTATAGGAGAGTATATAGCCTCTAATAGTTAGAGTCGCTATATAGTACTACTCTTAGTCTCTTTACTATTATCTCGTATATAGTATTCTCTAAGAGTATACTAATAATACTCTTCTTTAGACTAGTATTATATAAGAGTCTCTTATTAATAGTACTATCCTAGATTACTTTATTAATAATACTCTCTATAAGGCTAATAGTATTAAAGTTATCCTACTCCTCTACTAGTATCTGTATCGATAGCTCTTACTCTATAAGATCGATTATTAAGATAGCATCTTTATCGATAAGTATATTAGTAGTTATTATCTCTATATATACGCTAGCGTCCTTACTTAAGGACGCTTATTTATTACTATCTTCTTATTATTTAGGATAGTATCTAAGTACTATCTTATTATAGTCGAAGAGAGTCTTATACTAGAAGTAGTTAATAAACTTCTTCTTATTAGAGATAACTATACTATTAGCCTCTTTATATTAGAAAGACTAAGGTCCTTTACTAAAGATAATAGGGTCTTATATAGTAAAGCCTTTATAAAGCTTTACTAGAAGGTCCTATCCTTTCTACTCCTATTTGTCGCTATTTAGTCTACTAATCTCTAGCTACGCCTAGGTATTTTATTAGTAGCGTATAAATAGTATAGATAATCAACTATCTTATAAAGATCTTATTATAATTTACTAATACAATCTATACTAGTAACAGCTAGTTAATATAGTTAAATTTACTAGACTATATAGTATTTCGAACTATTAGAAGGCGGAGTCTCTTAACTATAAGCTATACGCGCTAGCATATTCTAAAGTTATATACTACTAGTATATATACTAGAGTATTCTCTTCTTCTCTCTCTAGTTCTTAGCGTATAGTAGCTATACTATTCTTAAAGAACATCCTATACTTAAAGTACCTAGCTAACTACTATTTCTTGTCCTCTACTTAGATAGAGAGAGTCTCTAGTAGAGCGTATATAGATATAGAGTATATAAAGAAGTTCGAGGCCTATCTTCTCGAGCTTATTATTCTCTCCTACCTATAGGAGGTTAGTAAGCGCGGCTGCCTATTATAGACCCTTATATAATAGAGAATTAATAATAGAAAAAACTAGCTACTTATAAAGACTCTATTATAGTTCGCTATAAGAATCTATATAAGAGCGCTCTTCTTATTATACTAGTAATTCTCGAGACTAGTAGTATTACTATCTTCTTATATTAGTTAATATCGAATACTCTCTATTCGAGTATTAGTATTAGAGGCAAATACTATATAAATATTATCTTACTATTAGATAATATATTACTATCTAGTATATATAATATCTTATAAATTAACATACTAGATAATATTTTATTCTTATAGATATCTTTATCTTAAGAATATAGAAGTAAAGGCTACTATAGTAGTAAAAGTTTTTCTAGAGTCTAAAAGTAAAGTGCTATCTTTAAAACAAAGAGGCTAGGGCTCTTTTACTAATATAACCTTCTATTACTATAGTAATACTAGTTTGTAGGTAGTATAAAGATAATTATTCTTAGGTATCTCTATAGCGATAGCCTAAAAAAGCCTCTAGTCTAGTCTCTTAGATAATATATCTCTTCGCTTATATTATTCTATTATAGTCTCTATCTATATAAGTCTTATTATACGTAGTTATAAGTTCTCTAGCTCTATTATACTATCGATTATAGTTATTACTATAGCTAAGCTACTAAACTTAGTAATAGATTATAAGCGTCTTATATCTAACTATTACCTTCTTTTCTAAAAGATACTCGACTTTATATTCTAGGGCCTTATTATTCTTAGTAGTAACTAGCTCTAGCTTATAGCAACCTTACTTCCTATATAGGTCTAGTTTATTTAGTACTAGTTCTAACTATATTACTAATATAATAGAGTATATATAAGACTCTTCTAGTAGGTCGAGCTTATATACTAACTATTCTACTTACTGCTAACTATAAAAGAACTCTCTCTTTATAGAGCAAACTTATAGGAGGTACACTCTAGGATGTAGTAGCTATAGTATAGCTATAACTATACCTTGTCTCTAGTCTTAAAGTAAATAGGCTTGTATCTAGTATTATACTACTTCTTTATCTTAGCCTCTACTAATACTACTATACTCTCAACCTCCTATTAGACTACGACCCTCGCTCTTATAAAGTCAGCTAGTAGAAGATCTTCTAGAGAAATAAAAGAGTCTATATTTGTCTTAAATTCTATTATAAATTCGTTTAGCGTAACTATAGTTATTATATTACTCGAATTATTAAGAGTCGCTTAAATTAGTAGAAGACTTTCTATCTAATCTATGTCTAGACTAGCTATTCTAAAGTATCTTAAAGTAATCTCTATAGTGTAGTTAGTACACTCTAATTAACTATTAGATTAGAGATATTATACTATTATCGATAGTATCTTGATTTTAAGCCTACTAAAGATCTCTCTTATAAACATAGAGAGGAACTTAGGGTCTCTATCGTATATTACTACTTAAAGTAGACTCTAGTCTATAATTATTAAAGGCTTAATAAATCTAACTATCGAAGTAGTAGCGTTATTAGTCGCTCTTCTAGCTATAAGAGTATTATACTTACTAGCCTTATTAGTAACTATTAGGGCTATATCCTTACTAGACTATATTAGTAGGAGCGTACTAATAAAGTCTATTATAAGAGTATAGTATAGAATTATCTCTATCTAAATAGAGTTTAGTTCTCTATATAGTAAGTAGCGCTTAGTCTAGTTAAGATTATAGTCTAGATAGAAGGCGATATACTCCTTAAGGCGCTTAGCTAAGTAATATATATAAAGAGACACCTATAATCTATTATATATATAGTAAAACTCTTAATAGTAATAGTTGTTATAGGCTTACTTAAACACCTCTTTAACTATTAAGTCTAGAATATAAAGATAATCCTAGCTTCCTTTCTTATAGTAGTAGATAAGATCCTCTCTCTCGAAGAATTAGAGGCTAAAAGAGTTATTATATTTATCTCTAGTAAGTAGGTCCTAGCTATTATTATACTATACTACTACCTAGATATTATCCTAGTTCTACGAATAGTATATAGTATAAGCTTCTTATCTTATCTATTTTAGGCCTATACCTACTAATTTAATCTTAGGACTCTAATCTAATAAGGATCTTCCTTATACGCTATTACTAGCCTATCTTTAAACTTAGAATCTATTTCGACTAGTAGTATATAGGAGGTAGGAGGCTCTAGCTCTTTAGTATTATAGTATACTATAGGGTCTAGGTTATTACAATCTGGATTCTTTACTACTTTAGTATTATCTTCTTATAACTAACTTAGGCTATCTATAAATTCTAGTAGGACTCCTATTATATATACTACTCTTATTCTAAACTATAAGAAGTATATACTTATATATACTAGTCTTAAGTTTAGCTTATAAGTATAGGTCGTTATAGTAAGAGAGTACTATTTAAAGATACCTACTACTATATAATAGTCTATAAAGAAGGTTATTAGGTGTTTATTAGTATATATATAATAATAGATCTTCCTTACGACCTATACTAGTCCTAAGATACTAGTAGTTCTTCTTACTACTAAGAGTAGTCTACTTAGTAATATAATAATTTAGACCTTCTAATATAGGAAGGGCTTTATCTTATTATCCCTTCTCTTCTTATAATAGTCCTAAGATCTACGTATAATATAGGATAGTCTAATAGAGATAGCCTATTAAACTAAGGTAGTATTCGAGCTATCTAAGTATAGCTAGGAATTATAGGCTCCTTATTACTTCTAGCTTCTCTTCTTCTAAAGCTAGTCTAGAACTATTAATCTTCTAACCTAGTAGAGTTATAGAAGGATATCCTAGGTACGATTTCTTTAGATTCATACTAAATTAGTATCTATTAAGTATCTCGAAGACTCTCTCTAGGTAACGCTTATACTCTTTAAAAGTCTTAGAGAAGATAATAATATTATCTATATAGGCTCTTACGAACCTTCTATAGTCTTATAGGAGGTTGTCTAGTTTCTTCTAGACATACTAGATACTATTATAGAAATCTATTATAGACTAGTAGTAAGAGGATTTTTTTTAGGAGAGAATACTATAGGAAGAACAAAGAAAAAGATAGAGAGAATAAGAAGAAGAGGAAGGAGCAAAGAGAGAAGTAGATAGTTATTACTAAATACCTATAGTTATATATAAAGTACGACCGCTACTAATACTATAATAGTAGGATAATTCTAGTATATTTGTACCCTTATCTATATAATACAATTCTCCTCTAAAAAGACAACTAACTAACTTATAGCTAGTCCTATAATTACTACCCTCTATACTCTTCGATTCGATTTCTTTATTTACCCTCGCGACAATTTAATTTGATTTCTCTAATTACTCTTAATATAACGACGACGCTATTCTATAGTATTACTACTAGTATTACTACTAGTATTATAACTTCTTCCTAGCTAGTTATAATACGTACCTATTACTACTAACTAGTAGAGGCTTTATTAGTAGTTAGTATAAGAGTATATATATCTTACTATTACTCCCTCGAGATATTACTTCTAAAAACACTATAACTATTAGATTCTATATATTATAAACTAGAGACAAATATAATATCTTTCTACGAGTATTAAAATTTTAGATCTAGATACTATACTTATAACTAGTATTAGATACGACAAAGAATATATATATAAGTTATAGCTAGTACCGAATATAGCTCCTATCTCGACTTAAGATTTTTTAAGATTCTTTAGGCCTTTAAGAAAATTGCTATAGTATCGAGTAAGAATCTAAAAACCCTAGGATAGACGCTAAGTCGAACTCTTAGATAGCGCTTATAAAAGTATAGGAGGAGACTAACACTTAGGAGACTAACTACTTACTAAAGACTATTATTACAGATAGTATTTCTCTTAAAGGAGATAAGATTAGTAAGTTAGTTAATATAATAGCGAAGATTTAAATCTCTCTAATATAACTTAAGTAGAAGCCTCCTAAGGTAGTTTTAGTTAAGCTCCTACTTAGAGGACTCTCTAGAATATATAACGCGCTATATATAGCTAACCTAGTAACTATTAGTATATATATAGGAAGGACGGCACCTCGATATAGTAGTAGTAGCCTAGAATATTACTCATAACTATAACTACTATCTAATATAAGTAACTATAACTATTATAGATATAGTAATCTAGGCTATTTAAAGATGAACTACTAAACGAATAAGATCTGCCTACTATTAAAATAGATTTAGGAGAGTAGGTTCGTTTACTATAAGGAAGCTAACAATAAGTAGTACTATAGTAGCTCTAGAGAAATAATACGACCTTTCTTCTAGAAATAAGATATAGATTAGGTAAAGCTAGACCTGTTATATTTACTAAGACAGTACTATTTTAAGGTCGGCTAGCCTATACTAGTTCTAAAGGAGTTTAAGATTATAGAGAGAATAGAGTACTACTAGCTCTATAATATAAAAAGCGTTATATATTTAAAAGAGGGACTAGTTAACTAGGTCCCTAGAGGAAATATCTTATATAAGCCTACTACTACTCTATATCCGCTCTTTTTAACGAAGCTAGAACTATTAAACCTACTCTAGTAGCTAGCTACTATACTAAATACGCTTCTACTAATTATATTAAGTTTAAAAGAGAAGCAATCTACTAGCTTAGTATAGTCGCTTAGTAAGAGAAAGTAGATATTACCTCTAACCTCTAGAGCTACTTTGTCGAGAGTAGGTTATATTTGTATAAAGTTTCTAGGCCTTAAAGAAGGTTATAAAAATAAATCCTATAATTTAAATGTAGTTAGGTTTACTACTATCGAAGATACTCTAGAAGAAGATAATTATATTATTAAAGAGGTACTAGAGGATTATACTATTAAAGAGATATTAGCTTATATAGTCTGAATAGAGGTAAGACCTAAGCTAAAGAAGATAATTCTAAAGAATCTAGCAAATATCTAAAAGTAGCTTACTAAGAAGGCTACTCTCTAAAATAAGAATAAAGCTAAGACGAAGATCTTAAAAGAAGGAGTAGTATAGTAAGAGAATAAGGACTACTTATATTAGGAAGCGAAGGATCGAATCGATATAGCCTACTCTAGGCGAATAGCTTATATAGTATAGCTTCCGCTACCTAATTCTAGGATTATCGAAGAGGTCTAGGACTATATATAAGAAGAAGACAATATAATAATAGGAGATAAAAGAGAGAAACTACTATTAGGACCTTTAGCGTCTAGCTAGGAGGAGGTATCTTAGTAAGCTTTAGCTTCTATTCTATAATAACCTACTTAGTAAGAAGTAATTTCTATTAAACATGTAGTTAATCTACTAGATAAATAGATATAGCCTACTAGTATATAAGTCGATAATATTATAAGGTAATTAGAGAAGTAGATAATCGAAGGATTTAATAGAAGTATACTCTTTTAGCTAGATAAGATTCTCTCCTCTTAGATACTAACGTATATATAAGATAATATCTTTTAGAATAGCCTATTTACGCTATCGATATTATTTAGCTAGATTACGAACTTTAAGAATCTTATAAAGGCGGTATTCTAGTAAAGAATAGCGAAGGACAGCTAAGAACTAGCAATTACTATTAATATAGTATAAATATAGGTCGAATATAACTATAAGAATATAGAAAACATCGATAAGTAAGAGAAATATCCTAGTACTATAATTCTTAATAGAAGGCCCTTTAGTCTAAGAGCTATTTCTATTAATATAGTTCTAAAAGAAGCTATAGTATTAAAGATAGGATCTCCTAACTCTATTAATATCTTCCTACTTAGTTTAAATAAAGTTGTTTAAAGAGAATAGGCTCTAGAGCCTATTAGGTAATAGGATGCCTTTTATAGTATTTTCTAGTTTATTATTCTAAGCTCTAGAGTAGACACTCTACTTAGAAATCTTTATATTATAGTAAAGGTCCTAATTAATAAAGGTGCTAATATTAATATATTTCTTATTAACTATATTAAGATAATAGAGATCTTAGTTTAGAAAGGCCTTCTTCTACTAATATTTAGAGCTAGGAGATACTAGAGTTTCTATAGCGTAGCGTAGTATATTTGTATTAAGATTACTAGAATTATCTTATACTCTAACTTTAGTATCTCTAATAATAAGATACTATTTATCCTTAGTAGGCTGTTTACTTACTATATTTAGTTAACCCTATCGAACTATAGTCCTATAAATATACTCTTACCTTAGATAAAAGTTATTAGATTATCTTTGTAGCTTTATATAGAAATAAAGGATATAAGAAGTTAGGAGAGGTTTTTGTTCTAGAAGTAAAAGAATAAAGAGTAATAAGGCTAGCGCGTTACTTAAGGACAATTCTATGCTAGATATTACTATTATAGAGGAAGTATTAGATAGATAGGAGGAAGTTATACTAAGGACAGCCTAAAAAGGATTTAGTATTAGGCGTCGGTTAGATATTTTCTTTTTATAGAGTTATAGCTTAGGAGTTATATAAAATATTTATTATAGTTTTAGTATAATAGCGAATTAGTATAGTAAGTTACTCTTAGCAGAAGAAGGAGGAATAGAAGATTAGCTAAGAAATATAGGGAAAGGAGTTACAAGATTTCTAGACTATAGAATCCATAATTAGAAGAAAAATCGAAGAAGTATAGAGGAAAGTATTTCTAGTCGCTTTAACCCTAGGACTTATAATTAGACCTATTCTAATTATAGAGATAGAATAGAAGAATAAGAAAGAGATATAGGAGAAAGAGTATCTACTAATTTAGGAGTTTTCGCTTTATTCTCGAACAAGTAGGAGGAAGTATTTACTATTAGGAATTATTATTACTACCGTAGTATCAAGCCCGACGAAATTAACTATATCTAAGTTTAAGAAGAAGATATTAATAGCGACCTATTATATCTTCTACTAGTAGGAGGATTATAGAGAGAAGTAAATTATAGAAGAGTATAGGAGAAGAAGATTAATATATATATACTCTATAAGCGAAAAGTAGATAAGATTCGACCTATTAATACTAGTGTTTAGGAGAATAATAGCGTAGGTTATTATATTAATAATTAATAGCGAAAAGATTACTTAAAGAGAGAGAGTCTATTACGCCTAGACTAGAAGCTACTAGACCTTTAGTTTATAGTAAAGTACTTAGTTCCGAAACTTAGTAATATATCTAGAGAGAGCCGCCTAATACTAGAAAGGCTCGCTACCCTAGATACTAGAATCAAACTCTAGCTAAAAGAGAGAACGCTATTATATAAGGTATTCTTTTATTAAGAAAGCGTTCTAACTAGAAGTTACGCTACTATAGAAGATTAGGATAGTACTATATAAGTCTTAGTAAGTATCTAGTTTTAGACTAAGCCTATCTCTCTTCTATATTACTATAAGCCTACTAAACTAATAACTTAAAGCCTTAGACCTTAAGACTATATATAGCTACTATTATAATAAGTAGTTTCTTATATAGAAGAAGAGAGATCCTAGCTAGCAAGATCCTCTAAAGTTATATTAGCTAATTAATACTACTATAGCTATTAACGTAGTTATTCTATAGAATACTACGCTACTATCTAATATAGATTTGTTCTTAGAGGTATTTACTAGTTACTAGATTGCCTTACTTATAGATATTTTCTTAGATTATAACTAGGTTTCTCTATACGAAGACTCCTAGAATTTAACCTATTTCGACACGCTACTATTCTTAATTCGCTAGACTATACTATCTTAAGAAGCTACGAACTCGCTAGCTAAGTTTATTAGAATTATTATCTATATTCTATAAGCTTAGCTTAAGTATAACGCTAGGCCTTTCGGACTAAAAAGCTAGTATAATAATAAGGAGATTAAACCTAGTATATAGAGGTAGATAGTCGAGTATATAGTAGATTAGTAACGTACTAGTAGATATAGACAAGCTAGTCTAATAGTAGCGTATAAGAAACTCTAATCTTACTATTCTACTCTAAATATTATTAGTTTTAATACCATAATAGATAGTCGATATCTAGATATAGCAAAAGTATAGAAGATTATAAACTAGCTAACTCCTTTATATACGAAAGAGGCCTAGTATTTTATAGGTCTTATTATCTACTACTAGATATATATTTCGAAGTTTATAATAATTACGAAGCTAATTTTCTCTCTACTAAAAAAAGATACTCTATTTTTATAAAGGCCTACTTAAGAAGAATCGATATAGGTCCTAATTACGAAGCTTATAAGCCTACCTACTCTAGTTACTCTAGACTATTCTAAAGGATTAGGAAGGATTATCTATATAGTTAATATAAGTAGTAAGGGTTTTAGAAGTATCTTAATATAGAAGCGTATATCTCTAGAAGAGAAGATAAGGAGATACCTATCTTACTATAAGAGTAGTATCTAGAACGAGGTAGAAGTATAGTATAATATAGGTAAATAAGAATATCTTACTATTATTCAGATTCTAAAGAAGTATAAGCTATAGCTTACTAGAATCTACTTCTTCTTAGAAATTAATCCTACTACTTTCGTAGCCTAGCTTAATAAATCTACGAGTAATTTACTAAATATAATTATTATTACATAGATTACTTAGATTCGCCTATTTTCCTTTAACGCTACTTATATTACTAGTATAAAGTATAGTACTACTAATAGTCTTTCCTAAAGACTAATAACGTAGGACAAGCTAGATAAGTAGAATAACATTAAGAATATCGACTTAATAATTAATATAATACTATTCTTTATTACTATCTATTATTTAACTACCGAAGAAGTTATAGCTTCCTACCTAGAAGTATACCTAGAAGACTAGGAGAATTATACTAAGATGTACTAGTATATTACCTTTATTATTATAATAGCGAAGAATCCTAGAGTAAGTACTATATACTATTAGAGACTACTTAAGAAGTTAAGAAAGTATTATATCTAGTAATAGATTCTATTTAATTAGGTAAATAAGAACATACTACTAGTAAGAGTAATTAATAATACTAGTACTTAAAATAAGATTATATAGCATATCTACTTAGAAGGTAGTTATCGAAGCCTAGAGTATATATTCTACTAGCTTAGAAACTTAGACTATTAGGATAGTATATATACTATATATACAAAGGTCTTTAATAGATATAAAGAGTATTAGCTCTAGAATATAGAATTATAACAACTTATAGCACTCTGTCCGAGTAATATAAATATTATTAGTATATAATAGGTATTAAATATAGTCTAGGTTATAAGGAGCTAGTATATTTTAATAGCTTAAAAAGTTTTCTCTAGCTAGCTAGAAAGAAAAGATAGTAGATAGGCTAAGTAAGGAGAGAACTTCTATTATAATCGCCTCCTTCTTATATAAAATTCTTACTAGATTTAGTGTTTATAACGAAATTTGTATAGATAATACCCTTAGAACGAAAGTAAGGTAAGAAAACTACTTGACTAGATAAAGATCTATTAAGTAAGAATATCGCTATACTACCTAGAATTTAATAGCTAAATCGAAGTTAGTTATAAGCTAATCTATAATATGCTAGCTAAGCTAACTAAGAGTACTAGTCTTAGTATTATAAAATAGTTCCTGTCTATCCTCTAGCCTAAGCGTATATCGACTATCTCGACTACTAGAAGGACTCCTACTAAGCTAATCTATAGCTATAAGATTATCCTACTAATTAAGGCTAAGTAACCTACCTTCTAGAATCTAGACTAGGCTAGAATATAAAACTAGACTAATCTTCTATCCTCCTAAGCGATATAACTTAATTAGCTAAAAGAGATAAAAGAAGAAGTTGTTATATAATACTAGTAGCTCCGAGGAGGCTAGAAAAAGCTAAAGAGTATTTCGATAACTATAAAATTTTTCTACTATAGTCTTATATAAAGAAGAAGATCTTATCGTAAAGTATAGGAGCAATATATAAAACGACTTTAGCTATAAACTTCGTTTCTAATAGAAAGGACCTTTTTAAATTCCAAACGTATCTATAAGATATATAACCTACTATTACAATTTACCGCTCTACTAGATTAGAGAGTAGCGCTAGCCTAAGGTAGCGCGGAGTAGTATAATATTATTCTAAGCGTAGATATCTTCTACGCTCTCTTTATAACTCTTAGATACTTCGTACGACTATATATTTATTTAGTATACTACTTACCTTCTAATACCTACTACCTAGTAAATCTTAGTAGTATTATTATACGCTACTAGGATAGAAGACTATAGCTATTTACTTATAGTAACCTAAAGAAGATCCTAGCCTTAGATTCTAATATTAAGTATTTGTTATTTTAAGATCTAACACTTAATACTAGGGAATAGATTTATATAATAGAAGTAGCTATAGTAGGAATATATTATTAGGTATATATAGAAAGGTAAGTAAACATATTAGGTTAGAGAAGAGAAGAAGGAATCTTCTCTTCTCTCTCTTCTAGAAATACTCCTACTAAGGCTAAGCTTATAGGGCTTAGTTAGAGTACTCCTAAGTTATAAACTATAATAACTCTCCTTACTCTAACTTAACATTCCTAGTATACGACTGCCTATTAGTTTTTAATACTCCTACTTAGATATATACTACTACCTATAGTCTCTACTAACCCTAGGCTACTCCTACTAGCTTCTAACCTCTAGTCTAGAGCCTTATAAGCTTCGTCCTTATAAGAGAGAGTAATAAATTAGAGTATGTTTACCTTCTTATATAAGGATAATCTATATATAAAGAGGGAAGTTATAAATTAGAGAATGTTTATCGTTTATATATATTAGTTTACTAGTTTATATAAATACTCTACTTTTATAGGTAGCTCTAGCTTCGTATAAAGAGTAATCTATATATAAAGGGGGGTCGTAAATTAGAGAATGTTTATTATTTATATATGTTAGTTAGCTAGTTTATATAAATACTCTACTTTTATAAGTAGCTCTAGCTTCGTATAAAGTCTTCCTCTCGCCCCTTCTCTACTAATATAACCTCTCTAACATCTTAATATAGCATTGTAGTAGGGTGTCCTACTAATCCTATTAGATAATACTTTACTTAGCGATAAGCTTACTTAGCTTATAGCTCTTAGATATATCTTTCTAGTATATTATCCCTCTAATTATAGCTGATTATTCTCTTAGCTCTAATACTATAAGGCACCTAACCCTTAGTTATATATAGCTATAGATATGTATCTAATTCCTTTATAAGGCGTATAACTCTAGTTGCTTTAACTAAGTCCTACCCTCCTTTAAAGGTAACGCGACCTAATTCTATATTACTTATTAGAGTATACCCTTCCCTTATAATCTAGGTCTATGGGAATATAACCTAAATACTCTAACTAGTACTATACTAATTACTACTAGCTTTGCGATAGCTAGTATTACCTAGAGCGTAAATTATCTTTAGTATAATATAAAGTTAGGAGGGTACTACGTAGGTCTATATAGCTAGTACTACTCTAACTCTAGAAATCCTTACCTCGAGGGCTTATATACTAACTATTTTAGGAAGAATTAGAAGAAGCACTACTTATTATACTCTAGTCTGTTAGATAAAGATCCTAATCTAGTAGGTTAGAGTA
This sequence comes from Teratosphaeria pseudoeucalypti, assembly GCA_013403795.1. Lineage (NCBI taxonomy): Eukaryota > Fungi > Ascomycota > Dothideomycetes > Mycosphaerellales > Teratosphaeriaceae > Teratosphaeria > Teratosphaeria pseudoeucalypti. The sequence goes on from JABBMZ010000081.1 coordinate 58,889, forward strand.
CTATAAGTTAGAGTGCCTTTAGCTAGGATAGGTCGACCCGAGATAAGGTAGGCGGCTATAACCTTCGGCCTCGCCTCCCTACTTTTTAGTATAGTAGCTAATCCCTTTAGACGCTAGCTTATTAGAATTTAGATTAGACTCTAGATCTAGGTCCGTAGTATTAGAGGAGTAAGAGTTATAGTTAGAAGGCTGCGAATTATTATCTAATTACGCTAGACTATTATTAGGAGAATAAGTATTATAGGCTACTTACCTACCTTATAGACTACGGCTATAAGGCTTTTCTAGAACCCTACTTAAATCGAGAAGCTAGTAATCTTTTCTCTTCGTAGTTTAGAGATAAGACCTTCTAGCTATATAAGCTAAATCTAGTCTAGACTAATCTATTACTATTTACTTAGAGCGACCTTATTTATTATAGGATTCTAGTCTACCTCTAATAGGCTAAGATTACCTTATTAGAGCAGAGTATTATTAGGAGGCTATTTACTACTTAGGATTTAATAACTAACTATAATTTAAATCAGATAAGTAAGAGGATCGAGGCTCTTTTCTATAGGTACCTCGCTAACTAGGCCTTCTCTCTATAAGTTACTAGGCGCACTCTAATTCCTCTACTTATAAAGGAGAAATCTTTATTAAGCGAGGAGATTACTATCCTCCCGCGATAGCCTCTAGGCTCTATTCCTAATATAGCTTTCTAAGGTATAAACCTTAGTTAGGGGCGTTAGATCTCTAAAGGTCCTATCGCTTAGTTACTTAGAGAGAGCTAGGAGTAAGAGAGGTAGGAACGAGTATTATTATCTCGAGGCCTCTCCTCTCCTCTAACTTGTTACTAACCTTCTAGGTTAGATACCTATATAGCTAGTACTAGTCTTACGTTTCGTAGGAGTCTAAAGAGTTAGCTAGTCGGAAGTGTCTATAGTAGTATTTATTCCCTTTCTCCTACTATAGACAATCTCGACTTTTTGTTCCTTACTAAGCGCTCGCCCTCTAAATATCGACTATCCTCTAAGGTCGAGCTTAGTCTCTCTAGAGCTAGGTAGTATACAAGTCTATTTCTTACCCGTTTGAGCACTCTTAGCCTTATATAAAGGACTATAATCTAGCCTTAGAGCTATTAGAATCTACTATATAGTATTACTAAAGTAGATAGAATAAGAGATTAGTAAGAGTTCTACGACTAAGAGATCGCTAAGACGCCTAATATAGGTCTGTCCTAGCCTAGTAAAAGGCCTACTAACTCTTACTACTCTAACTCTCGTCGTAGTAGTAAGAGTTCTTATTATAGGTCTCGCGGATCTAGGAGTAGCTATAAGTAATATAAGTACTTAGGTAGGAGTTCCTAGACTTCTAATAATAAATAAGATTACCTAAGATAGTAGATTAGCCTAGTAGATTATAATGCTACTCTCTAGTAGTAGCTATAATTATAGTTAGAAATAAAAAGCTACTTCCTTAACTAAAGCTACTCTACTACGTTCTCGAATTAGGATTCTAGCTCTAGTTTAGTTAGACTGTTAGCGATTATATTAGAGGTCTTAAAATAGCCAATAGAGATAATATCCTACTTATAGAAATCTCGCTAGTAATAGTAGGCTATATCGATATACTTGAACCTCTTGCTAGTATATATATCCTTCGCTAAGGTAATTACTACTTAATTATCCCTTCGTAGCTATACTATTAATAAGCCTATAGCGAACTTTATCTCCTCTCTAATCTATAGGCTCTAACTAATATACCTTTATATCTTTATGTCTTAGAGGATCTAGTAGAGGAACTACGACTACTTTATTTATCTCGCTATTACTATATACTCTGCCTCTATTATCGAGCCTACTACTAACTTTTGCTTCTTACTAGCCTATAATACTAGTCCTCTAGTAAGTATAAACATATTCCCTAGTATTAAGATATAGTCTAACTTATCTATTATATAGTCTAAGTTAGAGTACCCTATAAGTATATCTTATACCTTCGCGTTATATATAATTCCTAGGTCCTTTAATAAGCATATGTACCTTCTAAGCTTCTTTAGAGCTTACTAATAGTACCTAGCTAGGTCTAATATATACTAGCTTAGCCTTGTAAGTATGAATATAATATTAGGCCTAGTTAGAATAGCTATATATATCTAGCTACTAATAGCTTCCTAGTACTCCCTCCTATTAACTCTAATATCGTTAGGTCCTAATAGTCTAATTATATTATAGCTATCTAGAAGTAATTAGATTAGGTAGGCGCTCTCTACTAATATTATAAGCTTATTTAGTATCTTCTCGATATAGTACGTCTAGTCTAGGCGTAAGGTACTAGCTTTCTAGTCTCTAATAATCTTAATATTTAGTAGGTAGGTTACTTTGCCTAAGTTCTTAATCTTAAAGAATATTACAAACTTTCTCTTAAACTAGTCTATGTCGGCTATACTCTCTACTCCTATTATAATGTTGTCTACATATACTAGTACTATTAGTTTCTAGATAGAATGTATAAATAGATAGGGATCTACTCTACTCTAAATAAAACTAATCTTCTTAATCTTTCCTTTATAGAGTTAGTACTAGTCTCGGGCTACTTGCTTTAGACTATATAAGCTCTTTTCTAGCTTAAGTACCTCGCCTAGGTTAACTCTAATACTAGATAGTATGTATATTAGAATAACCTCCTTAAGAACTAATTCTATAAAGGTATTATTAAAATCGACCTAGTATAGTTCCTAGTTATTTATATATACTACGGCTATAAAGAAGCGGATAGTATTATATCTAACTATTAGAGCGAATATATCTTTAAAGTTAACTCTAAGTACCTAGCTAAATCCTCTTACGACTAGTCGAGCCTTAAACTTATTAACCGCTCTATTAGTATTATATTTTATATCGAAGACCTATTTAGACGTAATTAGATTAGCTCCTACTAGTGCGGCTCTAGCCCTATAGTTTAGGTTGCCTTCTAGCGTAGTAGTTTCTACCTATATAGCCTCTAGCTATAGGTGTCCCTACTTCTTATTAGAGACTACCTGCTTATATATCTTTAGGATAGGTATTTTCTCTAATAGTTGTATTCTAGCTCCTACTACTACTAGGCCGAGCTCTTCTATATCTACCGTAAATCTAAACTTATTACCTTTATACTAATAGAGCTCTTTTTCTACGTTTATACTTAATATTATATTATAGATTATAATAAAGCTTCTAATTATCTCTATAGCTCTCTTTAGCTTATCCTACCTCCTCTTATTACTCTAATCCTAACTCCTCTTACTAGTTACCTTATTTAACTATCTTAGTAAGTCTCGTTCTACTCTAATCTCGCCTAATCTATCTAGTACTATTCTTGTTCTCTTACCTAGTACTAGTATAGGAGGTGCGCTTAGCGCTTCTAGTACTAGTAGTATAATCGATATAACTATTATAGCGTCCGATACCTCTTATTCTAACTAGCTTTACTCCTTCTCCTACTACTCTAACTTAGTATTAAAGTTTAGGTTATACCTCTTAATACTAGTATTAGGTTTTAGTAGCTATAGTAGTTCGATATATATTACTACCCTCCGCGTAATACTAGTAGCAGGTTTTAGTACTAGGTTTAGATTAGGCTTTAGTAGACGCCTAACTAGCCTTCGTATTAGTATAGAACTACTCTAATTCTTTAGAGTAAAGCTGAGTTTAATATTACCTTGCTTACTTTCTTTAAAGAATTTAATAGATTCTATAGTAATAACCTATTTTAAATTAGGTGCCTAGATCTTCTATATCTTAGTAGTACCCTTAATATACCTAATAAACATACTCTTACGCCCCTAATTTATTAGCTTGTCCCTCCTCGAGTCTTTAGGCATCGATCTTAGGTTAATATATAAGACAAGCTAGTATCTCTAAACGCGTATATAGTCGATAGAGGGTCGTTTCTCTAACTAAGCTTCCTCTAGCGTTACTAAGAGGTTATTAATCTTAATAGAGCATATATTATATACGTATTAGCTCGCTATTAGAGCTTCTAGCTAGAATTTGATTAGAAGTCCTATATCTTCGATTATTACTCTAACTACCTACTTAGTATCGCTAATATACTTCTTAGTAATACTATTTACCTAAGAGTTATACGCCTTAGTTAGGTTAAGTTCTATACTATATTCTAATTGCTATTCTTTTAGAATAGATAAGAGCTTATCTATATTATTACTTCTTACTACCTTAGGCTTATAGCTATTAATCTAAAGCTTAACCTTCTTTCGCTAATATTAGAGTACTTTGGCTATATCTACCTTCCTCTCTAAATAGTACGCCTATTCTTTCTATAAGTAATTATTAATTATTATAAAGAAGTATCTATATCCTTCTCTCGATAGTAGTACTAGGCTATAGATATTAAGTTAGATAAGTTTAAGGATCTAGCGCTTCTAGTTAGTTACCTTTCTCTACTTCCTTTTTATATTCGCGAGTCTGTATATTTTATAGTCGAAACTATTAATAACGTGTACTAGGCTCTTTAGTATAGTAACCTTATAAAGAGATCTAAGCTTTACTATACTATAGTATAAGAAACAATAGTACTAGAGATTATAGATCTTATATATAGTTTAGTTAGAGTTAGGCGCAGTTTAGTTAGAGTTATCTACGTTAGCTATTAGAGTAAGTAGAGACCCTATTCTATTCTCTACGCTATCTATCTAAGGAGCTAGGGTCCTATAGACTTTCTAGAGTTAATAGACCCTATAAGAAGAACGATATTCGAGAACTAGCTCGATATTCGAATTTTGAGAACGTATGCGATAGGCTATCGATACAAAGGTATGTAGTAGCGTATAGAGCCTTAGTCTCTAATAATAGAGCAAGGTTAGAAACTAATTACTACCTTCGTTTAGTTACGAAGCGAGCGTATAATATATATATACGTACGTTACGTGCGGCTTAGCTTACTAGCCTGGCCGTCTGAGCCTATAGCTCGACTGTCTAGTATTATTTTTACTATATAAAACGTATTAGGAACTATTATCCTAACTAAATTGAATTCCTAAATAAGGCTTTAACCTAAGATTAAAGTAACACCTAGGTTTAGAATATAGAGCGCTAGTAATATAAGACTCTTTCTAAATATATTAAAGACCTCTATTATACTTTTATATCTACTCTTTAAGAAATAACCCCTAACCTTAATCCTTCTCTAGCTAGTTAGATTTAGGTTCCTAAAGAGATTTTTGTCGTTAGATATATAGGCTAATACGCTAGAATCTAGGAGGATAGTATCCTATAGGAGCCTACTCTTATAGTCTATAGTAGCTTCTACCTATTTATTATTACCTTCGTTTTATTTGTTAGAGAAGTCTAAGCTCTTAGAGGAACTCGAGTACTTAGAGTTAGAGTTGCTAGATAATAATAATATATTAGCTTTAGCTATATATACTTTACTCTTCTTCTACTTATACTTACTCTTACTCTTATTAGAGTGCTTCTTATCTCTCTTATATAGTCGTAGCTTACTCTAACTAGACCTACCCTTCGCTCTAACCTTAAGTACTTTAATCTTCTATATAGTAGGCTATTATTATATATAGTAATATAGATAAGTAGTATTATAGTAGTATATTATCTATAATATATATACTTAATACTAGGCGTTTCTATTAGTTACTAAAGACTAAATCTTATATATTTATAGTCGCTACTAGTATAATAGTAGGACTAGTATCTCTTCTTAACAAAGTTAAGGACTTCGCTAATATATTTACTAATAAGAAGAATATAGCTAAGCTTAAGCCCGTTAATAGTATAGAGTATACTATTATATTATAAGTTAGTAAGAAGCTACCTTTTCGCTCTCTATATAATCTATTAGAAGTAGAGCTTAAGCTACTTTAGGAATATCTCGATTAGGCCCTTTAGAATAGTTAGATCTAGCGTAGTACTAGTAAGGCGGGTGCTCCTATTCTATTTGTTCCTAAGAAGGATAGTACTATATAATTATACGTAGATTACTAAGAGCTAAATAAGATCTTAATTAAAGACTAATACTCTTTACCTTTTATAGATAAGATGCTTATATAGCTTAGATAGGTAGTATAGTTCTCTAAGTTAGACCTAAAGCATACGTACTATAGGATCCTAATTAAGGAGGATAACTACTAGAAGACTATATTTTATACGCGCTATAGCTATTTCGAGTACTTAGTAATACTATTTAGGCTAACTAACGCTTCTACAACTTTTTAGGTATATATTAACTAAGCCCTTATAGGCCTTATTAATATCTACTATACAGTATATCTAGATAATATTCTAATCTATAGTAACTTATATTAAGAGTATACTTAGTATATATGCCTTATATTAGAATAGCTACGAAAATACGCCCTCTATACTAGCTAGAAGAAATACGAGTTCTATATCTACTAACTAGAGTTCCTAGGCTTCGTTATTAATAGCTCTAGTATATCGATAGATAAGAGTAAGCTTAGCGTAGTTAAAGAGTAGCTAGTATCTAAGATCTTTAAGGAAGTCTAGAGTTTCTTTAGCTTTACTAACTTCTATAGGCGGTTTATTAAGAACTACTCGAAGATAGTAGTACTACTTACTATTATAACTAAAGGGAAGAATAGCCTATTCCTATAGGAAGACTCTAAAGAAGCTATATTTTATACGCTTATAATAGCCTTTACTACTACTCTAATCTTCTAGTATTACGACTCTAAGCTCCTAATTAAGATAGAGACAGATACTTCTAGGTTCGCCTTAGGTAATATCCTCTCCTAGCTCTTTATAGGCAAGTATACTACTTATTAGCATTCTATTACTTTCTACTCTTAGAAGCTTACTCTAGTAGAATAGAACTATAAGACCTATAATTAGGAGCTACTAGTAATCGTCGAGTACTTTAAGATATAGCGCTATTATCTTAAAGGCGCGCTATAGGTAATTCGCGTACTATTTAACTATAATAACCTTCGTAGTTTTATAGGCGTAAAGTAGGTAAATAGCTACTATGCTTAGTAGGCTATATACTTATTAAAGTTCGATTTCGCTATTAAGTATAATAAGAGGACTAATAACCTAGCTAATAGACCTTCTTACTATATAGACTATATACCTACTATATAAGTAGCAAATATACTCCTCCTAACTCTAAGAAACAAGCTATTATTCTAGGAATAAGAGAGTAGGTAGACTAATAACTTTATTATAGATCGTATCTAGGTTATATATATATAGTAGGCTAGGAGTATAGAGCTTCTACTCTAGCCTAAGGAGAGTTAACCTATAGTAGCGCTACTAGCCTTTATTTATAAGGTAGTAACCTAGGAGGAGACTCTAATAGGCGGCGTCTTAGGCAATCTAGAGACCTTACTACATAAGCTATAAGTAGCCTTAGAGCGCCCTAAGAGTACTAGCGAGGACTAGGAATTTAAGTATAGTATCTAGTATAGGGAGGTTTGTATTTAGGTCCTAAGTAACGAAGCGTTAAAGGCGTAGCTACTACGCTTAAACTATAACGACCTATTAGCTAGCTATTTTAGAAAAGACTATACTCTTATCTTACTAGTAAGGAAGTATTAGTAGCTAGAGATAGTAAAGAAAGTCGATAGCTATATCCGAACCTACTATATATACTAGATAATAAAAAATAGATACTATTATAGATATAGTAAGGTATATACTTTACTATTACCTAATAGGCTATAGTAGGAAATTATAATAGACTTTATTATAGACCTACTTCTAAGTAAGCTCCTTAGGTACGTATATAATACTATCCTAGTAATTGTCGATAGGTTCTCTAAAATAGTAATCTTCGTCCTAACTAATAAGATATATACTAGCGTAGAGCTAGCAAATATTCTAATACGCGAGGTCGTACGCTATTTTAGTATGCCTAAAGGCGTACTCTTAGATTAGAGTAGCGTTTTTACTAGCTAGTATTAGAGCGACTTTATATACGAGGCGTAGGTAAAGTATAAGCTTAGTATAGCGTTTTACCTATAAATAGATAGCTAAATAGAGTAGGCAAATTAGACCCTAGAATAGTATCTCTAGTATTACTATAATAATAAGTAGAATAACTAGGCGGAGCTATTACTATAGGCTAAGTATATAAGTAATATATATAATAATACTACTACTAGTATATTACCTTTCTAGGTAGTACTAGGTTTCTAACCTTCCCTAATACTAGCGCCTTAGGACAAGTCTACTAAGGAGAGAGTCCTAGCTACTATAGAGCGTACGTAGTAGCTATATAATATAACTAAGAAGCTAAAAGAGAATTAGTAATAGATAGTAAACTAGTAAGCAGAGTACTACGACGCGTAGTATAAGCGCTAAGTATACTCTATAGGTAATATAGTACTACTATCGACTAAGAACTTATAACTACTAGTACCTAAAAAGAAAATAGTAGCCTAGTTTGTTAGACCTTTCTAGGTACTCGATATAATTAGTAATTAGACTTATTACTTAGTACTACCTATCTAGTACTAGATCTATAATATCTTCTATACCTCGCTACTAGAGCTATAGAATAGCTAAGTAGGTAAGGAGCCTACCTATCCTATACCCCTTACTAAAGAGGATAGCGAGTATAAGGTTAAGACTATTAGAGGTACTAGAATATATAGTAGTATACGCTAGTACCTAGTATAGTAGAAGGAGTAGCTAGAAGACTATAACATCTAGGTTAATAAGGTAGACTATAAGAGTTTAAAGGACCTAATCGAAGTATACTTAGCGTAGAAGAAGAGTAAGAAGAGCTTAGGTAAAGAGAAATAGAAGAAGTAAGCCTAGAGGAAAAACTATATTATAGGCTACCTATACTATAGCCCTAGGCGGGGCGTAGGAGCTAAGTATACTTATAGCTAGAGCTACTTATCCTCTAAGAGTATCTAGAGTAGAGCTACTCTTTATTACCCTCTACTCTTTCTATCTTATTATCCTCCTTAGGACCTAGAAGGTTCCTAGTAAGAGATTAGTATACGACGATCTAGTAAGGAATACTTATAGAATAAGCTTACCTCTATCTTATTATTAAGATAGGCCTAGAGCCTACTTATAGTAGTATTAGTATAACTAAGGTTAGTAGTAGGTACGTAGGCCTTAAGGAACTAGTAGGAGGTTAGTACGTAACAAGTAAGTAATAGGCCTAAAGACTTATAGCGCGACTAAGCTCGAAGAAGCTAACTAGAGCCTAGGTATTCTATACTATAGTAGTAATAGCTAAGATATTACTACCTACTTACGCGGCGCTAGTAGTATGCTTACTCTTAGCTATAATAGTAGCATAGCGCTAAAAGATAGAGTAATAGTAACGCTATAGCCTCTATAGATAGTTAGTATCTAAAGGTTATACCTATAGTATATAATAAGTAGGTAAGGGACATACTTTAAGTAGCTTATACGCGTTTATAGTAGTATCTAGGAACGCTTACTAGGCGGCCTTATAGTTAGCTTCTAAGGTATTAGTATCGCGCTAAATATACTTAGCCTTAGCGTAGGTATAGAGTATAATATTATACTCTACTACTATAGCCTAGTTTATTAGAATATAGGTGTAGTTATTCTTACTATAGCTATAAGCTTAATTAGTAGTTACGCTAAGCTAGAGAAGTATATACTTAGGGCGTACAAATATATATACTAGTTATAATACTACTACTACTCTAACTTAAAATACGTATTATACTACTTATACTCTAAGGTAGAGTTAGCTACGCGTCTTATATATTCGAAGTAGGTAATACTTACGCTTAAAGCTAATATATTAGGTATAACGCTTATAGTTATTAATAAGAGGCTCTTAACTATAAATATAGTAGCTAGAAGGTATATTAGAAGTAGGTAGAGCATATATAAGTATGCTAGAAGTAGCTAGTAGAGCGCTAGTAGCGCGCTTAGAACCCTTAGGAGGTATTACTAATAATTTAATATAGAAGGAAAAAAGTTAGGAAGGTAGCGTATATAAAGTAGACTTTATACCTACGCGCTATCTCTACTATAGAAGCTTCCTATAGGTAGAAGCTCCCTATTATTATAGGTAACCTATACTAGGACTAATTAGGAGGCGTCGAGCGTATTTATAATACGCATCGCGTAATAATAATAAAGAAGTTATATTACGCGGATAATAATTAAGATACGATTTATAGTACTACTCTAATATAAAGGGAGGTTTGTAGAAGAGACAAGCTACTTATTAAGTAGACTATAAAGAGCTAACGCTTACTCTATATAAGTAGGGATGTTATAAACTAAAGCGATTAGATAGTATAAGCAGACCTACTAGGAGAAATAGCGGTACTAACTAACTAATAAGGATAGTGCTCTATCTCCTATAGCTAAGGCTAAGAGAGTATATATACCTTACTCTCTATACTCTTACTACTCCCTAGAGATTATAGAGAGTAGTAAGAATAGAAGGGGCCTACTATAAGAAAGGTAGTATATATAGGAACTTAGGATAGACTTGTTTAGACTATATTTAACTTATATTAGTAATTAACTAATTAGAATCGACTATCTATCAAACTCTTATTATTTATTACTTTATATTAGTATCTACTCCCCTCTTTAAGAGCTTATCTTTAGAAGCTACTAACGCTTACCTATTTCGGGTTAGGATATACTCTAGTACGTATAACCTACTAGTTAGTTATTAACACTTTAAACACCCTTAAGTATAAGTTCTATATCGAGGACCGCTTTAGGAACTCTAGCCCTAAGCGATACTAGAGGATCGATATAAGTAAAGACTACGTTAGGAGACTCTACTATAAAGGTTACTAAACTAGACCTCTACTATAGAGATCGAGTTAAGCTCGAGGAATAGCTTAACTAGATATAGCTATACTTCTTATTTAACGACGTTACGTAGAATAAGACCTTATTTGCTATTATGTACCTACGTAGCAAAGCTTAGAAATAGATTAAACTCTACCTTACTAAGTACCTTAGTAATAATACTAATAAAAAGAGAATGTTCGAAAACTTTAACGTCTTTAAGAAAGAACTTAGACAGATCTATAGAGTCTATAATAATAAGGAAGTTTCGACTAGGGTTATTTAATATTTAGTTTAGAAGACATTAGCATCCGATTATACTACTAGCTTCAAGTAATATACCTAAGTTACTAAATAGGATAATAATACCCTATTAGTTATATTCTAACGTAGCTTAAAGGATAATATTAAGAATAAGCTAATACGCGATAGATCTATAAACGACGACTTAGACTAACTTATTTCTAGCGCGATCTAAATTAATAATATATTATATAAGCATGCGATAGAAAAGCGCTACGATCGTAGTAGTAGGAAATATAGCTTTGTACCTACTAGCTAGACTAGAGGAAGATACAATCGAGGTAATAACTATAATACTATAGCCTAGAAAGTAAATAACACGTAGCGACTCGATAATAGAAGACCTAAGGGAAAGAGATCCTAAGGCAGAAAAACTAGAATTAAGTGCTATACGTATTCTAAGATTAGATATATAGCGAGGAACTATAATTCGAAGAATAAAGTACCCCGACGATAGTTTAACTCGATAGAACGAATTTAAGAATTTAATATAGTCCTTAGAACCTAGGATAAACTAATATCTAGGAGAGGATATAATAAGAACCTAAAGGAGTATAATCTACTAAAGGGTAACTATAGAAGTTTTACTAAACCGCTTAACTACTCGAACGTACTAGCAAAATCTAAGGATATTATCGCAGAGTAGGAGGAACTAATAAGTAGAGCGATTTAGTAGCTAGATATAACTCTTAGCTAGGTAATACCTATAGCTCTAGAAAACGAATTCTATTCTATAGAGTATATAGATAATGTCCCTAATAACGTAGAGGATATCCCCGAATAGGAGGACGTAGTAGGAATTATAGGCGTCGTCGCCTATAATAAGGACGAAGAAAAAGGAACAGACGAAGCCCTATACTAAGCCTCGAGTTTAGAAGAAAACTAAGAACCTACGCGACTATCTATACTATAGAGCGGAATATTAAAACTATGCGAAGTAGAAGATTAGTTAAGATGCTATAATAACTAATATAGGAAACATTAGGATAAGAAACTCTAAAATAGATAGGTAGAATTACTATATAAAACTCGATAGATATACGCCTACTATAACGCTAGAGGACTAGTTTATAAGATATAGGAGAACGAACTTTACGAACAAGTTAGATAGGACGTTAAAGACCTACTTTAGTAGTACGAAATACTAGTAGAAATTGTAGAAATTATAGCGGACATTATATAAAATTAGACATCCCTTTACGAAGGAGACTAACTATAACTAGACAAGGTCGGTATACTTATAAGCAAAACTATATACGAACGCTAATAGTTACTTAAAGACTAAGAACGTATAGAAGAAGTTAACATTATAAAAGGGCAAAATAATAAGACGACTAAAAACGAAGATAGCGAAGATAATAATACTTTAGATAAAGAGTAGAGAAGTAGTAACGACATAAATCGAGACGAACTAATCGAGATTACTATATTAGGCTATATAGAAGCTATAAGCATATTTGTTATAATTACTAGGCGATATAAGGAAGTTTTTCTAATACTCGGAAAGAAACGCTATCTATATCTAGGATAATTCGACCTCTTAATTAAGTAGCTTCGAAGTATGTTCTAGAAGCATCGATTAGTACATAGAGAAGAACAAAGCTTTAGATAATACGTACGAGACGTACTACCTATTAGAAGCTAATTCTAAGGCGATAGAAGCTACCTAATACTAGGAGGCTTACTTATAACAAAAGGAATAAAGGACTAGATTAAGGTACTATAGAAATAGTTCTCAACTATATAGACTATTTAGACCCTTAGATAGGAACAACTATAAGAGGTTCTAACTAATAACCGAAAAGCTAGATAGGAAGCTATCTAATATAAAAATTAGATCTAGATATATATTAGGAGGAAAATACGAGAGTACTAGGATTAATAGCTCCTTATAAGAGAATAATAGAAGGAGCTAGAACGATAACAACGACCTATAAAGATATATAGGATGCTAGTACTAGGGTATAGTAACGCTTTACTATTCGATTTAGAAAACAAGTAAGCTTAGCCGATATAAGCGATCGGTACAAGTATAATAATATTTATAAGGCTTAAGAAAACAATTCTAGTAGTAATAGTAGGATAGGAGTCTTTAAGACTAAAAGTATTATAAACAGACTACCTACGATAGTAATAATCGATAGTAGGGCTAGTAATAGCTTTATATCGAAGGACTACGTTAAAAGGAGACCGATTATAACGCGCTAGAAACTAGATAGATATAAGGTAATTATAGTAAATAGATTACGCTTGCCTAACGTAGATAGAGAAATAGTACCTCTATTATATATTACTTAAGGGCATTATAAGGAGATTATCTTAGATATAATACTAATAGCTAGGTATAATATCGTACTAGGCACCCCTTAGTTAAGAAAATATAACCTAGCTATTAACTAGAGGACAGGAGTACTTAGATTTAATTAATACGAATACGAACGTATTATAAGACCTATATATCGATAGCGGATAATAGTAGATAAGCGGAAGAAACTATATAAGATGTGTTTCTTAGCAAATAGCGGACTTTAACAACGAAGCGCGAACTAGACAGATACTAGAGAGAGTCTACTAGATTATAAAAACGTTATAGTATATAGTAAAATCGTAGTACCTAGAATCCTAGAAGAGTATAAGGAATTCGTACTACTCTTTAAGGACAAAATAGGATTAGTAGCCTTACTAAAATATTAACTATAAGACTACCGAATCTAACTTTAGCCTAGAAAGGTACTACTATTTAGACTACTATATACTAAATTAGGCAAAGAATTAGAAGCTAAACGAGAATAGATTAAAGAGAACGAAGTAAAGGGATATATCTAGAAATTAGAATCTTCTATAGTATTACTAATAATATTTGTACTAAAGAAGAACGGAAAGCTATAATACGTATAGAATTACTAGAAACTTAACGACATTATAATTAAGAACTAGTACCCTTTACCTAATATTAGCGAGCTATAGAATAGGCTTTTAGGAGCTTAGTAGTTTACTACGCTAGACTTATAGAATAGATACTATCTTATCTATATAGTAGCTAGTAAAGAGTAGAAGATAGCATTTAGATTAAGATATAGACTTTACGAGTTCTTAGTTATACTATTTAGATTAACAAACGTACTAGTAAGTTTCTAGGATATAATAAACGATATACTACAAAAATATTTAGATAACTTTATAATAGCGTACCTTAATAATATTCTAGTCTATACTAATAGGACGCTATAATAACATATCGAATATATACAAAAAGTATTTAGGAAACTATAGGAATGTAATCTACGAGTTAACCTAGAAAAGTGCGAGTTCTATAAGAAAGAGGTCAAGTTCCTAGGATTTATTATAAGTACAAAAGGACTATAAGTCGACTCTAACAAAATCAAGGCAGTATAGGAATAGCTAACACCAAAATACGTTAAGGACGTATAAGTATTCCTAGGCCTTACGAACTATAACTAAAAGTTCGTTAAAGACTACTCGATAACTATAATAGTTCTTACAAATCTTATAAGAAAGGATATTACGTTTAAATAGGAAAACAAACACTAAGTAGCCTTTTAGAAGCTAAAGGATATAATAGCAGAATGCTTAATACTAGCTATATTCGATACAAATAAGCCTATATAGATCGAAACAGATATATCCGACCTTGCTATAGGAGTATACCTTATCTAAGAAAGCGAAGGCAAACGTAAGCCTATCGCCTACTATTCTCGAAAGATAATACTAGCTAAATAGAACTACGACATTTATAATAAAGAGCTACTTATAATTGTATTAGTACTACGATACTAGAGAGTTTACTACGAAAGAGTACTAGGACTTATAATATATTCAGACTATAAGAACCTACTATATTTTACGACTATAAAGGACCTAACGAGACGACAAGTCAGATAGGTAGAACTTCTAGGATAATATAAGTTCGAAATCAAATACACTCTAGAAAAGGATAATATAAGAGCGGACGCCTTATTATAACAAAGCGACTATATAGAGACGAAAGACAAGTTCGAGTACTAGGTATTAAAGATTAATAACAATAGAAGCCTAAGCGTAAATATTAGAGAGTTTAATAAAATAGTTAGGATATTAAACAACTAGGAGGAGGAATTTCCTATAAGTAAAGGAAAATTCTAAGTATCTAAAGTAGGCATCGAGAACTATATACGGAGGTACTATAACAAACTAATACGAGGACATCCTAGAATTATAAAGATAGTACGCTTAATCTAGAGGTATTTCGAATTCCCGCAGATATAATAACAAGTATACGACTATATTAAGATGTATATATAGTATAGGCAAAACAAAGTAGAGCGATATTCGCCTTATAGAGAAATTTAATTCTCTAAAGTACTAGAGCAACTATAGGATAAGGTTATAATAGACTTTATTATAAAGTTACTAAGGTTAAGAGGACCTAGTAATAGGACACGTATATAATTCGATACTTAATATTATAGATAGGCTAATAAAGTACGTACACTTTATACTCTATAACGAATTAATAATAGTAGAACAGCTAGCACACCTTATACTTAATAGGCTAGTTAGATACTATAGAACGTAAAAGGTTCATATAATAGATAGAGATAAGCTATTTACGTCGCGATACTAGACGATACTTCTTATACTTCTAGGTACGAAGTAGAAGTTATCTATAGCATTTTATCTATAGATAGACGGATAGATAGAACGAGTTAACTAGACTCTAGAGACGTACCTACGACACTATATTAACAAAACAACGAATAATTAGGTAGTACTACTACTAATAGCGTAACTAGTAATTAATAACATAGATTTATTAATAATAGGCAGGTTACCTTTCTTCCTAAACTTTAGGAAGGAACCTAATATTTTTAGACTCGAATACTACTATAAGGCTACTTAGGCTATAATAGTTAGAGTAAGTAACCTTCGAAAAATCTATAAGGACGCTAAAATAAGGATCGAATAAGAGTAAAAGAAACTATAAGGCAAGGACATAAGAATAGTACCTTAGCTAAAAGAGAGAGATAAGGTGTATCTTTATACTAAAAACCTAAAGACGCGAAGACTAATAAAGAAACTAGACTATAAGAAAATTGGACTATTCTTAGTTAAGGAAGTTAGAGGACCTATAAGCTATAGGCTAGTACTTCTACTAGACGCTAAAATACACCCTATATTCTATATATCGCTTTTAGAGCTAGTAGACCTAGACATACCCTTATAGGAAACATTTTATTACGAAACTTAGGAAGAAGACGAGTTCGAAGTCGAAAGGATTCTAGACTAAAAGAACAATTAGTATCTAGTTAAATAGAGAGGATATCTAGAATCGGAAAATACCTAGGAACTACTAGACAACCTTACAAACTACTACTAGCTTCTATAGCATTTCTACTAGAGGAAACATCTAATAAGAAGGTAGGAGGTTCTCTATACTAGAAAGAATCTAGGATACTATCTAAAGAACTCTAGGTCTAAGGAGATAGTACTAGGGTAGGAACATACTAGCTAGGAGCCGACAGATTAGGATCGAGAACCTTAAACTCCTCCTAAACCTCTACATCCTCGTCTAATAAGAGACGATCTTCTAACGTACGACCTTCGACAACTTTCCGATCTACTATATCTAGCTATTTTTAAAGACGCATTTCTTTAGTATATACCTAGGCTAGCTTAGCCTTCGCGGAGTCGAGCTCTTAAAGCAACCTCTTACGCTATATAGTAAGACGTTTCTATTCGCTTTTAGTAACCTACGCGTTATAATCCTTTAGATTCCGTTGCTAATATTTGGCGTACTAACTAGAAGAAATATATATACGATATATACGACCCTTCTTTTAATAAGTATTATAAGGCTTTATAGTAATATTCCTCTTACGAAAGATCTAGGCAGCTTTGCGTTTCCGACGCTAAGTCGATTTAGACTATATAGTAGAAGGTAAAGGAGAAGATATAGTTACTAGATAAACGAAAGGGTCAAGGTTATATATAATAAGCTTTAGGGCGAAGCTAGGCTAAGAAGGGGATAGTATTATAAATTGAAGCGATTAGATAGTATAAGCGGACCCGCTAGAAGAAATAGCGGCACTAACTAACTAATAAAAATAGTACTCTATCTCCTATAGCTAAGACTAAGAGAGTATATATACCTTACTCTCTATGCTCTTACTACTCCCTAGAGATTATAGAGAGTAGTAAGAATAGAAGGGGCCTACTATAGAAAAGGCAGTATATATAGGAACTTAGGATAGACTTGTTTAGACTATATTCAACTTATGTTAGCAATCGACTAATTAGAATCGACTGTCTATCAAACTCTTGTTATTTATTACTTTATATTAGTATCTACTCTCCTCTTTAAGAGCTTATCTTTAGAAGCTACTAACGCTTACCTATTTCGGGTTAGGACATACTCTAGTACGTATAACCTGCTAGTTAGTTGTTAATAAGGGAGTAGTCCGAGTATTAAGACGATCCTTATAGGAGAAAGGAGCAAATAATACTAGATAGTCGAGCTATAGGCTTAGATAGCTAGGCTAGTAAGCTAAGCTATACGTAATATATATATACGTATATTATATACTTTACTCTATAACTAAACGAAGATAGTAATTAGTTTCTAACCTTACTCTATTATTAGAGACTAAGGCTCTATATGCTACTATATACCTTTATATCGATAGCCTATTATATACGTTCTTAATTTGTAAGCTTAGATATATAATTCCTAACTTTATACTATAAGTACTCTCCTTTAGGTATAGTAGCTTATAGTACTATTCTAATAAGGCCTAGGTCTAGCTAATTATAATTCTACAATCCTAAAGCGCTCTAACTCTTCTAACTAGTACTCTAACTAGTACTCTAACTAGTACTCTAACTACTCCTACTAGAAGACGTCTAACTAATATATAGGTCTCTTAGCTTAGAGCTTAATAGGTTAGATACTCTCTATAGTAGTTAAGTGCTAGCTAGAGTAAGAAGTAGCTATATTATAAAGATTAGAAAGATAGCCTCTCTAATAACTAGAACTTCGCTATTTAAAATCGCAGTTCTTAGGCTTACTAAAAGAGGAGCCTTTCGATCTAGTAGCTATATAACTCTCTTCGATATAAGTAGTCGTATTACCTACTTAAACTAGAGCTCGTAATTCTCTTAAGTAAGAGTAGGGACCTTCTTCCTATCCTTAGTAGAATCTATAGTAAAAGGTATTATAAACGAATAGATAGATAAATAAAAGATCAACAAATTAGCAGTTTTATATTAAAATCTAGTATAGTTTTAAAAGGTTACTACTAACTTTTAACTATGTCTAGTTAGTTACTCGGCGCTTTTATAACTTATCTATACCTAAGGAGCTACTCTAATTAGTTCTTCGATTAGCTCTAGTCTTCCTATATAGGGTAGTAGTAGCCTCTAGTCTACCTTTAATTAATAAGTAGATTAAGTACACTCTTCTAATAATTTCGACTCCTAGCTATAGGTAAAACCTAGGCTTATAACCTATTAATTTGAGATCCTACACTTAATACTAGGTAATAGATTTACGTAATAGAAGTAGCTATAGGAGGAATATATTATTAGGTATATATTAGAAGGTAATAAACGTAATAGGTTAGATTAGAGAAGAAGGAATCTTCTCTTTCCTCTCTCCTAGTAATACCCCTACTAAGGCTAAGCTCATAGGGCCTTAGTTAGAGTACTTCTAAGTTATAAACTAGTATAACTCTCTCTACTCTAACTTAATATTCCTAGTATACGACTACCTATTACTTTTTAACATTTTAGAAGAATAATAGTAAAGACTATTATATTAATAACTAATAGAAGAAAGACTCTTTATAGAAAGAGAGCCTATTATACCTGAATCTAAAGCTACTAGATCTCTAGTTTATAACAAAGTCTCTAATTCTAAGGTTTAGTAATATACTAAGAGGAAGCTAATTAATACTAGAGAGGCTTAACGCTTCAAATACTAGGATTAAGCTCTAGCTAAAAAAGAAGATACTACTATACGAGATACTCTTTTATTAGAAGATACTCTAGTATAGAACTTTACGTCTTATAGATAAGTTCGGCTAGAAGTAGCGCTACTATAGAAGATTAGAATAGTTCTATATAAGCTTTAGTAAGTATCTAGATTTAGACTAAGCCTATCTCTTTGCTATATTATAATAGGTCTATTAAATAAGGCCCCTTATCTAGAGACTACCTATAGCTACTATTATAATAGATAGTTCCTCGTATAGAAGAAGGAGGGTCCTAGTTAGAAAGACCTACTAAAGTTGTACTACCTAATTAATACTACTATAGCTATTAATATAGTTATACTATAAGATACTAGTCTACTATCTAATATAGATATATTTTGAGGAGTATTTACTAGTTACTAAATTGCGATACTTATAGATATCTTCTTTAGATAGAACTAGATTTCTCTATACGAAGACTCCCGAGACTTAACCTATTTCTATACCCTATTAATTTTACTTCGCTAGACTATATTACCTAAAGTAGCTACAAACTCGCTAGCTTAGTTTATTAAGATTATTATCTATATACTACGAGCTTAGCTAGAATATAATAGTAGGTCTTTTCTAGATAATATAGTAATTAAAGGGCCTAAGAGTAGGTATAATAATAATAAGATCGAGCCTAATATACGAAGCTAGATTATCGAGCATATTTAGTAGATTAATAATATACTAGTAGACCTAGAGCGAGCTAGTTTAATAGTAGCGTATAAGATTCTCTAACTTTACTATCCGACCTTAAAGATTTTTAGCTTTATTACTAATATAGTTAGTCGATATCTAGATATAGTAGAAGTATAGAAAATTGTAAAATAGCCGACTCTAATATATATAAAAGAAGCCTGAGGTTTTATAGGTCTTATTATCTACTACTAGATATTTATCCTAAAACTTATTATAATTATAGAGCTAATTTTCTCTCTACTTAAAAAGGACGCTCTATCTTTATAAGGGCCTACTTAGGAAGAGGCAATATAGATCCTAATTATAAAGCCTATAACCTACCTACTCTTATTACTCTAGACTATTCTAAAAGAGTTAGAATTATCTATATAGTCGACGTAAGTAGTAAAGGATTTAGAGATATCTTTATATAGGAATATATTAAAAAGTAATAAGTAGTCGCATACTAGGAATGTTAAGTTAGAGTAGGGAGAGTTATACTAGTTTAAAACTTAGGAGTACTCTAACGAAGGCCCTATAAGCTTAGCCTTAGTAGGAGTATTTCTAGGGGAGAGTGAATAGAAGATTCCTTCTTCTCTTCTCGAACCTAATACGTTTACTTACCTTCCTATATATATCTAACAATATATTCCTCTTATAGCTACTTCTATTACGTAAATCTATTACCTAGTATTAAGTATTAGATCTCAAAATTAATAGAATATATATCTATAGATAGGTACCTATTCTACTATAAGAGTAGTATCTAGAGCGAGGCTAAAGTATAGTATAATACTAGGGAATAGGAGTATCTAGTAGGTATTAAAGTACTAAAGAAGTTTAAGCTATAGCTTACTAGTATTCAATTTATTCTAGAAATCGATCTAGCTACCTTAGTAGCTTAGCTTAATAAGCCTAGAAGCAATTTACCAAATATAAGTAGTAACAAGGTAGATTGCTTAGATCTCGCTATTTCCTTTTACTACTATCTATATTATAGAGCTAAAACATAGTACTACTAATAGTCTTTTCTAAAGACTACCGATATAAGACAAATTAGACAAATAGGATAAAGACAGACTAGACGAATAGGATAAAGCTAAAGATATTAACTCGATAGTTAATAGAATACTATCCTTTGTTACTATATATTAGTTAACTACTAAGGAAGTTGTAGCTACCTATTTAGAAGAGTATCTAGACAATTAGGAGACCTATACTAAGATATACTAATATATTACCTTATTATAATAATAGCAAAGAATCTAGGAATAAGTACTTAATACTACTAGAAGCTACTTAAAGAGTCGAGAAGGTATTATATCTAAGAACGGATTCTAATTTATTAGGCGAATAAGAACGTACTACTAGCTAGAGTAATTAACAATATTAATATTTAGAATAAGATTATATAGTATATCTACTTAGATAGTAGTTATTATAGCCTAGGGAATATATTCTACTAGCTAAGAAACTTATAGTACTAGGAGTATATACGTTATATATATAAAGGCCTTAAATAGGTATAAATTATATTAGTTACGAAATATAAGATCGCGTCGACTAGCTAAGCTTTACCTAAGTAACATAAATATTATTAGTACCTAATAGATATTTAACGTAGTCTAGGTTATAAGGAGTTAATATATCTTAATAGCTTAGAAGGTCTTCTCTAGCTAGCTAAAAGAAAAAGTAGTAAATAGGCCGAGTAAAGAGGTAACTTCTACTATAATTATCTCTTTCTTATATAAGATCTTTACTTATTTTAGCGTCTATAATAAGATCTATATAAATAATACTCTTTAGAACGAAGGCGATATAAGAAGGCTACTTAATTATATAAGAATTCGTTATATTAGAATATTACTATACTACCTAGATTTGAATAACTAGCTCGAAGTTAGCTATAAACTAACTTATAATATATTAGTAAAGCTAAGTAAGGATACTAGTCTTAGTATAATAAAGTAGTTTCTATCTGTTCTTTAAAATAAATATATACTAGTTATCTCTATAACTAGAAAGTCCCCTAGTAAATTAATCTATAGCTATAATATTATCCTACCTATCGAAGCTAAGTAATCTACCTTCTAAAATCTAAACTAGTTGTAGGTATATAGTAGGGCTAATCTTCTATTCTCCTAAGCGATATAACTAGACCGACTAAAAAGGACGAAGGAAGAGGCTATTATATAAATTAGACCTAGTCTAATTATAAGTATATCGGCTAATTACTTTACTTTTCTTTACTATTTTATTTCTACATAATTATAGAATAAAGAGGAGATAATAAAGACTCGTAAAAAGAGCGAGTAAAGAGATATAGTAGTAATAGGAGAGTTTATAAGTCGAAGTCTAAAGTAAGAGCAGATTATTATTCTTCTTTATTTGACTCCCTTACAATTAAATTTTAAGACATTTTAAGGGTTTTAAGACTAGAATTATAGTTAGAAAAGAGTATTACTTAGACTATAAAGTAAGAGAAGCGTTATCTTATAATATTATAGTACGAGATAGCTAGCGCTCTCTAATATAACTACGAGATTATTAATTCTTTACTCTTACTATTAACTAAAAGAGAAAAGTCAATCTGTAATTATTAAATATAAGTAAGAGGTAGACATAGCAAGAAATTATATATAAATAGCTAGACTAGCGTAGTTCGTATATAAAACTTTCTTATAAAGCTGACTATTTTTTCTTTTAATATACTACTACTTCTTTTAGTCCTTACTTAAGACTATCGATATTTGATATCCTTTTTCAATTACTTTAACTACTAAAATTCTAATATTATTAGCTTCGAGTAATGCTACCTTTATTATATTCGGCCCTCTAATTTATAGAGCCTCTAAACTCGAGAAGGTCGTACTAGGATAGAGTATTCTTAACTAGCTCTATATTATTAGCAACCTATATAAAGAGAATACCTCGATCGACAACTTTATTACTCTAGTCTATAATAACTACTTCGACGACAATAATAGGTATATAGCTATAACTATAATTCTCGATAGCCTTTTATTAATTACTAAGACCTAGAGCGAGACCTTATATTACCTAAGGACTTAGTTCGATATAAGCTGTAGTTAGCTTAACTAATACTAATATAATAGATCTACTAGCAAAGAGTAAGAAATAGAAGAATCTATATAATCTAGTAAAGAAGAGTAAGAAATAGAAGAATCTATATAATCTAGTAAAGAAGAGTAAGAACTTCTACAATTATTAGAGACATCTAATAAGAGAGAAAAAAGAGTCTTAGAGACTAGCGATACTTAAATAAGCTTTATATACTAGGTAATAAATAAAGTCGATAATATAGTAAAGTTAATTTCTACTTTCGTTTGCGCTTATCCGAGTCTAGTCCTAGTATAATTTCAACTTCTAAAGAATATACTCTTCCGACTATACTATAACATTATAAAGACTTCTAGATTAAAGAAGGTTTATACTATTAGAGACGTATTTGCTATATCTAACTTTAACTCTTAGCTAGAGCTTAAGTATTCTAGCTTATATAAAAGCTTTAATAGTAGTAGTAAGTAAGAAAAGTTCGTTATTATAAAGTATAGCTTTTATAGTAATAGTACCTTCTTCTAGATATAGCTAGAGACAACTTAAGATCTTATCGATATAATTATTCTTATTATTACTTTATTACTAAATTGGGGCTAGACTATTCTATTCGAAGATAATAATAACAAAGACATATAAGTAGAGATTACTTATCTAGATACTCTTATAGCCTCTCGCCTAGCTATTATAGCTAGACTTAGTCGTAGAGAAATAATCTTTCGCTAATAGTAGATCCTTCTTTAAGGCTATCTCTAATAGTTACGTTACTTTAGTTAAACTAAGCCTTACTAGTCTCTCCTCCTAGCTCGGACCTTTTCTCTAGCTCTATTTTAAGCTAGAGACTTAATAAAATAGGAATAAATCCTTAGACGACTCTAAGCAAAACTAGTTGCTATAGTCTTCTAGCTCTTAGCTTTCTTCTAATTAATTGTCTGCCTTTTTATAATTAGACCTAGTGTAATTAAAAATACTAGCTCGCTAGTACTTTTTACTAGAACCTTTAGAGAAACTATAAATGTAACTATTAATTAAGTATTATAGGATGTTAGACGTTTCTAGAAGGTACTATTAGCTTTAGAGGAGAAAATATTATATTATCTATTAGAGATGTTAGGAGACTATAGAATAGGAACTAATATATTAATTATGTTGTTCTATTTATAGGTTATATCTACTCTATAGCTATATCTCTATATAAGTTAGATAATTAGTACTATATAACTTTAGAGATAAGTATAGCTCTCTAAAGAGCTAACTAGACTATACTTTCTAATACTCCTACTTAGGCTTATTAGTCCTTACGCCTTCCTATTGTTAGTATAGCTAAAGCTACCTTACAAACTCTTAAAACTATAGCCTATTCTTTAGCTTTGTTAGACTATTAGTAACTATCTTCTTTGTTAGAATATACTTTATTATAATCTATCTTTACTACTATAGTTTCCTTATAAAGTTATATACTATATTAATATCTTTTAATCTTTTATAGGTATAGGCATCCTTAACTAGAGTTAGAGCTACTTAATTGTCGTCTATAATTTAGACTAGCCTAAATTCTCTTACTATGTTAGGGTTAGTCTTAACTAATAGTTAAAAAGAGCTCTCTCCTACTAGCTCTATATAGTCTATTTCTCTAAGAAGAGTAGCTAGGAATTATAATTACTTTATATATATATTTATAGCTATATATTTAGCTTCTATTATTAATATTACTATAGACTTTTGTTTCTTACTTATCTATAAAACTAGCGATCTATATAGGAAGAAAATACTTTTAAGAATTAAGACTCTATCTACCTTATCTATAGTATAGTCTAAGTCTAAGTACCTAATAAGTTTTCCTCCGCCTCTTCTAAATATAAGTCCTAAGTATTAGGATAATCTTAGGTATCTCAAAAGTTTCTTCTATGCCTACAGATATAACTTAGCTAGGTCTAAAACGTACGAGCTTAGTCTTCCTATTATAAAGGCGATATCTAGTCTTGTTATAACTATTAGCTATATCTAGATACTATTTGCGCGTTAGTACTCTTCTTTATTATATCTCTTATCCTCGAGCTTTAATAGCCTTAAAGACTTATAGCTATCTATTAGTAGGAGTATAGGATACGCTATTTCCTTTACTATATTTATCTTACTTAAGTTCTCTTAAATAAACTGTTCTTAATTAAGTTTTAGAGTACTATTCTTTCTATCTCTTATAATCCTTATTCTAAAGATCTTATCTAGTTTACTAAGGTCTTTAATTCTAAACACTTTTCCTAGTTCCTTCTTAAACTACTAAATATCTACTAGGTATAATACTATAATAGCTATATTATCTATATAAGTAAGGATTATAATATTCCTTTCTCTATATATAAGTAGGTATAGGTCTATATCTAACTATTAGAAACCTATCTGCTCTAACTTTAAGACGTATAGTTTGTTCTAATCTCTCGCTACTTACTTTAGTCTATATAAGCTTTTTAAGATCTTAAGGACTATATTAGGCGGGTTCTCTACTCCTAGTAGTAGAACTATAAAGATATCTTCTTATAGAGTACTCTCTATAAATATATTATTTATATCTACTTAGTATAATTCTAGATCCTTCTTACAAATAGCTGCTATAAATACTCTTATAGTATTATAACTTACTATTATTATAAAGGTCTCCTAGAAGTTAATTCCAGATTTCTAAGAGAAACTCTTATAATAAGTCTTGCCTTAAACCTATCTATTATCCTACTAATTAGTCTCTTAATCTTAAATACCTACTTAGAAGTAACTAGGTTTGCTCCTTTTAGGAGAGTAACTAGTATCTAGGTGTTATTACTTTCTAGTATAGTAAGCTCCTCCTAGATAGCTTCCTTTTATAGGTGTCTCTATTTAGAATCTTCTACTACCTACTTATATGTTTTTAGAATTAGTACCTCCTACTTATATAAGATAATTAGCGCTATTACTATAAAAGTAGTCTCTTTAATATCCTTAAGTAACTTATTAACCTAAGTTAGGCTAGAGTCTAGGTCTATTATTATACTAAGGAATACCTTATAATATTTAGATTTAGGTAGGTTATTATCTAACTCTCTTCCTCTCTTCTATAGTATAGAAGGTATAACTATACTATATACTTTTAGTTCTAGTCTATACCCTTTATCTAAAATAGACCTTTGCTTCTTTCGTCCTTATCTTTCTAGCTAGGTCTTTAATATTTCCTCTTCTTAATTCTTCTAAGAATTAAGATCTTACTCTTAGGCTGATTCCCTATTTCCTTCCCCTTCTAAATTGTATATCTTCTAGTACTTATCTTTGTTCTTTAGTAGAGGTAGAATTTATATAATAGGTTAACTTAAAAGTTAGGGCCTATAGTCCTTAAGCTCTTCCTATTTCTTTAATAGCCTCCCTACTAGGTTCCTTACTAGAGCTCTACTATTTTGATTAAGCTTAGGAACATTTAATTCTATATCTCCTCCTTTCTTATTCTTAAACTAAATAGTAGTATTATATACTCTAATTACCCTTATATTAGGTTCCTAGAACAGCTACATCTTTAACATATTAGGAATATACCTAATAAAGATAATATCCTTGCCTCTATTTATAAGCTTATCTAATCTTATTCCTAATATATAAGACCTAGAATCTATATATATAACGGCTTTATATCCCTAGACCTTAAAATATAATACTAATAGCTTATTATCTACAAATTACCTCCTCTAGGGAGACTTTAAAGCTATTAATCTCTAGTCTATTTAGTAAGGCATTTCTTATAACTATATATGCCTTAAGTACCTCTAGCTAGAACTTAATAGGTATGTTACTATCCTTAAGTATTACCCTTATATATTCTTCTAAGGTCTAAATTAATCTTTCTATAACTCTATTCTAAATTAAGTTGTATACCTCTATTATATAGTATAAGATCCCAAACTCTTTCTCCTACTATTTTAGTAAGGCAAGAAGTTCCCTTACTCTATTACTCCTTACTACCTTAATCTAGTTCTCTAACTATAACTTAGCTTTTCTTTTCTATTCTTATAGGGTCGCTATAGCATCTTCTCTAGTTTTTAATAGGTAGGTCTACTTCTTTCTTAAGTAGTTATCTACTATCTTAATCTACTACTTATAACCTAGCCTTAATACTAGTAGAGGTCTATAGGCGTTAATTACTAGAGATAACCTCTAAGGTTTTCTTTCTATCTCCTTACCTTTATACCTCTTTATCTTTGCTAATAAGTATACCTTATATAGCTAATATATCTTAGGAACTAGTATGCTTTCCTTTAGGTTAGTAACTTTATAAAGATCTCTTAAGAGTCCTTCTCTAAAGTATGTAAATCTCCTATACTATAACTCCTACTATAGTAAAACTCCTTTAGTAGTATAATAGGCGTAGTAGTTAGTCTATTCTATATATAGAATAGCCTTCTTAGAGAGGTTATTATTAATTTGCTTAATAAATAGAACCTCTCCTCTTAATTTTGTCTAAATAACTAGCTTCCTAGTTAGTTATATATAATAAAGTATAGGAATTAAGTAGCTATTTAGAGGATAGATACTTGCCTTTACTTCTATAGTAGAGTATATAACCTTATCTACTTCCTCTTCTAAGCTTAGAGATAACTATAAGTTTTAAGAGGTTAGTAAAGAATCTCTATCTTCTTAGGTAGTAAATGCTTTCTTATAGGTCTTCTTTAATCTCTCCTTCTTTAGAGACCTAACCTTAAGGCTTAATTTCTTAACGATAGCCTTAAGCTTATCTCTATTAGAGGATAAACTCCCTCTATTTCTTAGTAGAGAAGATCTCTTTTTAACCCTACTTATTTGCCTCGATTTTACAACTATCTTTATAGTAGGGAGTTCTAGGCAGTTCTTAATAGAATAGTCTCCCTTATAGAGAGAATACTAGATTGATTTCTATCTTCCTTGCTATCTAGATAGCTAGTATTCTTTCCTTATAAACATAGCTATTTCTCGTTATATTATCTACTCTTACTTCTTTCTTAGGATGCCTAGGATATATTATAGCTTGAAGTCTTACCTAAGGTTTATCCTGTCCCTAATTAATATAAATAAATCTAGGAGACCTATAAGAAGCTACTAAACCTTCCTTTCCTTAGTTTTAATTTCCTTAAACTAGGGTAAGATTACTACTACTCTCCTTATAATGTTACTAAGATCTTACTAAGCTTTATTAATAGTCTAGTCCTTCTATATTTCGTATGTAGTATACTATTAAAGTAGACTCCTACCTATCGCTTAAAGTCTTCTCTTATACTTATCTTTAGCCTACTCCTAAATTTCCTTTATATATTTAATCTCCTAGGTTATTAATTAGTTATCTTCTAACATATAGATATATATCTTATAGAGAGCTATAGTATTATATTTCTTAAAAGATGCCCTTTTTATTAAGTTGTCTAATAACCCTAAGGATGTTATTAATATATACTCTAAAGGAGTTATTATAGGTATGTCTACTATAATCTTATCTAAGACCTAGTCTACTTACTTTAATGTAAGATATATTCTAATTACCCTAAACTAGGACTTATAGTTTTCTCTTATTAGTATTAGTATAGCCCTCTTTCTACTAAATCTACTCTCTTAATCTATAATTTCTTCTTTTAAACCAAAAACTAATATTCCTAAGAATTAATACTCTTTTAATATTTTCTAAATAGTAGTTTTAGGATAGCTACCCTCCTTACTATAGATTCTAAAGCTCTATAGTACTTCTAACTTCCTTAAGTCCTTCCTAAGTAGTATACTAACTAACTTAAGGTATTAGTAGTACTTAGTACTAAGTCTTTATAATTATAAGTCCTTAGGCTAAATCCTTTCCTCCTTATACTCTTCCTAAGAGTATACCTTACTAGGCTGCTTTTACGGCTTATATATATCTTTAGGGACTTCGAGACTCTACTAGGATCTTCTAAAGCTTTCTATATACTATAGTAGTAAGTCTCTAGTCTACCTCTCTTCTTTTGCTTCTCCTTTAAAGGCTTATAGGTATAGGAGCAACCTATACTATCCTAAAGCTCTTCCTTTATATCTATAAAACCTAGGCTTATAATCTATCGAATTAAGGAGGTTTCGTCAGAATATATATAGGTCTTTATAGTATAGATAGAAGTTACCCTATAAGGAGACTATAGGATAGGAACTAATATATTAATTGTATTATTCTATTTATAGGTTGTATCTACTCTATAGCTATATCTCTATATAAGTTAGGTAATTAGTACTATATAACTCTAGGAACAAGTATAGCTCTCTAAAGAGCTAACTAGACTATACTTTCTAATATATACTAGTATTACTAGTACTAAGTAAATAAAAATAATAACCTAGCATAGCTTTACGATACTATCTATCTATATACCTAGTAGCTTATAAGAATATGTTCTAGGTACTAGCTTTATAATATTACATTCTACTCTAATAGTATAGTAGTAGTAATAAGCTACCCCTACTAATACTAGTTTAGTATATTTTAAAGGTAATTTACAAGTATTTTTATAGAGTCCTTCTTTCCTATGTTTTAGCCGAGCCCTAAGATAATAAGAGGTAGATAGTAAGACTAGTAACTAAGTAACTTTTAGGCTTTAGTCTAATTTTAGGGTAAGATAGCTTTAATAAGTACTTATTAGTATATATATATATTCGTTTAGTACTAAGAGAGTTTATAGGTCGAACTCTAAAGTAAAAGAGGAGCATAGACTACTTAGAGCCCTAATCTCTAATAAGAAGGAAGGGCTTTATAATAATATATGTTGTTTTGAGATCTTATACTTAATACTAGGCAATAGATTTACGTAATAGAAGTAGCTATAGGAGGAATGTATTGTTAGGTATATATTAGAAGGTAAATAAACGTAATATATTAGAGAAGTTAAGAAGGAATCTTCTCTTCTCTCTCTCCTAGAAATACTCCTACTAAGGCTAAGCTTATAGGGCTTAGTTAGAGTACTCCTAAGTTATAAACTAGTATAACTCTCCCTACTCTAACTTAATATTCCTAGTGTGCGACTACCTATTACTTTTTAACAATATAGTAAGTAAGAACTCTATAATAGAGAGAGGACACTATACGAGATAATAAGATAAAGGAGAAAGAGTATAACTAATATAAATATATAGCTATTAGTAGATAGTCTTTACTGAATATAATATAAGGATAAAGTAATACTAACTATACTATAGATAGTTTCTATTAGTATATTCCCTCCTAATATAATAATAATACTATCCTATAGTATTACTACTAGCGTTATAACCTCTCTATATAGTAGGACTTATACCTATTACTACTACTTAGAAGAGTACTAATATTAATCTCCTTATATTTATAGACTATAACCTAGCTATTCTCTACCTCTAATACGCGCTTTAATAAGCTATATAAGGACTAGAGATTATATCTAGAGTATATCTCGAAGATTAGGCTTAGATAGGTAGAGTAAATTTACTAGCTATAGAAGCTAGTTACGTATTTATAGCTAGTATTATACTAAATAAGTATTACGCCTAAATATATAATATAACTCTTATCTCTTCCTAATATAGCGTATTAAAGGTTAGGTTACTCTTACAATTATAGAATTTATCTTACCTTATATTTATCTAGAAGGGACTCTTAGATATAGGTAGGACAACTATTCTTTTAAAAGACTATCTATATTATTATCTTAAGAAAGAGGAGCTTTTATTATATACTATGTCTTTAAGCTATAGTATCGATTTAGTATCGAGATTATTCTAGAACTATATGCCTTATAAGATATACCTACTATACTTTCTATAATATCTTAATAATAAGGTCGCTATTCTTTCTTTAAGAAGGTTCTAATTGTCTCTTTATATTTAATAATACTACGAAGAGTAGCTTAGCTAAAATATATAAAGGAATATTCTATAGGCGAGATAGTATAGTACTATAGTTACTAGATATACTACTCGAATCGATAGAGAAGAAAGAGAGGAAAGAGAGGAAAAGAAGAGGTAAATAGCCCCCTTCTAGACCTAGGAGATTAGACTAGGCTAGGATGTCCTAGTCTAATATAGAGTTATAGAAGTTATATATAAGGACTATTATATATTAGAGTCTTATAAAAGATAGTCTTTATACGACCTATTATATGCGAATATTATATATATAGGAGTTTGTTATAGTATTTAATAAGTTTGATAAAGAGAGGAGGCTAATTTTATATAGAGTCTAAAGAAAAGTATATAAGAGCGCTAAGACTCTATAGGCCTATAGCTAGTATATAATATAAGTCCTATCCTTTATATTACTCCTCCCCTCTGTTTTATCTTTCTACGTAGAGATTACTATATTTAGCCTAGGAGGTAGTAGCTAGTCTAAATTATATTAAATAGTAAGTTATTTATCTAGACTCTAGCTATAACCTTTTAGAGTCTACTATATATAACTTACTCTCTTCTCTTATCTCTTTACTTCTTATAATTAAACTGAGTCTATGCTATATTTATTATAAGAGAGAGAGAGTCTTCTCCTTTATTCTCTTACCTTTGTCTACATCTTTATCCTTAGAATCCTTTTATTTTTTTCTAAATTTACCTTACTTTAGTATTAATATTAATTTATCTTATGTTTACTCTTCTTTTGCTTTATTTACTTTATATATCTAGGCGTCTATAAAAGGCCTCTATCTACTCTCCTCTCTTCTTCTTTCTTATATTAATACTAGTAATAGTAATAATAGTACGTCATCCTAATATTCTATTCTTCTTCTAGGCTTCCTTATCTTAGATAATAGGTCCTACTATATACTTACTAGTATAGATGTCTACTAACCTAATCTACTATATTAACTATACTTCTATTAGTATCGATTATCTCTTCTAGTAGGTAGGCTTCAAATCCTAACTTATTACGCCTAGCTTCTATTAATTAACCTAGGGCTCCTAAAGTAGAGTATACGAGTATTACTTATAGAATAAGATATAGTATAATAACTTATAAGTACCTACGTTCTCTAGTCGAAACTTACTACGTAATATATAGTTCTAAGCCTAGACTAACGCTACTAATACCTAGGTATAAGTATCCCTATTTCTTATTAATTCTTCTTAGCTAGTAGTAAATTTAGGAAGAGTATCTATAGTAACCTTTATAAGGTTAGCTAGGTATAGAGAGCGCTAAAGCTTCTTATTACTTTAGGCGTACTCTCTATATAAGTTCTCTAATCTCTAGTCTGCTCTTACTACTAAATAGGCATAGTAATATAGTCTTTAAATATATAAGACTATTATATATATTATTACTATATAAGAGTATTTATAAGTTTCTTCTTTTCTATTCTCTAGTATATTCTTATTACTAACTATAATTATAAAGCTAGTAGTATTCTTCTAGCGCTTATTCTTAGTACTTATTATACTAACCTAGAACTTCTAGCCTCTCTACTATAGAACGACTAGCCTCTAGTAGTAGAGCCTAAGGCTCCGAAGAATAAGCCTAGTAGTAAAGGTAAGAGTAAAGAAAAGAGTAAGAGTAAGGCTTATATAAGTCTCTTATAGCTACGTAATAATAATTTGTAGCTAGGCGATAGAGATATATTAATAGATAGCTAAACTAGTTTTAGGCGCTTAGAGTCTATCTTATTCGTAGTAGCTA
Organism: Teratosphaeria pseudoeucalypti; assembly: GCA_013403795.1. Taxonomy (NCBI): domain Eukaryota; kingdom Fungi; phylum Ascomycota; class Dothideomycetes; order Mycosphaerellales; family Teratosphaeriaceae; genus Teratosphaeria; species Teratosphaeria pseudoeucalypti. The sequence continues at coordinate 91,372 of JABBMZ010000081.1, forward strand.
CTACTAATACTTCCTTATCTCTATATTTGTCTTATACTCTAGGCTATTTTAAAACTCTAATCTTCTTACTAGTTAGCGTAGTTAAAGGAATAGTAATCTTTAAGTAGTTAGAAATAAATATATAGTAGTAGTTTATAAACCTAAGAAACTAATAGACCTCTTTCTAGGTTTTAGGTCTCTACTAGTCTTATATAGCCTATACCTTCTTAGAGTTAGTCTCTACGCTCTTACTATTAGTATATATTATAAATCTAAGATACTCTATTATTTTCTACGCAAACTTACTCTTTAAAGGATCTAGATATAGGCCGCTATTCTAAAGCTTCTAGAAGACTACTTCAACTTTCTCGAAGTAGTCTTTATAAGACCTACTTATATAAATAATTACGTTATCTATATAGGCTAAGGTAAAATTATCTAGATACTCTTATAATAATAGATTAATATACTATTACAAGGTAGCTAGAGCTCTAGATAGATTAAAAAGATATACGAACTATTTAAAGAACCTAAAATAAGTCCTAAAGGTAGTCTTATATTTGTACCTCTTAGCTATCCGAATCTAGTAGAAAGCTAATACTACGTTAACCTTCGTTAACTAATAGGCTCCTATAAGGTTCTATAAGGTTTCTATAAAAAGGAGAAGTAAATACCTATTATACTTTAATATTATATTTAGTAGGTAGAAGTTATAGTAGAACTATAGCTCTCTACTAGATTTTTATATTAAGAGTATAAGAGCTACTACTTCTAAGTTTGTAGGTTAGATATACCTCTATTATATTAGCTCGTCGAGCACCCTCTAAAGGACTAGTAATTCCTCCTTCGATATACTATAGAGAGGCTTCTAGAGTAGAGATAGTAGAGAGCTATCTAGTTACTTATAGAAGTTGATATAATAATCGATCTCTAGTTAAAATAAGACTCTAGTTCCTCTACTTTCTATCTATAAAAGAGCGGGACTATATCTTATATATTTAGTAGTAGCTACTTCTAGAGCTCCTTTACTATTAGGTACTCTTTTATCTTTAGGGCCTCCTCGATATCCTCGCTAATTAGTATAGCTATTATCGAAAAGCTACTATAGTTATTATACTCTTTATAGTTATACTCTTTAGTAACTTACTTAACTACTCTACTATAGTAATACTAACGCTTTTTAGGCGTAGTCCTAATCTTAATAAACGCCTTCTATAGGTTGCCTAGGAAAATAAGAAAGATAAGGTCTAGTATTATATAAAGGTAGACTTTCTAGTAGAATCTAGCTACTTCTATATAAAAGGTAATAACTCTTTCTATATATAACTCTTATATAGCTATACTTAACTCTTTTGCGCCTTATACTTTATAACTTATAAAGCTAAGTCTAAGACCTCTTACTAGGTCTTTATAAATTATAGCATAGTATTGATACTCTTTATAAATAAGCGCTAAGGTTCTAGAATTATTTTTAAGGATTATATTAGTATATATAGAGTTTCTATCTATCTCTAATCTTCTTCTATTCTTTTACTAATATCTTATTTACTCTCTTCTTCTAACTTCTAGAGAGAGTTATTTTTTTTTATAAGTTATTACTTATAGTATTACACTCTTTAAGATTATCTTCTAAGAGTAGCGCTAACTAAGTTGTACTAATCGATACTAGCTATATAGCAGAGATATAGAAGTAATCTTAGATATAGTAGCTAGAGATACTATACTAGAAATATAACTTTTTCTTCGAGCGTCTTTTCTCTTTACTATATCTATCTACTTCGCTCTTTACTTCCTATAGATATCTTAACTAGAGCTATAGTATTTACTATAGTACCTATTAGTAAAAACTCTTTATTAGGGCTATAATAGTATTACTATCTAAGTCTACCTTTATAACTCTTATAGCGCTATAAGGCTATATAGTTACTATAGTAATAGATCTAAACTCCTTATAATTCTCTTAGGCCTATTTCTTATTTATAGCGTAGAACTAATTAGTTATCTTTAAATAAGTTATAATCTATTTAACTTCTACTAAGTAGACGTAGTAGTCTTTTATCTTAATAATCGACGCTATATAGAGTTTTATAGTATTTAAGAATATCTTTCTTAGATATCTTATCTTTATATTACCTACTTATCTCTCCTTACTTATATATTCTAGGAGGCTATCGAATTCTAGTTAGTAATTATACTAGGGCTAGTCTAGCGCGTACCTTAGATTTATAATCTATTTAAGAGTCTTAGCCTATTTGTTACTATCTATAAAGATAAGCTTAAGTTATATAATAAAGGCCTTAGGATTCTTATCTTTAGTAGAGCTAACTTTCTTCTAGAAGTAATATATCTAGCTTCTTTTACGCGTAGATAGGATATTATAGGTTATATTCTAGTAGTAGTCGATAAGAAGTAATAGCTTTAGAGCGGCTCTTCTCTTATAGGAGCTTACTAGCCTTAGAAGATAGTTCTAGAAGGTCTTAGGCCTACTATCCTATATAGGTAGCTTCTAGTCCTTATACCTTATAGCGTCTAAGGTAATCTCTAGGCGTATAGCTTAGACTACCTTAGTTAGAGACTTTACTATAGTAGTAGTACTTACCTTATTTACCTTAGCTCTTTATAGGATCTATCTCTATCTATAGGCTTACTTCTCGTCTAGTAGTTATTATAGCTACTACTATTACTAGCCTAGATTATAGTCTAGGTCGAGAAACTACTAGATATACTATAACTAGATTTTCTTACTAAGTATATCCTATTCTCTTCTTAGGAGAGCGTCTAGAATAATAGGTTCTTTCTCTAGGTAATTTACTTAGAAGAACTAGAAGAGTAATAGAATTCCGTACTATTATATTATTACTCTAAGAGCTACCTCTTTACTATAATATATTTAAGGTTCTTATAATCTATCTAGATTATTATAAAGGTTCTATATACTTTAAGCTTAGACTCTGGAACTTTATATAGAATATAACTATAAGTATCTCTTTATTATAGATATTATAGTTAATCTCTACCTTATTTAGCTTCTATAAGAAGAGGCCTATAATTTAGCGGACTCTATCTTTTTTCTAGCTAAGAGCGCTACTAATAGCAAGCCTACTATAATTTATCTTAAGAAAGATTAGAAGGGTAGGGTTCTAGTAAGGTAGTACTAGGATCTAGTAGAACCTCTCTTTAAATACGCGCTCCTAGTCCTTCTTCTAAGAGACTAGTATCTCTTTATTAGTTAGCATAGTAAGAAGAATAGTAATCTTTAAGTAGTTTAGACTGAATATATAGTAATAGGTTATAAACCTAAGGAACTAATAGACCTTCTTCTATCCTAGGTCTCTACTAGTCTTATATAGCTTATATCTTCTTAGGGTTAGTCTCTATACTCTTATTATTAGCCTATATATTAAATCTAAGATACTTTATTATTTTCTACGCAAACTTACTCTTTATAGAGTTAAGGTATAGGCTCTTATTCTAAAGCTTCTAGAGTATAGTCCTAACCTTCTCGAAGAAGTCTTTATAAGAGCTACTTATATAGATAATTATATTATCTATCTTATCTATATAAGCTAGGGCGAAGTTATTAAGACACTCCTATAATAATATGTTAATATACTATTAGAAGTTTATTAGAGCCTAAGATAAACTAACCGAATATATAAGCTATTTAAAGAACCTAAAATAGGTTTAGAAGGTAGTCTTATACTTATATCTCTTAGCTATCTAGATTTAGTAGAAGGCTAATACTATATTAACCTTTATTAACTACTAGGCCTCTATAGGATTCTATAAGGTCTCTATAATAAGAGGAAGTAGGTACCTATTATACTTTGTTATCATATTTAACGCGTAGAAGTTATAGTAGAAATATAGTCTTCTACTAGGTTCTTATATAAAAGGTATAGAGGCTATAGCTTCTAAGTTTGTAGGTTAGATATACTCCTTCTATAGTAGCTTATTAAGTACCTTCTAAAGGACTAGTTGTTCCTCCTTTAATATACTATAAAGAGGACTCTAGAGTAGAGATAGTAGAGAGCTATCTAATTACTTATATAGCTTAATATAATAATCGATTCTTAGATAATAGGGCGCTAGTTTCTCTACTTCCTATCTATAAAAGAATAGGACTATACCTCGGATCTCTAGTAGTAGTCGCTTTTAAAGCTCTTCTACTATTAGGGACTCTTTTATCTTTAAGGCTTTCTTACTATTCTTACTAATTAATATAGCTATTATTATAAAGCTACTCTAGTTATTATATTTTTTATAGTTACGTTCTTTATTAACTTACTTAGCTACTCTACTATAATAGTACTAATACCTTTTAGGTGTAGTCTTAATCTTATTATATGCCTTCTCTAGGTTACCTAAGAGAACTAGGAATATAAGGTCTAGTACTATATAAGTATAGACTTTCTAATAGAACCTAGCTACTTCTATATAGAAGGTAATAACTCTCTCTATATATAACCTTTATATAGCTATACTTAACTCCTTTATAACTTATACTTTATAACTTATAAAGCTAAGTCTTAGAGCTCTTACTAAGTATCTATAAATTATAGCGTAGTATTAATACTTTTTATTAATAAGAGCTAAGGTTCTAAGATTATTTCTTAGGGCTATATTAGTATATATAAACTTTCTATCTATTTTATCTCTATCTTTTTTCTACCCTTCTACTAATACTTTCTTTACTTTTTTCTTCTAGATTCTAGAAGGAGTTACTCTTTTCTCGAGTCGTTATCTATAGGATCTAACTTCTTAAGATTAACCTCTCTCTTTCTCTAAGTTCTATCTATAAAACGTTTTATTATTCTAGCCTTCTATATTAGGAACACTATAGATTTATAGGTATAAAAGTTTTCTAAGCTCTATTCTAAACTTACTTACTTTTATCTACCTCTAAGCTACTAAGTAATTCTATTTTAGGGCTAAGTTTAGGCTCTAGCTCGTTCTAGACTATACTAAAGCTAATTGTATTAGAGTATACTAGACTATTCTAGATAGACCTATAACTAGTTCTAGAGTCTTATCTTAGCTTCTTACAACCTATTCTATTCTTATATAACCTAGTTTAAGCTTTTATAACTTATACTACAATCTAGAGAACTATATTAGCTCCTTCCTATCTCTAAATAGTCTATTCTAGTCTAGAATAAGAAAGAGGAACGTAGCTTAGATCGTCTATAATAACTACTACGCTACTTAGACTAAGACTAATAGATAGATATCTAGGGTTATCTTATAGTATAATAGTTCGATCTAACCTTTTAATAGATATAAGATAGAGCTTCTATCTTCTTCTTATAATAGTACTAGAGGAGGTCCTTATATATCTCTCTACTTCTTATATCTACTAGCTATCTAGACTTAACTCTATAAGCCTCTCTTACCCTCTAGTATAGTATACTTCTTCTTTAAGAGCGTCTATAAAGAATAACTAGTAGAGAGATACTATACTACCTTAGTAGTATACGAGGTTTTCTAGATCTACTAGACTTAGTAGCGAGCTATCTTAGTACCTAGTATAAAAACTAGTCTTAATATATAGCCCCTCTCTATTATCCTTATAGCTTACTACTAATATATTAAATATTCCTTCTCTTATAAAGATGTCGTTAGACTTATACTAAGCTAATAATTAGTAGTAAAGCTATCTATACTCGCTATTATAGTATATATAGCTAAGATATTTAAAGTAGGCGCTAGCGTATAACTATTATTAAGTTAGAGCTAGTCTAGTCTACTTTACTTCTATAGAGTATACTTATAAAGTAACTATTTATTACTTCTTAGTATATATACCTAACCTTTATTACTTATATAGAACTACTAAACTATAGTTACGCTTTACTATAGCTCCTATCTTTAGTAAATAATATACTTTATTTAGTTAGCCTTATTTTATATAGAAAAAAGTATACTCTTTATCTACTTACTATATTTATACTATATATATTATATATATAGTTAGTAGACTTTATCTACTCTTAGAGGTTCTTACTAGTTCTATTAGCAAGTTATAAATATAGTTATTATCGTACCTTTATAAGTTATTAGCGTAGGAGTAGTAGGATCCTTATATATAAGTTTTAGCCTCTAAGGCTTTAACTTATTGTCTAAGATAATCTACTTCTTACTTACTTCCTACTCTTATTAACTTATATCTTAACTTTTAGACTTCTTTCTTAAAGTCTTTAAGACTCTTAGTACTTCTTTACTCTTATATTATACTATAACTATATCTTCTCTATAGCTTGAGTTCTATAGGAAGTTCGATTTAGCGCGCTCTTTCTCTAATACTATTATCTACTATAGGTATATTTGCTACCTTACTACTAATATTAATAGATACGCGCTTCTACTATATTTAGTTAAGATATAGGTACTCTTCTAATCTTTATTTAGTAGTTAACTAACTCTATTATATAAGAAATTTATAAGGATAGCTTTACTAAGCTAGCTTTAAAGTATGACTATAGTAGATATAGTACTAGTAAGTCGATATATAACTACTTATCTCTTAAGCTATACCTAGAGTATAATTCTCTTCTTCTTACTATTAGTTATCTACGCGATATCTAGAATAGTAATAACGCTAGAGTACTTAAAGAGCTCTAGCTAAAGTATTATATTACGCTCGATACTATTTTATAAGCTCTCTCTACCTAGTAGACAAACTTGTATTCTATCTTTAGAGAGGTTATAAACTTATTAGTATTCTATTAGAGCGATGTTTCTAGCTATACTACTAATTCTTTATAGAAACTAGTTAGTATTAATATTATATATTATAAAGTAATAATAGTAGTATGTATCTATCCTACTATTATACTATTCTTATAGCTAACTCCTCTTATAGTATAAAACAAATATAGATGCGAGATACTATCTTAGAACTATTATTAGCTTCTTTACGCTTATACTATATAACTTTAAGTTAAGAAGATATCTTATTTAAATTTCTAATACTTTATACTCTTATTCTACCTATTACTATAATATTTATTATTCTTTATTACTCTATAGCTCCTCTAGTAGTAGTCTAACTAAGAACTACTAGGATAGAAGAAAGACTATAGAGTTAGTTTAATATAAGGATATATTAAACTATAGCTAGCCTCCTCTAATAGGAGTAGTCTTCGTCTAGGCTGTCTAGCTAACCGCTCTTATATGCTAGGCACGCCTGCTAAAGCTGCTGCTTCTAGGTTTTAGTAGCGTTTCCTATTGTATACAGCCCTAGATGTAATGAGCCGAACTGCTTGTGATCGTCTCCCTCTAGATGCGAATCAGCTTCGTCTGCGATGTCTCATCTATTATCGACGTCCTATCTCTAGCCTCCCGCCTCCCGCCTACCGACTCTTCGCCCAATCGTTAGCAGTCGCCCGGACGTCATGTCGGCAGAGGTGCCGTTGTGCGTGTAACACTGAGCACTGACCTGGTTGTACTGTGATAGGAAGTCATTGCTTCGACCGTCCCCGCTCGTGCTACAAAGTCATTGCGTTGATTGCTGCTAGTCGTGCCACAAAGTCATTGCTTTGACTATCGCTCTCCTGCTGCATGTCAATGCGTCGATTATTTCTGATCATGCTGCAAAGACATCGTGTCGACTGTCGCAAATACAATGCGTCGAGCGTCGCGAGTCTTGCTGAATATCACGCTTATGCGGGTGAGTCGAGTGCTGATGAAGACCTATGCTCTTTTGGCGCTGCAAAGACTTTGGCTTCTCGGTCTCAGGATGGGCGTTGGACTTAGGGTTGTCTCGTGTACGAAGTCGCTCACCAGTATGTTCTGAGCTTGCGCACGACGGCAGGTCACGCAAAGAACCGCCTGCTCCCACAACGGCACATAGACCTCGGGATGGGCCACAGAAATCACCTGCTGCACTTGACTCAACAACGGCATCCAGACCTATCGGTAGGCCGCGAAAGGCACTAGTTGCACCTATTCCAACCCCGACAGCGCCATCGATCACTGCAAATTATCTAGCGTTAGACGAGATCCCAGACCTGCCTCCAGCACACCGCAAGAAATACGTCGTACCGAGAGTTCCAGGAGTGACCTTCTACCACTGTGTGTCCAAGCAGCCAATGAATCCTGGCGAGAAGTCTTACGAGAGGGACAACGAAGGCAGTGATGAGTAGCCAGCGGAAGCTCAACGCGTGGGCGGGCTTAAAGTCGGCGTCTCATAAGACGAGGTAGGCTTTCATGCGGCATTCAATCGGCATACAGCTTTTGAGCGACCAGGATCAAGGATCTTCCTGAGCGAAGGCATGGTCAGCTTCTCGCGAAAGCATCAAAAGGAGCTTCAGTATCCAGGTTGGTGATGCTCACTCGTAGAGAAGCTAGCGCGTCTTTTCGTAGCGCGCTATTGAGTCGGCGGTGATGGCGCACTGAAAGGCTCTGATGGAGGCGTATGGCTTGTCCCTGGCCGACCTGAAGGCTGAAGATGATGGCGACGAGTCTGCGATCCAGCACACTATGATGTTGGGGGGGAATCAGCGCTGATATGCGGGAATCAGCGCTGATGTGCGGGAATCAGCGCTGATGTTGGGGGAGAATCAGCGTCCGAACCCTGTAGCTGCGCATTCGCCAGATCCTGACGAATGACAGGTCTAAACGCGCTACATCCGGTCATAGAGAGTCTAGGGTCGACCTGAATGGCGACGATGCTGTTCTCCTCGTATAACTAGCATCGAGAACGCCAGGTACGGCGGCATGGACGGTGAAGACCCGAGCTAGGTCGCGACATGGTAGTAAAAGCCATGATGGGCCTTACTAGTAGATGGGCCTTACTAGTAGATGGCCCATCGCCGGCCACCGGGCCTGAGTGGGAGGTGTAGCTGAAGACGCACGATCAAGTTCTTCCAGGCACCATTCCACCTACTCCATGCCGCGCTGCGTCAGCGTTTGATATGTCAGAGACGAGGTGGCGAGACGGGCAGTATATTAAGGAGTACCCTCGAGGGTCTGGCTGATAATACTCGCCTGGTCGTCGGTAAGTAGAGATTGCCTTTCACCTGACGTAGAGTGCTTGTCGCAGATGGAGAGATCAGTGGCAGGAAGACAGTCCCTAGACATGATATCGTCGAAGCATCGTGGTCGCAAGCTAGCACGATCTACATACATGTCGTACATATATGTATCGTGCAATGTAGCTTAGCTGCAGTTGCGCATCTGAGCTGTGATCGGTCGAGGTATCGGACGATCGGTCTTCTCGGTCCAGCTCGGCTTTTAGGATTTGGTGACGTCGCGTGGATCCTCCGGAGGAGGGATCCCGAAGTTCACCATTCCAGGTTCCATCTAGCCTCTACCCTCAACCTCTGTCACCTCCGTCTTAGCACAATATGCAGGCCCCCATTAGTGGTATTGCGACATGAGCACCAGCGCTGCCGGGTTGATCTCGCGCACGAGTGGACTACCGCCCTCTCCGACCGACAGCGCCAGCCCGCAGGCCTCGGACCGCGACCGCTGCGTCGACATTGCGGTATCGCGTCCTCTCCGTCCAGCGAGTCCGACTAGCGAGGCCGATCACGAGATCGATCTGAGCGATACGAAGACGAAGCCGGACGCGCAGGAGGGGGCGGAAGAGCCATTTTGCGACTCGCAGCTTGGGCCCATACTCGTGTGGTTGGAGGAGGCGGCTGGGTTAGCGAAGACCGGCATACCGGCAGAGCGAGTGGCGCATATAACAGGAGACCAACTGGATAGAAACACGTCGGAGCAGGACGACGTGTTCGACTTGACACCGGCCAATTACGCCACGCTACTCAGGCTTCTCGAGCAGATTCCGCCCGGCAATAGCACCACTCGAGTGCACCGCATTGCTGCGTGGGCGGGTGATAATCTTCGCTACTCATATTCGGCACGTTGCCACAGACTTCGCCTGCGCATGAGTCTCTCTGACATCCACCAAGTGTTCCTCGCGCGTTTCAAACATGCTCTCCGTAACGCGCTCGACGACGCAATCCGAGTCAATCGGCTGCCCCTTCTTGAGGACGAGAGCATTGAGCTGCATATGAACCCCAGACTGCAGCTGAAAGATGGGAAGAAACAACCAGATGCTGTCATAACTTGTGGAGGCCATCTCAAACCGTGGGTGGTGCTGGAAGTTGGCTACACGAACCTTTCCACAGATAGCGAGTGCAGAACATATCTTGAAGATGAAAACAGTAATACTCAGGCTGTCATACGCGCTAACATCAAGCCATCCAAAACTCCACTGCAGCGATTGGACATGGACAACAGTGAATATACCGTTACGCTCGACTGCTGGTACATGGTCAAAAATGCAGATGGCCACACTTTCTCCGCCAACCGCAAAGGCATCCGCGAGATTGTCATTCACGCGACTGAGACCTCTGAAGGTAGCATCGACCTCGAGCTCCGCTATCTTGACGACCGGTGGAAGGATACCTCTAGCGTCGCCAGCATCTCGTATAACAGCATTCGTGCCTGGCTCCTCGAAGCAATCAAGCAGCAGCGCGACGTAGACTCGGAGACGACAGGGGAGAAGGAAAGACACCACATCATTCGACCTGTTAAGAGGACCCGGGAAAGCACGCCAGACACTCCAGAGGATGTGATGAGCTCGTTCGAGTCAACTGGGGACGAGGAGGGCGGGGATGAGGACTACAAGGGTGCGAGGTTGGATGTACCGATAAGGTCGCCGATGCCTAAAAGGGTGAGGAGAAATCCTGCTACTTGATAGCTACTTGTACACAATATTACGTTGAACATTTCCCTGTGTGATACTCGATTCTGGTTTCGCATTATGCACGCTTCGGTTGTTGTCGAGATTCCCAGGGCTTGAGCACGGCAGCTGAGCGTTTTGACGACAGCGACGCGACCGGCGACTGCTTGCGCTTCCTACAATCGTGGCAAACCCGGCAAGGAGAAAAAGCCAGCCTTTGAGGCTTGCACCGAACGCTTAAAGAAATGACACGCGTGGCGGTGAGCGAGGCAAGTCCATCGCGGGGTCTTGGCTGCGAACGATCACCTACTTACCGCAAAACAGTTTGAAGCCAGCGCGTCGTGTCTATTCCATCAGCAACGTCTGGCTGACAACTTATCAGCTGCCGCGTGATTTCAAAAGTCGAAAACTAGTGAGCTTCGCGGATATACCGGGGTGACCCGAGATATCGGGGGTGACCCAGACACCGGCGTGACCCAAATACCCGCGTGACTCGGATATCCAAATGACCCCAAACTCGGGTCTCTCCGGTAAATACGAGCCGTTGAAGTTGTACGCGGGGTGGAAAACGAGTGATGCAATTTCTAGCGCAAAATTTGGTGCAGATCTGCGCCAGAATTTGTGTGCCGCCATCGCGCGTCCGAAGCACTGGGGCGTTGCTGTTATTGCGGGAAACCGACCTCTGAATATCGTTTGCAGAACGAGTAAGCCATTGCGTATGGTTTCAATAGAAGCTGGTCGGCAGCTGCACCAAGCTTGCAGTTACCCTCACTAGGTAAGACGTCAAGCTCAAGTTCCAGTCAGCCTTGAGCAAGGGCTCAGGTCATGCGCCGCCTTCTGCGCCACGGCGTCGTGCGCCTGACGGAGGAGCGACATACTGGTGATCAGGAGGGACATGAGCTGTATGGGAAGCTTGCGTTCGGGGGAAGAGGCTTGAGATGCGGCTTTGAAGGGGACGGGGAGGTCAGTTTGGTGCAAGTTGGTGGCCAGAGAGAGAGGTTCAAGTCGGCTGCGGCAGTAACGAGTGCATCAGGCCCCCACGCGCAATGAGCATGTCAACGCCACAAAGCGACAGCCATGCAGAGTCAGCACCGAGACGAAGGCGAGCGAATAGATGTCAACGCAATCTTGTCCCGCCCACGCGTCCACAGAACACGACATGACCCCGACCTACAAGACATTGAATCTACGATGCAGCAGACGGCGGAGAGGTATGGCGAAGCGGCATTGTCATAACAGTCGAACGACCCAGGAAGGGAAAGGATTGCAGAAGCAAGGGCAGGAGTTGCAAGACGAAAGGAGTGACCGCACGAGTTGCGCTGCTATACACGAAAGACGAAGGACAGGAGGCTACAACTTTGGTGGATGCAATCGGGAAGACGCGCAGGTTGCCGTCGACGGATTGTCTACTCTTTTTGGCACTGCTCATCGTGTCTATGCAGAGCTCGACCTCCACGTACGCAATAGCACCTGGCCAGCACTGCTTCGAAAAGGTCGGAAACGCGAGACCAAGATTGAGGAGCTGACAGACCCCGGTGCGATGTTGGTAGGCAATAAAACGATCCTGAACGAAGGTGAAACAATCAAAGGGAGCTGGAACGCGACCTGCTTGCTTTTTCTGCCCGATTGAAGCCAAGCTGCTTTCCAACGCCAATAGCGCTGCATCGAAGCTAGGTCTCCTGTCCTTTGACTTGCGGACTCGTGCCTTCTGGTGGCGGACGGCGCCTGGGAAGGCATGTTGCTCATGCTGTCATTGTGGAAGAGGCCACGATAGCAGTGCAAGACGCAAACCTCGTCACAGCGCTGCTGAATGACAGCAAGGCACTTTTAGCAAGTGTCGGATGCCCTCAACTGCTTTACTCCGCAGTCATAAGCAACCTGGGAGCCTGTGCCGTCGTCTGGTAGCACGGGAAGAGGAGTGAGACGCTGCAACACAGTACTTTGGCACCTTGGCATTTCCCAGAAGTAGACTTGTGGTCCTGGTGTGCTCCAGCACCAACCGACATATCTACCATGCATCGCCCGCCAGCTGACGTTCAACTTGAGAGCATTAACAGCATGCGCCGACTCATAGACACACTGACGTTACGAGAAAAGAGCAGGCTCTCCCATTCCATGCTGCACCAGCCCTGACTCTGACACTCGCAACATTCGTGTGCATCGTATGCGACGGTACGCCTTGAGAGACTCCTCCACGACATGTCAAACAGAGTCAGATTCACCCCAGGGAGCAACGACATCTTTTGGCGAACCTCAATGGCGGCGACTACTTGCCCACTGCCGACATCCATTGGCGCCAGACCACGACGGCTCAGTACCCTGTTACCGTCGTCCTCAAACTCCGGAGACGTGCCATACACTGTCCATCTCGATTACACACGCGTAGCTCGGCCAGAGCTTCACAGAGCAGTACCAAGGAGGAAGTTGACATCTCAACCAAAAGCGGATCGCAACGCCAGCATTGCGACGTGCGAGGATGTAGTAGATCAGGCTGGGAAGAATGTCCACATTGCTACGCAAGGTGGAAGATCGCAGGGCCGGCGTCGCGATACGAGAGGGTGTGTGTAGACGACTAGAGCTAGGAAGAAGTGGACATTTTAACGCAAGGCAGATTGAAACGCTCGGCATCATGGTCTTCCAGGACGTCGTCGAACACCAGGACTAGTGGTGGGTCAGCGCAGGATGCTGGCTAGAAGCACCTTGTTAGGAAAGTCCGCGCATCAACGCCAGCAAGTGGTGGGAACGATGGGACATTCTAGATTGGCACCTTATCAGCTCAGCATCTAACAGGGGTGCAGGAAGAGTAGAAGGTGCTCCCGGAACATGGCACGACAGGCTGAGAGAAGTATCAAGGACGTTACGAAGACTTCGGCTGAGGTAGACGCCCTCTCTGACACTCCGAGACGGGTCTTTTTCTAATCCCTCGCAGGATTCGGTCATCTCTAATCCTCTGTTGCGCCGTCTTGATGCTAATGCATGAGCGCCGGCTACGATATTTCCCAGAGCACGGCTTTCTCAGAAACTAATACGCGGTTTAAGAAGATGTGCGCTGCTATCCTACGCATCGTCGTGTGGATGCTCGACTGTGTTCGTGTTGGGTTCTTAGCTGACTTAGATAGTATCATTCTCGATGGGCACATAGGGTCAGTTGTACGTTGTAGTTGTGACATGACGAAGGCTATCAAGGAGGATCAGCAGGCGCCGTACACGACTCAAGGCTTGCTCAGTATCAAGCCCAGTGACTTTTGTCAGCATGGAATGGAGCAAATGATAATTGAGGCAACAAAAAGGCTCCGCGGCAGGGCAAGTTTCGGGTCAAGGAGACAAAAGACTTCGGAAATGCTGCGCACTCCGGCACGAGCCCCCGAGCTCAGCCGGAGCTGAACGGCTTTGATGGCTTGGCTGACGGCAAAGCTGTTACTCTCCGGCTTCTGAGCTTTGTGACCGTAGGTATGTGGGAATCGGATGCCGGGCGCCAAGGTCTATTGCTTTTGACGACAGCCATTCTGGGCTTGCCTTCCTACACAAAGCTCTCTGCGCCGGAAGGTCGTTTACACTCAGCTGGAAGCGATCACTACCCCCTGCGAGCCAGTTCGTAGGCTCATAGCCAGTTCCATACGTGCACGATCCATGGCATTGGAGATTGTGTCGAGTCGCCATGCTGTCCATTCAACCTGCGGTTGCTTGCACGAGTGCTGACGGGGTTAGCCAGCGCAACTTCCCGAGTCGGATGGAGAGAAGAGCTTTAGCAACCGCGCGACTCGGTCAATGATGGCATCGTGATACATGGCATCCATGCGAGTAAGATAAATGAAGCTTGTAAGGCGAAAAGACAGGGCAAATTCCCGGGTGTGGAGAGGTGCAATGCGACTCGAGGCTTACCTTGGGTAGGAGCCTGTCCACAAGCTGTCCTCGACTGTTCGATCAATAAGACACAACATCCGCTCCTTGAGTGTGGCCGAAACCTCTTCCGTTTCTACTCTGAGACGGGAAGAACAAGATTCAAAGAAAAACCAATACCCTCTCCTGGCCCCGTCGCGATCTACCCAGCGTAGCAGACTCGGGAGATGACCACTTGTTTGAGCACTTCGAGTAAGACCTCCGATGTGCTTGAGGATCGCTGAGAGCAGCGACCCGCTTGAGCTACTGGACCATCAAGCCTGAACTTGAAGTAGCTACAGCTTAGTGGGATATATGTAGTGCTGTTGGACGAGGTGGCAGGGCTGATCGTTGCATCAGCTACTACCTACCAAGTGATCGGGATGCGGCATTGCGTATGAGACTCGTCGAGGGCAGCTGAATGGAGGTTATACATAAAAGCATACAGCGATCAACACAGAGTCCTCGATTCCTCT
Organism: Teratosphaeria pseudoeucalypti; assembly: GCA_013403795.1. NCBI lineage: Eukaryota > Fungi > Ascomycota > Dothideomycetes > Mycosphaerellales > Teratosphaeriaceae > Teratosphaeria > Teratosphaeria pseudoeucalypti. The sequence goes on from JABBMZ010000081.1 coordinate 106,399, forward strand.
ATGTTATAGTCTCAGCCATCATAATCGATCCTGAGGAGCCGCCTGACGATGACCTTGCCCGAAGCTTGCAACTGACTCCTGCCCGGAGCAGCTGCGTGATCGTCAGCAACAAAATTTGTGACTATCAACACATCGAAGAGACGCAGGACAGCTGTTTCTATGGCAAGAGGCAGGATGCTCGACCGCCTCCTAGAACAGTCCTGCCTCGGGCACTTAACGATAGGTGAGGTAGGTAAGTTGCCTTCACGCAAGCTGCTTTACTCGACCCAAATTGTGGTGATCCTGCCACATAGCCACATTCCTCGCCACCCGCAGACCGGTCAAGAGATCGAGTGCAGAATCCGCACGGGCGCCCATTGCGAGATCTCATCCACTACGAGATCTCATCCAGAACCCAATTGCGAGAACTCATCTACTACGAGATCGCATCCATTGCGAGATCCCATCCGCTGCGGAATCCCATCCAACGGCGAGATCTCATTCAATCACGAGATCTCATCCAGAATCCAATTGCGAGATCTCATCCACTGCGAGATCTCATCCAATTGCGAGATCTCGTCCGCTGCAAGATCTCATCCACTACGGGATCTCGTCCACTGCGAGATCTCATCCATTGCGAATTTAACTATACACTTTCGTAGATTGGATAGAATACTCGCGACCTTGGCGTTATCAGCACCACAGATGTTGAAATTCGAGACGTAAAGTCCGGTTGAACGCACCGGACGAGTAGAACAATCCAGAGAGAAAACTGTCGCCACTAGCTACAAAGCTGCAGGAGCTTTTACAGTTATCGGAGCGCTGTCAAGACGGAGGGTCAGAATGAGGACGAGATCATTCGAGTTCTCGCACGTACAGCTAACAAACCTCGAATATACCACAACCCCGGTCGTCTGACAGAGCGCGGATTCTCACTGGCGCAGACAGTGCTACCACCCGGATCCATCCACACTGCAGTAGGTCCTCCGGTCATCGAGGCGCAGTATGCAAGGTGCGGAGAGTTCTGCAGACGATAAAAGCATGCGAATAGCAGGAGTACCAATCAGTCTTTTCCTTCGACATAAGCATCTCCAGCTAGGTGAAAGATCTACCTCGTCCATTCGCTCATATGGTATCGGGCTATAATGTACTCTTTTCGACACCACTTCGTTCTCTCGGCAGAAGAATGCTGCATTTGTCAGGCGTCGAAATGCACCGATATCCTTACCTAGTACTCCTGCCTGCTTTGTCTGATGTCCTACGACCGAGTCGGTGCAACGGTCACGGTACTACGAGATCTTGCCTTCCGAGAGCTCGTGGTCAGCGACAGACGAGCGTTCGGATCTTACTCTTCGAGGTGCAGCTCAGTGAGGTCCAGCAGAGTTGTGAGTCGAGAGGAGACGATTTGGCGTGTAAGGATGCGTAGAACCCCTTACATGCCTGACTTTCTCCCTCTCTCGCTCTCTCTCCACACACAACTCGCTCTAGATCGCAAAATCCGACTCCAACTTTCTACCTTCCCTTCCCACCCCTACGCCCGCGGTCAGATCCCTACTCTATACCCCTCCACAGGTTCGAAAGAAAGCAGAAGAAGATTAGTGTTTCCGTTTGTGAGGGTATCTAGAAAGAGTGCAGTACAAAGCTTGCTGTCCAGATCGGGCGGCGGGGTCAGGCTGGCGAGGTATGATGGACCGTCGTGGGGCGCGCGAAGATCGAGACCTTCTCATAGCAGGCAGGGAGGGCTGCCTCTGGCACGGGTCAGAAAGAAGAGGAACGAATGTGAAAGAGAAAGTACCAACAACTTTACAAAGCAACCATGACTCTTCTACCTCCCTGATCCCCCACCCTCAAATCACAGCCTCAAGTGCCGCCAACCTCCTCCTGGCGTTCTCCTCCCTCTCCGTCCACACTCCAACCCTCTCCCACCTCTTTCTCGCATGCTCGCGCGCGAGTGCTACGAGTTGCTGATCACTCATCTCGCTTGAGGACAGAGGCAGGAGCCGGAGAGAGTGCAGGGTGTGAAGGAGGGTAGTACGGGCGAGAATGTGCGCGGTGGTCGGCTCAGAGGAAGGGGTTCCCTTCTTGGACGACGAGGTATCAGGCGGTGGGTAGTAGGACGTCGGGGGGATGGCGGACTCGTGGTGGGTAGTTGTAGGCGGAGGGTCCACCAAAGGCGATGGAGGTACGTTGTCGAGTAAGCAAGCAGTTACGTGGGCTGAGTAACGTTGTTCGATTAGGTGCGCCAACAAGGGAGGAGCAATGGCCCGCATCTGCATCTCCTTCTCACACTCGAGGGATTGAATCATTGTGTCCGCCGAGGAAGACGAGACTCTCCCGCCCACCACCTTGGACCCGCTGGTAGCCGGCGGAGCACCGACTCTCTGCTTAGACTTATGGGCAGTCGACGCGCGAGTGGTCGAAGGATGCGCGGCAGAAGCAGAAGAAGCACTGGCCGTCACAGCCTCGCGGGCGGTCGGTGGAGCAATGGGCGTCATCTCAGCCTCGGCGGTCGGTGGAGCAGTGGCCGTCCTAGCCGCGCGGCCAGGCGATAGGTGGTGCGCAGGAGCGGCACTGGCCGACGAAGCTCTCTCTCTCGTCTCCGATTCTTGACCACCTGTGTGCTCCTCCAGCAGCGGCGACAGAAGCGGATTCATCTCCACCCTCTCATGACCCATCCCCCTTTCCTCCTCAATCAAATCCAAGGCCTCATCCACCAGCCCCTCCACCTTCATCCGACTCGCTATCGGGCTCCTCTTCCCCTTGCACGGCCCGTGGACCTCCACCCACCTCAACACCTTGACCGCCATCTTCCGATCGAACGGTCTGTAGCCATAGTAAAGATTCAACTGCCGCGGTCGGAGGAGTTCAGCGAGCTGGGCGGAGGTGGGGAGGCGTTTGACGTTGAGCTTGTGTTCGTGGCAGATAGTGGTGAGGAGTTGCTTTTGTCTGTCGTTGGGGACCCAGCAGGCGGTGCGGCCGTTGCGAAAGATTTCGATGGCGCTATGGCGGCCGAAGAACTGGGAAGAGGGTTATGTGGTGTGGGGTTGGGGGAGGGGTGAGGGTGTGTCTTGTACCTTGGTTTGCAGGTCGTGGGGCATTTCTCTGATGACCGCTTCCTTCATGGTCCCATGGAGGGGGAAGGCGGACGAAGTCATTGTGCAATTCGGTCCGGATGTGACAAGATGGATGTGATGGAGAGCGTGTTGCTATCGATGTAGAATACTGGATCACGCCGTTCCCCGTTTGGTATGTATGTGGCTGCAGACCTGGCTAGCTGCAGGCTCACGACATCTCGCGAGACAGACACTTCTTTATTTTTTGTTCACTTCCATCACATCACACCCCGACGAACCGCGTTGTGATGGCTGCAGCAGACCGAACATCGCGCCAAGCGCAGGCCGACGCCCTGAGACGTGAGGTGCTCGACTGCCGCAGCAAACAAGAAGACCACCGCCGCACCGCCAGGACTCTCGAGGAGCAGACCAACGCTCTTGCCGCCTTCACCACTGACCGCCCACCGATGTCCCCTGCATCCAAAGCGCGCATCTGCAAGTCCATCGCAAGCCTCCTCGACGAACCCTACCGCCAAGAAGCTTCCCGCCTTGGTCCCATGATCGACGCCCTGAAGCGTGCGCTCGCCGCGTACGACGTCGATGGCGTGGCGCGCGTGTTGAAGGAGATTTCGGAGGTGGTGCTGCAGGTCAAGGATGATCGGGCGGGCAGCGCGGAGATGATGGCGTGTATGATTGGGGTGGAGAATGGGGATTATTGGGCGGTGTTGGCGCAGGAGGGTTGGGAGGTTGCGGGGGCCAGCGGGGACGGGAGTAGTGAGGGGTGAACGGCGGCTGGAGGAAAACTGACACAGTCACACCACTATCAGCCCGCTTCTTGATTCAGTCTTGGCACTTGCGGCTCAAGCGGCACGATCCACCCGTGCACGCGCACTACCTCAGGTACCTACCATATTAGTCACAGACCACAACGCGACTTCACGCGTCAGCTTCAACTCGCGACACAACTCCACGCTCGACTATGCGTCCGAGACTCACATGTGCATCTCGCAATGCACGGCATCTTGCACGTCCGTGTGGGACTGCTGAGATAGTTGAACTATGTACGCGGCCGCCGTGGCCTCCTCGCCTCACCCGCACCAGATTCCAAACCTTCAGCTTCCGTATCCTCATCTGCATCACCTCTCCAATCGCTCTCAGCGCCGCCATTATCATCATCACCATCATCTTCATCATCTTCATCATCTTCATCATCACCATCGTCATCATTACCATCATCATCATCACGACACCGCTCCCCTCACCGCTCTGCGAACCTCCATCTGCGAGTCTGAGACATACGGACGTCGACATGCGCTGCCTCGCGACAGCTGTCAAGTATGGCAGCGATATGGTGATCGTGGACGGAACGAGCGACAATTGCCCAGCTCTCAGCCGGCCGTGATTCATTCTGTCTCTCACGATGGGTGGGTCGAGAGGCACAGACAGACGTCGACATGCGCTTCTCTCGCAATTACTGACCAGATGGCCATCTTGGATGCAAATGGACTGCGAGTCTCGGCTTCAGTCTCGGGTGGAACTTTCACCACCGCACAGATTGAGACGAGACGTTCGGGAATCGACACCTGAACACCTGTCGACCTCGCAGCATCATGGTGATCTTGAACGCAATGGACGACCCGTCGTATAAGACCGCACAATCAGCCCCTCTACATATATGTAGCCAGGTGATCGCCTTGATCCTGTCACTTCTGCCAATCTCTTGCACCGAGCCACTCTCCATCAAGGCCTTTTGTCACAAAACCCATACTCCGTACTACCAACCTCGCCTTTCCCTTTCCCTTTCCGCAAACCTCCCACATCCGGCTCCCGCAATGGCCCGCCGTCGTGCCGCCCGCGAGCGTGCTGTGGAACAAATCTACCGCAACCGCAAGAAAGAGTAAGTCCGCAATCAACCCCTCCCTAATGCGCCGCACTCCTGACCTCCATACCTTAACAAGCGTGCTCAACAACGCCCTCGAACTCCTTGCCCTCGTGTCTCCCACCTTCGCGCCTCTGTATCATGCTTTCCAGGAATCGGCGCAGGCGCGCATGGTCAATCTGAATAGCGTCCTGATGGATGCTTTGTGGGTTGCCAGGGGTCAAGAGCCGGAGCAGGCGCTTATTGAGATTGGTGCGACGTTCCGCCGTCGCAGTAGTGGTGACGGAGGCAGAGTAGGTGTGCGTAAGTCCGACGCCAGTGTGTCGTTGGCTAGTGGATATTCTGCCTTGTTGGAGGCGACTAGCTTGACTGCAGGCAGCGACGCAATCGATGTCTATCTGCAGCAAGAGGAGCAGCAGCACGTCCCGATCACTTTTCCCAGCTATCAGGCTATCGAACAACAGCCGCAGCAGACCTCTGTACCGGTCGACCAGCTATGGACTCAACAGCAGGAGCAGGAGCAGCAGATCCCGATCACATTTCCCAGCTATCAGACTACCGAACAACAGCCGCAGCAGACCTCTACACCGGTCGACCAGCTATGGATTGAACAGCAGCAGCAGCAGATGCCGATCACATTTCCCTTCTGCCAGGCTATCGAACAACAGCAGAACTCTGCACCGGTCGACCAGCTATGGACTCAACAGCCGCAGGAGCAGCAGCAGATCATTCCACTAATTGGTCCGCCAGAAATTCTCTATGGAAGCTTCGAGCAGCAGCATGCCTTCGATGGGTACGCTCCTGTAGGAAAAGCTCCACAGACGATGCATCCATTTCCTCAGAATGAGGCCGGCAACCTCCACGTCAACAAGCAAGCGCCGCAGCCTCAGCAGCAGATCTTCTCACCTACAAATCACGAACTCGTCGAAGCCGTCTGCTGGCACAACATCCAGGTGTAAGCAGCCGAACTCCAGCAACAACATACATGTCGACAACCACCAATGGCGACTCTAGCAACCCTTCCCATCTGCCAATCATATAGGCCAGTCAACGGGACAATTCAACCTCACACGAGTGACAGCTTGTCCAGATATTTCCCAAAGCACAGCAGCCTGAGCAAGGTACTTCCTAGTGTCCCGATAGAATATGAACAGAGAACAATGCGACGGGCGGTCATGGCTTCGTTCCTCCTGCACAAAGATCAATCAGACCAGTGTTCCCGCCACACCAACAGCCCCGTCAACTCAGCCGGAGCCGTCAGTGTCACGCCCTGATGCTCCCGTCACAGCAGCAGCCGCGGCAATTCAACTCTCTCCGCTCCTTCCATCGGCTGAACCCGGAGCTCCTCTCAGCTCGACTGCCTCCAAGCTCCCCGCCGCAGCAGCTAGACGCGGATCTAAACGCCTTCGAGCTTGAGGTCAGAGGATGAGGCGGCAGCCAGCCAGAGGTGAAGTGAGGTAGAGAGGATTCGGAGTGTAAAGAGGAAAGGATGCTTACGCTACTTGATAGTAGATCAACCCCGGTGAAAGGCCGCTCTCAAATCAAAATGTTCAGCTCCTTCCTGTCCGATTATATCGAGAGAAGCAGATGCGTCGGCACATACAGGCTGACATTCAGCGTCGAGTACGCAGACGCAGGCCCAACCGTCCGATACTCCATGCACCGCCGAAGGCACGCATCACACCCGCTATTGGCTCGGGCCGCGCCGCGCTTTGCAGAGCCCCAGGATTGATGAATCGAATGTCGATCCATCCTTGATTCCTGTCGTGCGCTCGGCTGGAATATGGCATCGACGACTTGGAGTGTTGCTTGGCAGAGCGCCGATGTTCGGGCCATTGAGCTGACCTGGTGAGAGTCGACAATCGAGATATGACCAGTCGTGTGAACAGTCAGTCAGATTTTTTGATTATTCAGATATCTGACTAACTGACTATTGACAAGACTGGACATGACATCGAAGCAGTTGTTGACAAGGTCAGAATGAGCATGTAACCCGGGAATGTTCGTGAGTAGGACGAAGATCTTCATAGTCGTGAGAGATGAAGAGTCACCAGAATTTGCGCCACATAGATTCTGCATCTGGGGTTGCTTATCTTGCTTATCGCTTGCCGATCTCCGAGACAGCCAATGATGACCTCGTGCATCACCATTCCGCCTCCCAATAACAGACAGCATTCATGTTTTGCACAGCTTACGATACAACAAGGAGATCATACTCAAGTCTTTCAGACTCTTCCTTCACAAATGCGCCATCAAAGACATCCATCCTTTGGACCTTTGTTCCGCCAGTCGGCGCACACAACAATTAAACTCGGATGTTCCGATGTAATTCGACGTCCATCACGCGCATACGACACTTGCCGGACAACGACATGGAGCACGCGTGCATCTGGACGTAGGCAGCTGGTCGAAATGCTGCGAGATCGCCAAAGTAATAACTGGTGTCGTCACATGGGCAGCTTTCGGCGCGACAATGGACGGATTCGGCTTTGTTGCGACACAGTTGCGTGGTCGCGTCCTATAAACAGAACAAAGAACGCTGCTACTGCCAATTTCAATGGCGTCTGTCGCCTCTTATTCGACATACTTATGCTTCGCAATTTGCTGACGTACACAACATTTGTTCGATAAAGCATGCATCCAGGCGATCACACTACTGCACCCACTGATGATGCGGGACATCATCAACACCGCGATCCCGAGCCCTCTGCCATCCATATGGCTGGTAATAGCGATTCAAACGGGCTTCCCGGAGGAGAGACAGGTGCACCACCGGTCGATGACAATGTGAGCGTGACCTTCAGTCCTGACCCGAATGCTGCCGGATCAGCCTTCGTTGACGAAGAGGTTGTGTTTGATGAGCAGGTGTTTGAGACTGGGCGCGGTGGTCAGCGGCTAGAGCCCCTCGCGGAGATCTCGCCGAAGACGACCTGCAGTGTTGATGGTCGTGTAGTTCATGTGCCATACGCGAACGATGCAGAAACGACCACGAATCACGGCAACGATGCACTACCTCGCACTCCCCCCGGCGACGACTTGATCGAAGAAGACTCACCAGCTTTCCTCCTTACGGAAGACTCACCCCGCTTCTTCTCCCATAACGGCACCACATACGTCTCTGTCGACGACATCGGCGAGGTCACTGACCCTGTCGTTATCCGGCACCCCACGCCCAGACGAGTCCGTAGCCACGAGATTCTCGACTTTCTTGGAGAATCTGCCAACGCGCAATACGGGTTCCGGGCGAGTTCAGAGGATGATGTGTTCGGCTCCGAGCCTGGCGGCGAGGAGAGGTCGGTCAATGTTGGGCCATTTGTGCTCGGCGAACGCAAGTACGCACCCTCGATACCAGAAGACCCATCGGCGGAGCAGGTAAAGCGGGCGAGGGCGGAGACGAATGTAAGTCCGTCCCCATGGTCGCGCCCGCCTAGGATTCGACTCATGGATCTCGACGATCAGGGCATCGACAACGAGAATCACATCTTCGACAACGAAGGGAGAGAAAACGACGGCCACGACGCTGCGCCTGAGCCACTCCATCTTGCGAACAACGCAACCGAGCAATTCCAGCATCCTAACCCACCATTAACCCTCCTCAGACACCTCATTCCATCTCCCTGGGTCCTCAGCGTCTCCCTTACCATCCTCGTCATCCTGCTTCTCCTCCTCCTCGCCGTCTACTACCTCCTCCTCTCCCACCTCGCCTCTCGCTCCTCTGCCGAATTCGTACAAACCTACATCTCTGCCCTCAATAGCGTGCACACCTACCTCCTGACCCCGACACCCGCTGTCGCCTCTGCATTACCGCTCACTTCAATGTTGGGACTCGTGGCTTGGAGCACGGAGTCAAGAGTATCGTTGTTGTGGCCTGCTCTGCATAGGCCTACGCTGGGGGTAGATGTAGGCTTAGGATTCGCGGAGCGTGTGGGTGGGAGCGTGATAAAGGTGGGAGAGGGGTTTGTGGGGCTTGATAGGTGTTTGTGCGACGAGGGAGTCAATGTCAGTAGAACCGTGAGGGCTTGGCGGGAGTGGGAAGGGCAGAGGAGGTGTGTGAAGGAATTTACGGAGACGGTTCTTGGAGTTTAGGAGGAGGAGGGCTGAGTGAGTCAGAGTTGGGAGGGCATTAGTGGACGCTCGCACGAGGTGGACGATTTTACGGGAGTGGACGATGATATGAGGGTGGACGACGGCACTCTGTCTTCTGCGTCTACCGCCAAAGGCAAGCCGAAGGCTGGGAGGGAGCCCGTCGTGGGTATGGCGAAGCCTGCGAACTGAAGGAAGGGAACGATCCTTGTAGACGAGGAGACTGCGCCGGAAGGTGTTGGGACGGACGACTGCGACAGGCAGATATACTGTAACTTGGCTTCGGGTGACGGATCAGCAGAAGAATCTCGCTGAGACCCACTGGAGGACAACATGAGACAGGGAGCGATCTGCAGTATTTGACCGATAGGCTCTCCACAGCCAACACTCGTCTGTAAGGAGCGCCTGGCGTGTATCCTGCGCTGCTTAAGTAAGGCTACACTCGCCTTCTCCCAAATTGGCACCAAGCATTAGATCGTATACCAGGATGGATACTAGCTTGGAGGGTAGACAAGCGACTCCTCCTCGACACGAGCGCCTGCGATGCTGTAGGAACGTGATGCTGGGAGTTCGGTCCTAGTCGGAAAGGCTTGCTAACAATGAAAGGAGAGAGCGCGGGATTGGGCTCTTGCGGGCAGAGCGGAGGGCATCGCTATGGATATCGTGCAGGGCATTTGGATTTTGGACGTCTCATCTCTGGACAGGATGCATCATGTGGAAGAGATGGTTGGGCGGACTCTGTTGTGACGGGTGTGGAGCTTTGAGATGTGTTCTCTAGTGGCTAGACTGCGACTGCTCAAGCGAGCTGCGATGGATCGTGGGCTCCTAGACGGCGGGTAAGCAGCCTTGCTCAATCCGCTGTATCACCACTTGCCTGCACGAGGTGCTGCCGAGACAATCTTATAGGCCAAGCCAGACGAGACCGCAGCCTTCTGGCTTCCTGGTAACGACAACGATGACGATTTCGGGCCTTGAAAATCCCAAACGCGACCGCACAAGCCAGCCTCAACTGTAAGTGGCCAATACAGTCCTGAGCTCTCGCCGTCTGCCAGATTATGCTCTGTAGACCTCTCATGTATTTGGTATGAAAGTCCGCGGTCTTTTCGGAGGATTTATCACTTTAACGTCCTCCACTTTCTACTCTGGCAGTCGAAGAGTTCAAGATGCATGACATGACTGCAGTGTATAAACGTGCTGGACCATTTGAGTTTGTAGCGAGAGTGACGCGCAAATGAACGAGTTCAATGGGGAGAGGAGAGGTGATGCCGAAATACCGCTCATCGAAAATTGCTTTGATCGGCCTGCAGTATTGGACCGCGCTTATCTCTGAGCACGGCTCATCTGCCAACGCCTAGTCCCACGACTCTGCCTCACATACAGCAAAGATCAACACTCCGAAGATGATCGGGCTCCTTGGGACCCTGTTTGCCAAAACCCCGAAGCTGCAGGATGCTACGAAATTCGGGGTTCGATAGTTATCGACATACATGGTAGTCCCAAAGGCTCCCCAGCTGCTCGAGAGAGCTCCAAACCACCTTCAGAAAGAAAAATTTGGTGGCCCCATTGCCTATGATATCGCGAACTGCCCAGCAAAGCCTGACCGCCCAGATTCTCCCCATGACCTACAGAGGGATGATCTGACGAAAGCTCGCCTCACAGAGCTTCGCCAGCAGACCTTGAATTTCTCTATCCCCATCACGCCAAGAAGACTTCCTGACACAGTCCGTTCTTGTATGCAGTCGGCCCTGCGCCACTCGGGCGGCGTGTAAAACAAGGCGCCTTTACCGTCGACAGAGAATATGGGCCCTGCGGGATAGGCGCCTCAATCGGCTGCACAGGTGCCGACCACGAGGACAAGCCAAGGTAGAGGAGCACACCTGTCAGCAGAGCAATGACGATGCCGATAGCAGCTTTCATGGATGTACTCATGGCGCCTGTAGCTATGTCAGCGGATCAGTGATGGGCATTCTGCGGCGGAGTCGGGTTGGATGCTTTTCTGCGTGACTTGTGGACTGTGATCAGTCATGGTGATCTGGTTGGCAGACTTACTACCTACTGGTGTATGACGCTCAGGAGAGGTCAGCCAGTCTAAGACTTCGCCCTGCGCTTTCCTTCTGCACTCAAGGCTGTCGAGCCATTCGGATGGATATGAACAGTCCTTGGGTATCGGCGCCGATTGCTCGTATTTTCTGAGAACAGCCTTGACCGCCTGGTTGTTCACGAGTCTCGGGTTTGCACGAGCAAAAACGCAGAACTGTGCGGCCTTCTCATCTGGGGTGGGTTTGGCGCTCATGGTTGCTTGGCAGCGTGGTGACTAGGCAGATCAATACTTGCCAGTTCGTGGTGCGGTGTGGTGATGCCGCTAAGCTTCGAGATTGATTTGAGGACACAGCAGAATATACTGACATATGACCTACATATACTTCTTTCTGCTCTTTGTGGCGCGCAGTAGACCAGATCAATGTCGTGGCCATGTCTCTACGTCGTTGTTTGCAGACAATGGATCCAAAGCGAACGCCAGGCTTTCGATGAATCCTGTTCAGTGGGCTGAAACTGAAGCGGGCTGCATACCTTGTTAAGATTCATTGTGAGGCTGAGACCTTGTATCATCGGATTCAAACCATCCTCAACAAAATGAAGCTCCCATCGCAAAGGCCCGCCTTCAACGTATCCACGACCTTTTGCAGCGGCCGACACTTTATATTGCTGGATTCGGGTCATACCAGTAATTTGCTGGATTCGGGTCATATTAGTAATTTGCTGGATTTGAGTGTGGATCCAGCTCAGTGTGCACCTCCAAAGCAATCACTTGAGACCGAGCTGCCACGTCGTACATGTGATTGCTGCTTGGTCTTGGAGCCATTATCGACCGCTGTTAGAGCAAGACCAATACCATCAATACTATACAGTGCGAACCAAGGCGCTGGTGTCACAACCCCTTGTCCACCACCCGTGCCAGCGCCATCAGATCCCTTGTCAGACGGCCATCAATTGTAAATAACACAATTGAAGCCGCCATCCAGTAGCCGGCGCGAGCGTGTCGCGAAATTCTGTGCGCAGCGCGCCGTATTGGCTCGGGATTCCCCGCGTTTCCTTGACTACCTACAGATCTCGTGGGGGAAGGTGGGGCAGGCAGAGACGCGCTCGTAGCAACACAAACATGAGACCCGTCTCCGACTCCAGGCCGACCTCGAATGGCACGTCTGCACGTGTCGAGAACCCCGTCACCGCCGCGACCGCCGACACCTGAGACCGTCGTCTCACTCCTCAACCACCTCGCCGGCGACCTGAGTGACGTGCCCGCCTGGCTGGAACAGCTGGGCGTGGCTTGCGAGGAAGCCGTTGAGAAAGAGCTGGAAGAGGGCGACGCCGAGGGCAGCGACATCAACCACAGTGACGGCGGTCTCTCCGCCCATCTTGCCCAGCTCACACACATCGACAGACTTGACGACTACCTCCGCGCCAACATCTTCCCATCTGCTGCTGCCAAGGGCGCCCACCACGCTCGCCCACGCCTGGTTGAGCTGCAGCAGGATAATTGGCTGCGTCCGCACCAGATCCTTGCGTGCTTCGGCAGGGACATCCTAGACTATCGCGACTTCCTCTCCGCCCTGGTCCTGCTCCGTGGCTACGGCTCCTTCGAGCAGCAGTTCCCGCTGGTTCGACAGTTCCGCGATCAGCGCAGAGCCGCTGCGCGCCGCCGTAAAGCCCAGCCGAGACGCTGGTGCACGACCGATATCACAAAGGTGTTGAAACAGCTCGATCCGAACTGCAATTTCTCGGCCAAGAATTTGAGGGAGAAGCCTGCTGCGGCGCTCGGGCTTATCGCCAAGCGGAGAACGCAGACGAAGAAAGCCGTCACTCTGCCGTCGGCGCATGGACAGATCGGGGCCGAGTCACAAGAGAGGGCAGTGACACCAACGCCAGGGCCATCACGAGAAGGGCGAGAGACAGAGCCACGGGCACAGCAAGCTGAAGCTGGAGAAGAGCACGAGGGTACAGCAGCCCGGCAGACAACATTACCGAGTGGATCAGACGGTCTAGCCACCGGGCAGCGAATTCCAACACCTTCTGGTGCCGAGGCAGGAGCCGCCCGCAGAAGACCAGACGCCGAGGCAGCAGAACAGGACGATTGGAGCTTTGAACCACTGCCGGATAGCCCTTTACTGGGCCACCGCCCAGCATCGTCACCGGTCTCCACCGCTCTACCCACCATTGAGCTTGGCCGTGCGGCTGAAACAGCCGAGGAACTCCTAGACGCTTCGGCACCTGACGCGGCCAACCTGTGGTCCAGCCCTGCCGGAATTTCCAGCACTCGACTCTCAGCCCAGCCCAGCCGGCATCCACAGCAGTCTGGGCCTAGCCCGTTCGCTGTCAACAGCAGTCTGACCATGGACTCCCCCAGGATTGAGAAGCGTCGAGCCACCAGCGTCCCTGTTGAGCTCCCTCAGATCAAGCGAGCTGCTACTGTCTCGTCGCCATTGACGAAACACTTTGCGCAGCGACCTCCAAACATCGGGTCGATCAGCTGGTTACCGAAAGATCACGCCCTCGTCCTTGCCCGTCAATTAGCAGAGCCAACTTCCGCTATGGATCCCTTCTTTCTGTATGCTAGCCTTCGCTTTCTTAATCCGCACCCGAAATGCTGGCTTGTGCTATACGGGACATGGGATCGCGCCAACAATAGCTTGACTGTGGAACACGGCGATAATAGAGTACGAAACTGCATCTTCGGGCGATATCTACTTTGCCTTCGACTCGATCACAGCGGATCGACCGCAATCGCCTTCCTGAGGACTTGGAAGAAAAGCCTGGTGACACATGGCCTGGAGAATCAGGATGCTTTCACCCTTGCTGATGCGTTCACTACACAGCTTCGGACCACTCAGTCAAGAATACCTCAGGCCAAAGATTGCCGCTTCCAGAACAGCCTCGTACCCAGTAATGATCCTGCAGCCAGCTGTCTTGTAACCGCGCTTGGCTTACTGAGTGAGGAGCTGGCGGTTGATCCAGACGGCCCAGAGGTGGATCCTCATTTTCTGCGCGGGGCTTTGGCAAAGGCCTTTACCGCCCTCACCCAACCAGATGGATCTGGTGATTCGGCGGCCATTCCGGCTGTGCCTCTTCCTATCACTGACATGGGCACTGCCGCGCAGGCTGCGCAAGAGCTTGAGCGGGCACGAAATAACAGTACAACCAATAAAACCACCCTACGATTCTTCCGGCGTCTCCTTCGAGTGTCTCCTGCAAAGACATCTAAACACGACCGCCTTTCGAGCAAAGTCCAGTCTACGCAGGCCGCAGTCTCTGATCTCCAGGCCAAACTCACAAATCTTTCGAATTCCATTCCCCGTGGCGTCCGCAAGCAGCTCGATCTTGCGCTCGCCAACGCTGAAGCTACGCTCGCTCGGAAAGAGCTGATGATGCATTCTTGGCGGTTCCGGAATGCTATCGCGCTGTTTTGCCGGTGTTCGAAAGCAAAGCAGGCAGCAGAGACACAGCGACTAGAGACGCTGAGGCTGGCGTTGCATAAGTATCTAGGTGGATACCTTCGAGCCCTTGAAGAGCCAATGTTGGCTCCTGCTCGGGATGAGGAGGATACCGATGAGGAAGAAAGGGATGAAGAAGAAAGCGACGAGGAGATGACTGATGAAGATGATGAAAACGATGGTGACTACTCTGGTAATGAAGGACGTGAAGGCGGTTGAAAGATCGCCGAACGCCATGCAACTGGCAAAGCAGAGTGAAACCAATGTCTGGTCGCCTGAGCTCGCAAACCGTGATTCTTAGCCAACAGCATATTTACAGAAGCAGGTATTCAGACGATGTGAGCACTCCCTCTCCTCCCGTACCCAGCCCAGCACTGACTTTCAATAGTTTTCGATGGAGCGCGGACTATTGATTGCTCACCAGAGACGACCGGGAGGACCTCAAGGCGGTACCAGGTCATGCACCGATGCGAGATCGATTGATGGCATTCGGAACAGCCTGTTTACGCTGAGATGTGGGTATGGGTGTATCTACTCTATATACAGAAGATTACCGGCGACAGCATCGCTTGAGAAAGGGAACATACGGTCTCCTTCGAATATCTTGGACCGCGTCGTTGTTGATGTCAAAGCCTCGATGACGGCGCTGGTGCGCTCAAACTGCCACCTGTTCGAAGGACTATCTGACCGATGCCAATGACGACGGTGTATCAAAACCGGCCAATCTTGATGCACGCCGTCCCTTGAAACGTGGCATACCAGAGCGTGTACCAGCTGGTTCGGACCTCAGTCGATTAATACGAGAGTCAGTGCTTGACACGTATCCGGATCTGGTGCAGACGCGCTGCACATAGCACGCGCTCTCGGCAGAAGTCATCAAGGCTGCCAGCTGTCCAGTAAGTGAGATTGCGTCGGCTCAGAAGACTGTTTGGCAAAGAACCTGCTCCGAAGTTGCCGGTTTGTCGTACTGCTGTGGGCTGTCAAGCAGGAAGTTGGTATCAACCGGCGTGGCGATATCGCACGCCATGAGCCGCAGTTCAGTCCTCCGTGGTTCAAGGGAGAGCTCGATATGCCAAATAGCGCTTACGCTTTGGTGGACGGTCCATCAGAGCTGCCAGACTTGAGGAAGTGTCTGCTAAGGAAGGCCCCGACCGATGAGATCTACTTTGTGGAGCTGCTGCCTCTGTACCGAGGCCATTATTCCATGGACCACCACCAGCCAGCTGGACAAGGCTAGCGACAGCGTCAAGCACGCCCTTAGTGCGAAGAGCGGCCGCTCGCACTTAATTGACGCATCCACCGGAGCAACCGCTTGACCAACAACCGGCGCAGCTACTACAACACCTCGAACACCTCCAGCAGCGCCAACTGCCTCTGAAGCGACACCTCCGGCGCCAACCACGGACTGTTTTTCCACCGTGAGCTGTATGGACCATTAGTGACGCAAAATCGGCTTCTCCGGGTCTTCAATCTCTTCCAGCACCACCACCTTTATTCATACATATCTGAACCAAAACTGGCTCTATCATCAAGCTCAAAAGCTCAATGTCATGGGAAGACAGTGTAAAATCGAATGGGACTCTTAAAAGGAGCGTATTGGGGCGCTGCTGGTCCCGAAACGCCATACGAAGACATCGTCTAGGCGTTGATGGCGGCGTCAATACCGACCCTTCTACCAACAGGCCCAGCATAATGGGCAGGACTCCCCATCCCGAAAAGGCCACCGGCGATCCGGCCAAGTTCTACGAATGGGCCAGCTCGTTGTCATACAAGCTTGAGACCACCACTTTCAAGTCCGTCAACGGGGCCGACCGATACATCTTCACTCGCCTTGATGGCAAGGCTTACCGCGCCATGGCTCCGCGCGTTCCGCAAGGTCTGGGCATTGGCAGGCCTTTCAGGAGTCCATTCCCTACCGTTCCCGCGTTCCTCGAGCGTTTGCAGAAGCAGTATGGCGACGTTGACACCGAAGCACAGGCTAAGAGCAAGCTTGTCCGTCTTGAGCAAGGCGAGGATGAGTCCTTTGCAGACTCCTACAAGAAACATAAAACATATGCCTCCTACTTGGAGAAGAAGGAGAGCAGCATGGTCTACGAGATTAAGGAGAAGCTCAATAGCAAACATGGCAGCAAGATCAACGACGGCACGGTCTACAGGACTCTGGATGCCCTCCTTGTGCGCGGCCCATAGAGCAAACCAACGTCTCAATATCCACTCGCTGATTCAAACGACATCTTGATCGCTGGGGTTTTCATTCAACGCGCCGGCAGACGCTTGAAAGAGCCGGAATTGCCATGAACGTGGACGATTGGATACTGTACATGTTATTGGGATATTCAGAGGCCAGTAGGCGGCTGATCAAATGAAGGCGTCTTGCCCTGGGTCTCAACAAGCGACCAACTCATGCTGCTGCAGAGGTCAGCCGGTGCACGTGGTATATATCTATCGGGAAGTGCCGGTCAGAAGGTGCTATGAATCGAGCGATTGCAAGAACCACGATGCAGAAGGCAAGCTACAACGCCCTTTGAGCGCTGGCCTCGATGCTCACACGCACCTTAATCGAGAGCCTGCAGACGAAACTCATTCACAGCAAGATCCTCAGTTGCACGACCCTCGCAACCCACGGCCGTCCGAGATAGACACGAGCATCCTCTTTATGATGCTAGCGCCAGCTTTGGGAAAAGCAGGCCCTTCTTAGCTAGCGGGAGTAAGAGTGGAGCTCAAGGCGCCATTGATGGCGGAGGTGCAGATGATGCTGGAGGCGGCTAATAGCTAAGGTTTAAGAAGGAGCGAGATGATAAGACGGATCCGGACGTCGTCATCAAGCAAGAAGAGGCAATTGACCTTGTCGGTGAGAGTGAGGATAGGGCGGCAGGTTGAGGGCGGCGGAGTCACGGCAACAACAGACACCTTCATCACCATTACTATCATCACACGAGAGCCGATGGAGGGCCACGGATCAGGGCTTCATCTACTGGGTACGAGAAGATGGGTCCGATTCGGTTAAAGAAGCTGCAGCAAGACGCGCCACCGCCGCCACGCCGCCTCGACCACCACCAGCACATGCGTCTCCGTCTTCGCTACTGGCCGCTCAACCAGCTGCACCGGAGCGCCAAGGACCTCCAAGGCAGTAATATGTCTATTTGAACCTCGTGATAAATGAGCCCAGGCAGCGAGACAGGCCTAATCACAAGCACATCAATGACAGCTCACCACCTAGCCGCTTGTTTCGTGGCTCCGTTCTTGGGCGCTTCGACATGGATATCGAGTGGCCTGACTGTGTGTTTTGTAGTAGAATAATGTGGACTACATAGGAAACGAAAAGGCGCATGGATGGATGCTGACCGCAGTGCCTCCGAGGTTCCGAAAGCCTGACTGCTTGGAGTGATGTGATCCTCATATCACAACAAATCATGTCTGAGTACACTCCGGAGCAACAGGTCCTGATCCTCCAATACAGGCTTGGTGATGGCCTTCAATTCCCAGAGATAGAGGCCAAAGTCAAGCGTGTGGCAGCAGGCGGCGCACAATCACTCCGTAAAAGGGTGAGGCAACGCAGAAACGACTCTCTTGACTTCGATATCCAGAAGATTCTCAAAGCCAACGACGGTCTGGCAGGCCAAGGCGTGTAAAACGTGATCCATTGAGTCATGCGTCTCAGAGAGGCAGCATAGGGCAACGCGACAGAATATTATGGAGTCAAAGGACCACTGCAAAAGGGACACTATGAATCAACGGCCAATTGTGCGTCACGAAGGCACAAAGAAGCCAGATTTGACGAAGTTCGATCTGCCAGACGGGGAGCGATATATCAATAGGATCTTAGCCTTCGAGGATAAGAAAGTGGTTATTATGTAGTAAAGCTTGCACTACTCGGGAACTGGTATGTACCTTGGTATCAGATCCACGGTTCACCCTTATGCAGGTGGTAGCTGCCTTAACCTACACTAGACCTACAAGACGTCATGAGATATAGGAGAAAGAAGATGAATAGCTATACTAGAGCTTCATGCAGCAATTTAACCAGTATGAGGCGAAACAGGACCAGAAGGTGGATGAACAATTGAAGGCCTGTGAGGACCATTCTTCGCCCGAATATCGATATCTGATGGATCTTGACGCCGAGGTAGATGCTCGCAACGCTCAGATACCTCGAGGTCAACGAATCGAACGTCGTCAGCACTTCAACAAAAACGCAATCCAAGACTTCAGAAGGGACGTGGAAAAGAACACGTATCTCACGCCTTATAGCCAAGGCCCATCAGGCAAGCAACAGCCGGTATCTGCATACCGCACTACTCCAATCAATTTTGCCTTGCCCGCACGATAGGGAATGGCAGTTCCGCTACCTCCGCCATATCAACCAACGGTAGCTCCGCCGTAGCAACCGTATTAAGTGCCAGCTCCGCCTGTCGTGCATTCGATGCCACAATGACCGTCTTCTTCCTAATCGAGCGACTACGGCAGTAAAATTTCACCACAGACGGCTGCCGCATTGTACATCAATTCAGTGCGATCTCTGGCCATTGATGCTGAGATTACAAGTCTAGACGACGCCTGTCGAGCCTGGCGCGAACTGCTTGCCAACGAAAGACGGCTGAGAATGAGACGGTCAAGTAGTCTGCAGGTACTGGAGCACATTCTTCCCGGTGTCACGATGCTAGGAAGGTAGTCATCTTCATATACTTGCACTCTGCAATACGGGATGTGCAAGTCATATCTACCAGGATCATTTCCGTCGAATCAAGCGTGCATTTCAAGGCATTGACGCTGCTATGCGCTTGACCGCGTCGACATCCCTCAACTTGAGCTTTCTGGGCAGACCGCCTTTGATCATCATCTTGTGGCCAGAGCGTCCAGTGGATCGGATCATTATTTCATCGATTGAGAGCTGAGGATCAGGGACCAAATACTGCTGAAAGTGTTGCCTCAATTGGTCTGCCAGCTCTTGCAGCCAGGTCCATGGTGGATCTCCTGAGGTTGTAGCATCAACGCCGCGACAGTACAGAGCTAACTTGATTTGGAAGAACCGAGCTCTCGTCCCATACCTCATTGCTTTATGTTCTGGCCAGTAGCCATTAGTCCGCACTCTATTACTTTCACTGTGGATAACCAGACAATTCACTGACTTGGTAGCAGTTACACTAGAAACCTTCAACCTCCGGAGTCGCACGCTTGGCACGTTTGAGACACGAGCAATACTACAATTACAACGGTTTGAAAGAGCTGACAGGGGCGATTAGCGGCAGCCACCAACAACGGTAGCATCCAAAGCAATCAAGACACTGCGAGAATCAGAGACAACGCTATCGCGGCTCAGTCTCCAAGGGATCGTTGTCAGACCTCAAGTACCTCGTTGTACGCGCCGAGTTGCGAGGTCATAGCTGATAGCACAAACCACTTTTGCTTATGATGTGTACTGTGATTTATCATATTACTATACCTGCTGGATTCCAAGGCGGATGATTACCTTATGACTCCATTCTTCGTGTATTAATGATACATACATGCTACGCAACGATCGCAGCCGAGCCGTCTTCGCTGACAGCTATCCTTAGTACAATCTCTCAAAAGGGACGACGGTTGGTATGATGGTCCTCGGACATCATCGACGACTATCGAGAACATATACCTTTGGAAGCGCGAAGAATACAGACCTTCCAATACCTGTTGATATGTCGGCGGCGATGACGGGCATGAAGCAGCCGAGAATGGTAGTGACAGCGCTGATGACGCCGATCAAAACAATGATGCTGATGAGCTTGTGCTTCTCACGTTGGCCGAAATGAAACGAGCGAGTGGGCGCTAGCAGTACAGAGAAGACTGTAGCCAGGGCGCCGAAAGGCATTCGAGCTGTTATGGACCGCGGTAGCGGTGATTAATAATGATGTCGCTATTTTCCAGTGGAGGCCATCCTGACGGGTGCGACGTTGACGGACTCTTCTGACGCTCGTCAGAATAGATTGCGTGAGCTTTCGTTGTCCTAGCCGGATCGTCGAGGTTGCTTTCCCAAGACTCAGGGAGCAGAGCGGTAAGCGCTTGAATCCAAACTGGGCTTTTCCAGCCATGGCGGCAAAAAGAGCAAGAGTCAGTTGCTCAAAGCGGGCAAAGAGCTGCTGATAGGTCAGACAATATGTCAATGACAGGAGGGCGTTAGGCACTGGAGATGTCGATGAGAAGAACAGTCTGGTTCAGCACAAAACCCTAGGTCAGCAACAGAGGTAGGGGGTGTTGTGAGTGGGCAAGTCTACACTGGAATCTTGAGCTCGCGGCAAAGGTCGGGTCGAGGAAGCAGATGATGGGTGAGGAGTAATGAGGTAGGTTCGCTGTCAACAAAAGAGCATTAGCAGAGGCCTCCATCTTTATGACTTGCATCGCATGCGTTCACGCCATGCGTCGGTACCGTTGAGGCAGCAGAACAAGGGACACTGGCAGGCGGGCAGATTCAAGTGAGAGCGCATGGCCCATAGGTATGCGAAGCCTCCAGCGCTTTGGCCTGAGTTTCAAGGCCAGTCCGCATGGATTCCAGAGGTCCATGAGGGGCAGTGAGGAGCTGTCATAGGACGGCAACCGCCTACTTGCTTGGGAGAAACCTGTGATCACCATTTCATCTGCCAAAATGACCCAAGCTTCCCAACCCGCTTTTACCAATATGATCCGGGTCTCGAGTCACCGCCGTTAAGTGAATGTCCCATTTCAATTTTGGTAATAGCCGAAAAACAATCCCACACCCTTACATCAACCCTATGAAGAGTTTTGAGGATCATACAGGGGCTCTCGGCTTTCGGCGTGGGAAGCGCGGCTAGTTCCGTACCAATTGGGGTAACTGCAGCACCCCCGAGTCTTCATATTTACTGACAAACGAGCTACTCCGTACTGCTCGTTATATACAAGGGCTAGACGTCGCCGTAGCAAGATTGACATCAGGGGATGGCCTGCCTCTTTACGTTTCGGACCTACTAGGGTGACCCCAAATTCGGGTCACCTGGGTCTCCATCTCCATAGGAATGCTTGAGAAAACCCCACTTCGTCGATGTGTTATTAGACAAGGAAGATCACAGCTGTGGGCACAGCCACAAGCGGACTTACGCCAGCTTTTGCTGTCATGACTTTTCATTTCATGTTGATGACGGAGCACCCAGATGTCACCCAGATGTCAGACCTTGATAATATAGAGATGTACGCTCGACAAGATCTTCGATTTGCGTTTCCTGAGAGCAAGAGACTTTGCGCGATGGTGCGGCTTGCAGAAGTGAAGCTGGTGATGACCATGCTAAACTGTGACGCACAATTTGTCCGTAGGGATCAGTAGAGAGATGCGCAGTACACGGAGTACTACCAGACTGGAGTTGCCCGTGGCGATTTCGCGCGCTCGGCGATGCAGCCTCCTGAGCTCCGCCATCCAGACTATCGTTGGTGACACTGTCGAGACGTGGTGAACATGCCGTACTGCAGCATTACTGCAGCAGCCTTTGTCGATCCTATCATCAAACACGCTTTGCCGAGCGGCAGGAGATGGCACCGCCACCGAAGCGAGCCAGGCGATGGAAGAGGCGGGAGGCGATTCAAGAGGCGGAGAACCAGCTCGTTCGATAGGATTCGCGATCTTGGAGACCGTGGGCAGAGGTGTCGGAGCGGTCTCTCGCTTCTCGAAGCTCCTTCGGACAGAACGAGGCAACGACTAGGAACAAGACACAGTGATTGTAGATCCGCATGGCCGAGAAGATGTTGGGGAACGTTGCTGTTAGGGCTGTTGATGCAGATAGTGGTCCATGTTGATCCCATTCATAACACATCCAACCTGAGCCTTGCGGCATACTAGGTTTAATTATCTTTTTCTTAGTTATAATTTTTTTATTGGTTCTAACTAATTTAATAGGTTTATTTTTTTTTTCTCGTCCTGTCTCTCTAGGTGATCCTCAACCTCGTGACCCTAGTAATAGTTAAATAAGCCAGGTATTTATTTTTAACTATTAATAAGATGCTAAACTTAAACAGGAGCGAGTTTTAAGGCCACCTATTTCATTTAGTAAGTCCTTCCCCCTAGCCTTTGTTTACTTGTATTAGTTTACTTATATTAACAACTTTAGAGGTTTTAACTATGCACGGTTTTTCAAATGCAGGTTATTTATTATTTTTTGCTATTTTATTAGTAGTTTCTAGTATGTTTTTTTGATTTAGAGATGTAATTTCAGAGGGGACCTATTTAGGTAACTATACTCTAGTAGTACAAAGAGGTTTAAATATAGGAGTTGCTTTATTTATTATAAGTGAAGCCTTATTTTTCTTAGCTATATTTTGAGCTTACTTTTATAGTGCACTGTCACCTACTATAGAATTAGGAGCGCAATAACCTCCTATAGGTATAGAATCTATTAACGCTTTTAAATTACTATTACTTAATATAGTTCTTTTATTAGCTTTAGGTGTAACTATTACTTACTCTTACTACTTATTAATACAAGGTAACAGAAATGGTGCTTTGTATAAGGGTATATTTACTATTATTTTAGCTTTAGTGTTTACTACATTTTAGGGTGTAGAATACTTAGTTTCTTTATTTACACTTTTAGATAGTGCTTATAGATTATGTTTCTATTTCGGAACTAGATTAATCACAGCCCCTATTAATAACAATAATTCTAGTTTTTTTCATCTTTTAGGTAAAGTTTCTCCTTATTAAGTTATAGGGTTTTCCGATGTAGAAGGGTCTTTTTTAGTTAAAGTAGGTAAGGACCCTAGAAGAAATCATAATATACGTATTATACCTGTGTTTATAATTGAACTACATAAGAGAGACAAAGAATTATTAAAACTAATACAAACTTTCTTTAGAGTTAGTACTATCACAGAAAGAATATAGAGTTGTAAACCCTGTGCGATTTATATAGTTCAGTCTTTAAATGATTTAAATAGGGTAATTATACCTCATTTTAAACAATATCCCTTATTAACTTAAAAGAAGGCGGATTATTTACTTTTCTGTTCTGTCGTGGTTATTATAATAGATAATAAAACCTTAAGTTATAATAATATTATTGAAATTTTATCTATTAAAGCCTCTATTAATAATGGCTTATCTAAGAAATTAAAAGAATCTTTTCCTGCTATAATACAAGCTAAAAAGGTTGAGAGACCTATTATTATACTACAGAAAATAGAATCTAAATTATAGCTTATAGGTTTTGTCTAAGGTAAGGGTAATTTTTATATAAAAACAAGTAATACTTAAGTTTTACTTGTTTTCTCAATTAGTCAACATTCTCGTAACACACTCTTAATGAGCTTAATTAAGGATTACTTAAATTGTAGTATAATAGAAACACCGTGTATAAGGCCTTGTTTAGTTAGCTTTATTGTATCTAAATACCAATATATTATTAATCGTATAATACCTTTATTTGAACCTAAATTAATTATAGGTATAAAAAGGTTAGATTTCAATGATTTTTGTAAAGTAGCTACTCTAATAAAGGATAAAAAACACTTAACTAAAAAAAATAGAAAAAATATATTGCGTATAAAACAAGGTATAAATATAGGTAGAAAGTTATAGTTTTGTTTTTTTTGTTATTATTATTAGTAGAAAACAGGGTAAATTGCATAGAACTCCTATATTATTATTTAAAAGTATTAAGGACAATATGCAGCTAAGCGTATATCAAATAAAAAATTTAAAGGAGTATACGAAGGTTTAACGACTAGTAGGTAAGTACTTTATTTATAATAATCCTACTACGAAAACCCTGCAATAATATTAGATAGTTTGTTCATTCTTTTTTTATAAAAAAAAAGATGAGACTATTAGTGTTATTAATAACATAGTCTGAACTATATTAATAAAATATGGAAATAAAGGATAAAGAGCCTTTAACTTAACACATTTGTTTACGGATTACATGTTATAATAGGTACTATCTTTTTAGCTGTAGGTATATGACGTTTATTCGCATACTACTTAACTAAAAACTATTATTTAGGCCTAGAAGCAGGAATATTATACTAACATTTTGTAGATGTAGTGTGATTATTTTTATTCTTATCTGTTTATTACTAAGGATCTTAGTCTAAAATAAAATAAAACCGTGCATATAAAACTCTAAAACCCCGCACCAAAATTAAAAATATTAGTGCTAAACAATAATGCTTATAAGTTTATTGATTTTATTATTACTTTCAAACGCTTTTATAAAGACATCTTTTTTTTAAGAGTCGTTATATTAGTACTAGTTTCTACTTATTTAGTATTAAATAACTTATTTCCGTATTTATTAATCCTTTCATCTTGTTTTATTTTATTCGGATCTTGTCTAAACATAGGTGCTAGTTGTCTAAACTGCTATTCTTTTGTTAATAACGTAAATTGAACTAATAATTTAAGTGTTTTATTTTTTGTATTTATCCTTTAGGATATCTCTTAGAAAAGTCCCTCTCATCCCTTTATTATTAATTACTATACAAGAACAATGATTTAATATAGTGAATATACTAACTTTAATACTACTCAAAAAATAATATCTTATTAGAATTTTTAAAGAATTTAACAAGTACGCTATTACTTGTAGACTAACAAGTAGTAATAAATAGTATTGTTTGTACTGTTATTAATATAGAAGAGATTATATTAATTATAGCATAAGGTAATATAGATATTATTTATCTTTTACTTAACGAACAGAATAATTTAATTAGTCGTTTAAGTTCTCTACTACGTAAAACCTTGAATAGAATAGCTAAAATCTGTTACGCTAAAGCTACAAGTTATCTTTTATAAGTAAGTAGCTCTCCGGTTTCTATTATAGAAACGTTATCAAATAATTATTGCTTTGTCTTAGAACGTTCCAATTCTGTTTCATCTTATAGTTCCGGGGTATGAAGTGTTTATTAGAGGTGATATCTACCTATAGGTAAAGGATTAGGACGTTTAAGTACAAGTAGTTTTGCTTCTATAACTAATGTATTAAACATACATACTAGTATTAATGTTAGAGATGTAAGTTCTCCTTCTCCTTTACTAAGTACTAGTTCATTTAATTCTGTTAGTAAGGAATTAGCTAACACTCCTAGTACTAGATTTGGACGTTCCCCTTCTATCTTATCTAGTGTTACATAGGGATTTAATATAACGTATTCCCCTTCTAGCCCTATATTAAGTAGTAGATTAACTACTTTAGACTACTTACCCTCAAACCCTATAATTAACTAGTAGTTAATTAACTAGTAATCTAGTTAGTTGTATGAGGTGGCTTATTTCCTTTATTTTTTTGTAGCGATTAATATACTTTAACCCGCATAAATCAATAATAAATATTTCTCTTATTTTGTTTTTAATAGGAGTTTTAGGTTTTGTTTTAAATAGAAAAAACATAATCTTAATGCTTATTTCTATAGAAATAATGTTGCTAGCAATAACATTTTTAATCTTACTTTCTTCATTAGGTTTTGATAATATACTAGGACAAATATATGCTATATATATTATAGTAGTAGCTGGAGCAGAGTCTGCTATAGGGCTAAGTATATTAGTTGCATTTTATAGATTAAGAGGAAGTATCTCAATAGAATTTAAATAATGTATTTAATTATGATATTTTTACCTTTATTAGCCTGTATATTATTAGGTTTATTCGGAAGAAAATTAGGGATATCTGGATTACAAATAATAACATGTACATTAGTAATAACTACGACAATACTTGCTATAATATCTTTTTTTGAAGTAGGGTTAAACAATACTCCTATATTTATAAAATTTTTTATATAAATAGATTCAGAATCTCTAAATGTCTTATAAAGTTTTAATTTTGACGCCTTAATAGTGTCAATGTTAATACCTGTATTAATTGTTTCTTTATTAGTACACGTGTACTCTATAGGATATATAAGTCATAATCCTTAATATAGTGTTAGGAGAAAATACTATTTCTCTTGAGTTTTTTTTTCTCGCGATAAAGGAAAAAAAATGAATAAGAGGTGTAGGGATAAATTACCAAACTCTAGGGAACTCCTAAAGCTTTTAGTACTAAGCTACTATAGAAATGTAGTCGGTAGCTGAAGTAATTATTCAGGTTTTTTTCTTGCTAGCATGAAAAAAGAGGTAATAAGTCAAAAGATGACCCTTTGTTTACTCCAATATAAAAGTAAACTAGGCTGAATAAATAGTATTTATTCTGTCGAAAGAAAAATAGACAATCGCGGATCTAAATTAATAATTTTATTGAATATTGTTGTAAAAGAGCAACGAGTAGATAGTAATTGATTAGTATTTACTAGTTTAAGGTATACTCTAAAGGGTCTTGAAAGAGATATAAATTTAACACTTACTTATTTCCAATTTTTTTTTAATTCTTGAAGTAAAAAAAAAATCGGGGACAGATCACCCCTAATTTAGGTGGTCGCTAGGGTCTAAAGGAAGGAAATAAAGAAAGAAACTTTTTTTACGCATCTCCCCTACTTTTACTCTCATCTTTTTTTTTCTCTAGAAAAAAAAAAGATATGAGTGATATAAGGAAAACAATTAAGATGTTATAATACCTATACTAGAATCCCGTCTAAGCAATTCTATTGCAAAAAATACTCTAATTTTTTATATAAAAAATTATCTGATATAAATCCTCAGGTATGGTCTGGTTTAATAGATAGTGAAGGTTCATTTAATGTAATTGTTGTTAAGCACGATAGCCGTAGGTTAGGATAAGGTGTAGAACTTAAGTTCCAAATAGGATTACATACAAAGGACCTTAATTTGCTTTTTCTTTTACAAAAATATTTAGCTAATGCAGGTTCTATCAATATTAGCCAGAATAAAGAAATAGTTAATTATTCTATTAATTCTCTAGAAGGTTGAAAAAGATTAATTTATTATTTAGATAACTATCCTTTACAAAC
This sequence comes from Teratosphaeria pseudoeucalypti, assembly GCA_013403795.1. Taxonomy (NCBI): domain Eukaryota; kingdom Fungi; phylum Ascomycota; class Dothideomycetes; order Mycosphaerellales; family Teratosphaeriaceae; genus Teratosphaeria; species Teratosphaeria pseudoeucalypti. Next base: position 133,770 of record JABBMZ010000081.1, read on the forward strand.
TCAAAAACGTGCAGATTATTTATTATTTAAACAAGTTTATCTCTTAATAGAAAAAAAACAACATTTAACTTTTAAAGGGTTAAATAATATTATTAATATAAAAGCTTCAATAAATTGAGGTTTATCTGATATAATGAAGTCAAGATCTCCTAAATATAAACTAGTAATAAGACCCAAATTCGATAATAAACAAGAAAGATCAATAAATCCTTATTGATTAGTAGGATTTATTAGCGCTAAGAGTAACTTCGATGTACGTATACCTACAACGACTAGTAAATTAGGTTATAGAGTTCAATTAAGATTTAGGATAACTTAACATAATAGAGATATTGAATTAATAGAGTCAATAGTTAACTATTTAAAATGTAGTAAAGTATATAAATATAGAGGAAAATTAGCAGTAGTTTATATAGTAGTTGATATTAATAATATTACAAATATTATAATTCCATTACTTGAAACACATACTGTTATTAGGACTAAATACTATAATTATCTAGATTGATGTAAAATACATGATCTAATTACTAATAGTTTATATTTAACAACCGAAGGTATTGAATCTATCAGAAAAATTAAATCACATATGAATAATAACAGAGATTTTAAGGATAATAACTATTGTTAATTCCTTTATTTTTTTCTTTTCATAGTTTATATATAAAAAACGTGAAAAATGCAATTAATTGTAAGATAAATTTGGTTATATAGCACAATCAAAGATTTTTTAGCTACTTGAGTTTATTCACATTTATGATGATAATACTTGTAACATCTAATAATTATTTGTTAATGTTTGTAGGATAAGAAGGTGAATGTTTACGCCTTAAATAGTTTAATTATATACTTATAACATATTGTTTTTATTCTTTATCTCGTTTTACTTTTAGATTCTTTTTTTTCATCTCTTTTTTTTCAAGAAAAAAAACCGCAAGAGAAAAAAAAATGAAAGTACGAAAAAACTGCTTTAACTTTTTCTTGCTATTAAATGAAAAATTTATATTAATAAATACCAAATTAATTCCCAGATTAAGATCTGATTTAAGAATAGGTTAGGGGACCTCACTACATAGTAGGGACCCTAACCTACGGGGCCCCCGGGGCTCCGTTAGACCTTATAATAAAGATGTTATTTTAGTTATTATAGGATCTTTGTTAGGAGATAGTAATTTAGAAAAAAGAAAAAAAGGTATAGGTACGAGAATTATATTCGAAAAATGTAATTGTAATATAGAATATCTAATGTGATTCTATAACTTTTTTGCTTCTAGAGGTTACTATAGTACAAATAAACCTAAGTTGAACATAAGAATAAAAAAGGGTAACAAAGTGTTTTATTATTATAGAGTTTCTAGTTATACTTATACGAGTCTAAATTGATTACATGAAATGTTTTATATAAACAATAGTAAAAGTTATATAAAAGTAATTTCAAATCACTTATATAATTTTTTAACTCCTTTATCTTTAGCTATTTGGTTTATAGACGATAGTAGCAAATCTAATAATATAGTAAGAATAGCTACAAAGAATTTTACATATAAGGAGTGTATATTTTTATGTAAGTTGTTAAAGAACAAATATAACTTAAATATAACTGCACAAAAGAGGGGTAAAGATAGAGGATATATATTATATATTATAGTTGATAGTTATTATTCTTTTGTAAGTATAATTGAGCCTTATATCTTACCTAGTATGTTATACAAGTTAGGTAGATAATTAAATCATAGTTAAAAACTTAATGCTAATAATCAAGATAGAGAATAAGCAAGATAAATAGGTTTTTAGCAATACTCTTAAAAACGGTTAAACAAAACATGTTATTTTACAGACCGTTAGTAATGTCTTTTATCGCTATCGACTACACTAAGGGTAGGTAAGTTACATCTTTTTTTCTTATACAAATAAGCTTATACAAATAAGGCGGTTTTTTTCTCTTAGAAAAAAAGATGAGTCAAAGATATATGAAAGTCTAAAGATATATATTGCTTAATGTACAGTCAAAATATTTATAAAAATTTATACTAGGGCTTTATGTAAATCCTTTCTAGTTATAAAGTACAGGGAAATAGATAATAACATTTACTTATTTATTTCTAATATTTGGTAGGACTCTGTTCTTATTTATTAGTTAGTTTCTAGTTTACTAGAATAGCAGCTAATTAAAGTTCTCTTTCTGCTTTTTTAACAAATAGAGTAGGGGATTGCTTTTTAACAATAGGTATATTTGCTATACTTAGTAATATAGATTATGCTATAGTATTCTCTATAGCGCCTTATCTTAGTAATAATATAGTTACTATTCTGGGTATATGTTTATTAATAGGAGCGATGGCTAAAAGCTCTCAAATAGGTCAAGTGAAGGCCCTAGAAAAAATATGATATAATTCATATTTTTCTTGAACTTCGATATATGCTAGAAACGTTTCAAATGCTCTAAAGTCCGTAGGTCTAGGGTTTATATCTGATCCGGAAAAATCTTTGAGACAAGGAACCAATTAGCAGGGAACAAATAAAAAACAATTTAATAAAGACTTTATAGAATGATTTATAGGGTTTTCCGAAGGAGATAGATGTTTTTATATTACAAGAGGAAAATCTATTTTTTCTATTTATTTACATATAGTTGATCTTCCTTTGCTAGTAGAAATTAAAACTCAATTAAATATAGGAACTATATTTATAGGAAAAAAGTCTGGTTTATTTACGATTAAGGCAAATCAAGAAATAAAAACTTTAATTAATATATTTAATAGAAAGATCTATCTTTGTAAACGTAAAAAACAATTCATACTATAAGCTAATAATTACGATAATAAATATAAAATAGGGTTTTTTGTTAAAGATTATATATTTAAACCTACTCTCGAGCACAATTGATTAGCTGGGTTTGTAGACGCTTAAGGTTCGTTTATAGTTACAGTTAGCAAACGAAAAGCACGGCAAGGAATAATAATTGGTTAGCGTATAGTGTTAGCTCAAAAAGATGTAGAACAAGAATTTAATTATTTGTCTAATTTGCTAGACTGTTATACTAAAAAACTAAAAGGACATAATCGTTTAGTAATACATTATTCTAATTCAGAAAAAATCTTGTACTACTTAAATAACCATCCTCTTTATTCGGTTAAGGCTAAATCGTATAGTAAATAGTTAGAAATATATAATATGAGAATAAATAAAAAATTCTTAGATAAAGATGATTTTATTTCAATAAAGAAAAAAGCTAACTTAATTAATTGTTTGCGAAAAATTACAATACATAAAGAAAACTTATAAAGTAAGTAATTTATAACCCTATTTGTAAAACCCTTAGAGACTACACTCGAAGTATATAGTATTAATTACTGTATAAAGATATAGTCCAAATTTACGCTTCACGTATAATTGCCGATAGCAATAGAAGGTTTGTATTCTTTTTTTCTATTGAAGAAAAAAAGATGAGAAAAGGGCTTTCTTTAAACTTTACTATATGCGGGAACATCCGTTAATATTTAGGTCTACCTCTTACAGATTTTTTTTCATTATATATAAAAAAAAGCGTAACTATTAGAAAAATCCTATTTATAGGACAATCCGCAGGAAACTAGTATATTAACTAACTAGGCTCCTTAGAGACTACACGTGAAGCAATAACATTAGATAAATTTAAGTGATAATTTATAGGTTTTGCCTTTATTTTTTTATCTGCTTTATGAAATATAAAAAATTATGGCTTAATAATAAAGCAAATAAAAAATTATAGAGATAGATGTTTTGTATTATTTTTTTCTATTGAAGAAAAAAAAGATCAGATAAGAAAGGGTATTTAGTTTTTAAGTTAACTCAATCTAGTTTAGACCCTCAAGTATTATTCTCGTAAATCGCAAGAAAAAAAAACTTAGAATTTGGATCCGTTTCTGTGCAAAGTACTCTAAACAAAACTTATTAGTTTAGAGTAAGAGATAAAGGAAATTTAATTAAGATAATAAATATATTTAATAGTAATCTTATAACCAAAGCAAAAAGATTACAATTTAAATTGTTTTTGGAAGTTTTTAATAAAAAGTCTAATACTAATATTAACCTTATAAATAGTATTAATAAAATTAGTTTATACAATGCTTAATTGTCTGGATTCACATTTATTTTTTTTTCTTCAAATCTTAAAGAAAAAAAATTAGCCGAATGATGTTTTACCTGTTCTACTTTTTTTAATAAAACTACTAATAAACACATCGTTGTAGTAAGAGATATAATATCTTTTCGAAAATAATGTTGAGTTTAGTAGTTTTTTAGTTAAATTACTAAATGGTTATATAGTGTATTTAAAAAGTTATAGAGGAGATAATACTGTTGTAAATTAAACTAAGTTATCTGTAATTATTAGATAGATTAATAATTTTCCTTTGTAAACTAAAAAACATATCTCTTACATAAAGTAATTAAAAGTTCATAAATTAGTTTTATATAAACAATATCTTAACCTAGAAGGTATTTAGAAAATTAGCTCTCTAATTAAACTTATCAACAAATAATATAATTGAAGATAGAGTCCGAACAATAATGTAAGTTATTAAGTATTTTTGTCGTATTTGTATAAAAGAATTAAGTATACATAACAGAAATCAACATTTTTTTGCCTACACTAGTGTCTGCATTAATATATGCAGCTACTATAGTTACTACAGGAGTATACTTATTAATGCGTAGTTCTCCTTTAATAGAATATAGTAATACTGTGCTTTTACTCTATTTATAAATAGGTGCGATAACTACTGTTTTTAGTTTATTAATAGGATTATTCTAACAAGATATAAAAAAAGTTATAGCATACTCTACAATGAGTCAATTAGCTCGAATATATAATAGATGTGTAAATTTTCATAAATTATTTCCTATTATATATAAGAATCAAACCATATGCGTAGAAGTTTTATTAAATAAAATTAATCTAAGCAATTCGCAGATAACCAAATCTCATAGTTATGTAAATTATAACTATATTAGTAACAGTTTTTTTAATTCATTTATCAATACTTTTTGACTATGTACAATTATTATTTATTATCTTAGATTAAAAGTTAATTACTTAGGTATAAATTACAAAGATTCGTATATTGAAAAATAAAAAACTGTTATTATAAGCAAGTTAGTAGGAATCTTAGAGGCTATACGTTTGATATTAATCTATTTTTCTCCTTATTTCTTAATATTTACACACTAATATAGATCAACACTTATCGCATCCTTATTGTTAAGCTTTAAAAGGAAATATATAGTTTCTAACTCAATAAATAAAAATAAAGACAAATCATTTAATTAGTAACTAGCTAGGGTTATAGATAGAGATAGTCACTTTTTACTATCTAAAAAAGGTATTGCTCGTTTATATATTGTTATAGATATAAGGGATAAAAAAGTATTGTACGAAATACTACATAAATTTGGAGGGAGTATCAGACCTATAGCTAAGGCTAATGTATTGAGATACAACTTAAGCAATAAAAAAGGTTTAATTAAATTAATAAATGCAGTAAATAGTGAAATAAGAAATCCCTCTCGCTTATTGCAACTAGATAAATTTTGTACTAAGTATAAGATAAAATTAATCTATCCTAATGCCCTAACGTATAATAATAGCTAATTAAGTGGATTTATAGATAGTAATAGTTCTGTTTACTTTAGTGAAAGTTTAGGATAGGTTTTTATTTCAGCTACACAAAAGAATATTTATTTATTACAACCTTTAATTAATTTATATAGAGGATGTGTAGATCCTAGTAACTCTAGAGGACAAGCTTTCAAATATGTTATTTATAGGAAAAAAGAATTATTTAATTTTAGAGATAATTATATAGGGTTAGGGTTAGGGTTAGGGTTAGGGTTAGGGTTAGGGTTAGGGTTAGGGTTAGGGTTAGGGTTAGGGTTAGGGTTAGGGTTAGGGTTAGGGTTAGGGTTAGGGTTAGGGTT
>JABBMZ010000082.1:0-137454 GCA_013403795.1 Teratosphaeria pseudoeucalypti
GTAAGTAGAAGTATAAAAAGGGTAAGGCATATATAGCTAAAGCTAGCGTATTATTATCTAGCGACTCTAATTTAGAGTGCTCGAGTTCCTCTAAGAGCTTAGACTCCTCTAATAATAAGAGTAAAGATAAGTACGAGTTAGTAGAAGCTACAGCCGATTATAAAGATAAGCTTCTATAAGGTACAATTCTCCTTAACTCTAGTATATTAGCCTATATATCTAATAATAAGAATCTCTTTAGGAGCCTAAAACCGACTAGTCTAAGAAGAATAAAGGTTAGGAGTAGCTTCTTAGAGAGTAGATATAGGAGTATAATAGAAGTCTCTAATACGTTTAGGAGAAGTCTTATAGTACCTACATTTTATATTCTAAATCTAGGTATTACTCTAATCTTAGGTTAAAAGCTTATCTAGGAATTCGATTTAGTGAGAATAATGCTTCCTAATATATTCTATATAGTAAACTTAAATATCGATCTAGTTCTTAAATATCGTTCTTACTATAGTATCTATTAACTCTAGAAAGTCTATAGTACTCTAGTCCTTTAGACTAACGAAGTAGAGAATAGAGTAGAGTCTCTACTTATTCTAACGGCAGATATAGATAACTCTAACTATATTAATATCTGCTATATAGTATATCTAGATAATATCCTAATCTATAGCGATTTATATAAAGAGTATACTTAGTACCTACGCCTTATATTAGAGTAGCTACAAAAATACGCTCTCTATACTAGCTAGAAGAAATACGAGTTCTATACCTATTAACTAGAATTCCTAGGCTTTATTATTAATAGCTCTAGTATGTCGATAGATAAGAGTAAGCTTAGCGTAGTTAAGAAGTAGCTAGTACCTAAGACTCTTAAGGAAGTCTAGAGTTTCCTTAGCTTCGCTAACTTCTATAGGTAGTTTATTAAGAACTACTCGAGGATAGTAGTACTACTTACTATAATAACTAAAAGGAAGGGTAGCCTATTTCTATAGAGAGAGTCTAAGGAAGCTATATTTTATATACTTATAGTAGCCTTTACTACTATTCTAATCCTCTAGTATTACGACCCTAAGCTCCTAATTAAGATAGAGATAGATACCTCTAGGTTCGCCTTAGGTAGTATCCTCTCCTAGCTTTTTATAGGTAAGGACACTATGTTATAAATTGAAGCGATTAGATAGCACAAGCGGACCCGCTAGGAGAAATAGCGGTACTAACCGACTAATAAGGATAGTGCTCTACCTCCTATAGCTAAGACCTAGAGAGCATATATACCTTACTCTCTATACTCTTACTACTCCCTAGAGATCGTAGAGAGTATTAAGAACAGAAGGAGCCTACTATTAGGAAGGCAATATATATAGGAACTTAGGATAGACTTGTTTAGACTATATTCAACTTATGTTAGCAATCGACTAATTAGAATCGACTATCTATCAAACTCTTATTATTTATTACTTTATATTAGTATCTACTTCCCTCTTTAAGAGCTTATCTTTAGAAGCTACTAACGCTTACCTGTTTCGGGTTAGAACATACTTTAGTACGTATAACCCGCTAGTTAGTTGTTAATACTTTAAACACCCTTAAGTATAAGTTCTATATCGAGGACCGCTTCGGGAACCCTAGCCCTAAGCGATGCTAGAAGATCGACACAAGTAAGGACTACGTTAGGAGACTCTACTATAAAGGTTGCCAAACTAGACCTCTACTATAGAGATCGAGTTAAGCTCGAGGAATAGCTTAACTAGATGTAGCTATACTTCTTATTTAACGACGTTACGTAGAACAAGACCTTATTCGCTATTATGTACCTACGTAGCAAAGCTTAGAAATAGATCAAACCCTACCTTACTAAGTACCTTAGTAATAACACCGACGAAAAGGGAATGTTCGGAAACTTTAACGTCTTTAAGAAAGAACTTAGACAGATCTATAGAGTCTATAACAACAAGGAAGTTTCGACTAGGGTTTTTTAACACTTAGTTTAGAAGACGTTAGCATCCGACTATGCCGCTAGCTTTAAACAATATGCCTAAGTTACTAAATAGGATAATAATGCCCTAATAGTTATATTCTAACATAGCTTAAAGGACAACGTTAAGGATAAGCTAATACGCGACGGATCTATAAACGACGACTCAGACTAACTTATTTCTAGTACGATCCGGATTAATAATATGTTATATAAGCGTGCGATAGAAAAGCGCTACGATTGTAGTAGTAGGAAATATAGCTTTATACCTACTAGCTAGACTAGAAGAAGATATAATCGAGGTAACGACTACGATACTATAGACTAGGAAGTAAATAACACGTAGCGACTCGATAATAGAAGACCTAAGGGAAAGGGATCCTAAGGTAAGAAAACTAGAATTAAGTGCTATACGTGTTCTAAGATTAGATATATAGCGAGGGACTATAAGTCGAAGAATAAAATGCCCTAACGACAGTTCAACTTAATAGAACGAATTTAGGAATTTAATATAGTCCTTAGAACCTAGGATGAACTAATATCTAGGGGAGGATATAATAAGAACCCGAAGGAGCATAATCCGCTAAAGGGTAACTACGAAAGTTTTGCTAAACTGCTTAACTATTCGAACATACTAGTAAAATTAAAGGACATTACTACGGAGTAGGAGGAACTAGTAAGCAGAGCGATCTAGTAGCTAGATATAACTCTTACCTAGAAAATACCTATAGCTCTAGAAAACGAATTCTATTCTATAGAGTACGTAGATAATGTCCCTAACGACGTAGAGGATATCCCCGAATAGGAGGACGCAATAGGAATTGTAGGCGACGACGCCTACAATAGGGATAAAGAAAAGGAAACGGACGAAGCCCTATACTAAGCCCTAGGTTTAGGAGAGAACTAAGAACCTACGCGACTATCTATACTATAGAGCGGAATGTTAAAACTATGCGAAGCAGAAGATTAGTTAAGATACTACGACAACTAATATAGGAAATATCGAGATAAGAAACTCTAAAATAGATAGGTAGAACTATAATATAAAACTTAATAGACATACGCCTATTATAACGCTAGAGGACTAGTTTATAAGATACGGAAGAACAAACTTTACGAACAAGTTAGATAGGACGTTAAAGACCTACTTTAGTAGTATAACATACTAGTAGAAATTACAGAAATTGTAGCGGACATTATATAAAACTAGACATCCCTTTACAAAGGAGACTAACTACGACTAGATAAGGTCGGTATACTTATAAGCGAAACTATACACGAACGCTAACAGTTACTTAAAGACTAAGAATATATAGAAGAAGTTAACGTTATAGAAGGATAAGATAATAAGACGACTAAAAACGAAGATAGCGAAAACGATAATACTTTAGATAAAGAGTAGGGAAGTAGTAACGACATAAATCGAGACGAACTAATCGAGTTTACTATATTAGGCTATATAGAAGCTATAAGTATGTTTATCGTAATTACTAGGCGATATAAGGAAGTTTTCCTAATACTTAGAAAGGAACGCTATCTATATCTAGGATAATTCGACCTCTTAATTAAGTAGCTTCGAAGTATGTTCTAGAAGTATCGATTAGTACATAGAGAAGAACAAAGCTTTAGACGACACGTATAAGACATGCTACCTATTAGAAGCCAATTCTAGGGCGATAGAAGCTACCTAACACTAGGAGGCTTACTTGTAATAAAAGGAATAAGAGACTAGATTAAGGCACTATAGAAATAGTTCTAAACTATATAGACTATTCAGACCCTTAGGCGAGAACAACTATAGGAGGTTCTAACTAATAACCGAAAAGCTAGATAAGAAGCAATCTAACATAGGAATTAGATCTAGACATATATTAGGGGGAAAATGCGAGAATACTAGGATCGACAGCTCCTTACGAGAGAATAATAGAAGGAGCTAGAATAATAACAACGACCTGTAAAGATATATAGGATGCTAGTACTAGAGTATAGTAACGCTTTACTATTCGATTCGGAAAACAAGTAAGCTCGGCTAATACGAGCGATCGGTATAAGTATAATAACATTTATAAGGCTTAAGAAAACAATTCTAGTAGTAACAGCAAGATAGGAGTCTTTAAGACCGAAAGTATTATAAACGGACTACCTACGATAGTAATAATCGATAGTAGGGCTAGTAGTAGCTTTATATCGAAAGACTATGTTTAAAGGAGAGCGATTATAACGCGCTAGAAACTAGATAGATATAAGGTAATTGTAGTAAATAGATTACGCTTGCCTAACGTAGATAGAGAAATAGTACCTCTATTATATGTTACTTAAGGGTATTACGAGGAGATTGTCTTAGATATAATACTAATAGCTAGACACAATATCGTACTAGGCACCCCTTAGTTAAGAAAACACAACCTAGCTATTAACTAGAGGACAGGAGTACTTAGATTTAATTAATACAAATACAAACGTATTACGAAACCTATATATCGATAGTAGACAATAGTAGATAAGCGGAAGAAACTATATAAGATGTGTTTCTTAGCGAATAGCGGACTTTAACGACGAAGCGCGAACTAGATAGATACTAGAGAGAGTCTACTAGATTATAAAGACGTTATAGTACATAGTAAAATTGTAGCACCTAGAATCCTAGAAGAGTATAAGGAATTCGCGCTACTCTTTAAGAACAAAATAGGATTAGTAGCCTTGCTAAAACATTAACTATAGGACTACTAAATCCGACTTTAGCCTAGAAAGGTACTACCGTTTAGACTACTATATGCTAAATTAGGCAAAGAATTAGAAGCTAAACGAGAATAGATTAAAGAGAACGAAGCAAAGGGATATATCTAGAAATTAGAATCCTCTACAGCATTACTAATAATGTTTGTACTAAAGAAGAACGGAAAGCTACGATACGTATAGGATTACTAGAAACTTAACGACATTATAATTAAGAACTAGTACCCTTTACCTAATATTAGCGAGCTATAGGACAGACTTTTAGGAGCTTAGTAGTTTACCGCGCTAGACTTACGGAATAGGTACTACCTTATCCGTATAGTAGCTAGTAAAGAGTAGAAGATAGCATTTAGATTAAGATACAGACTTTACGAGTTCTTAGTTATGCTATTTGGATTAACAAACGCACTAGCAAGTTTCTAAGATATAATAAATAATATACTACGAGAATATTTAGACAACTTTATAATAGCGTACCTTAATAATATCCTAGTCTATACTAATAGGACGCTATAATAATATGTCGAACATATACGAAAAGTATTTAGGAAACTATAGGAACGCAATCTACGAGTAAACCCGGAAAAATGCGAGTTCTATAAGAAAGAGGTTAAGTTCCTAGGATTTATTATAAGCACAAAAGGACTATAAGTCGACTCTAACAAAATCAAGGTAGTATAGGAATAGCTAACACCGAAATGCGTTAAGGACGTACAAGTATTCCTAGGCCTTACGAACTATAACCGAAAGTTTATTAAAGACTACTCGACAACTACGACAGTTCTTACAAATCTTATAAGGAAGGATATTACGTTTAAATAGGAAAACAAACACTAAGAAGCCTTTTAGAAGCTAAAGGATATAATAGTAGAATGCTTAATACTAGCTATGTTTAATACAAACAAGCCTATATAGATCGAAACAGATATATCTAATCTTGCTATAGGAGTATGCCTTACCTAAGAAAGCGAAGGCAAGCGTAAGCCTATCGCCTACTATTCTCGAAAGATAATACTAGCCGAATAAAACTACGACATTTATAATAAAGAGCTACTTATAATTGTATTAGTACTACGACACTAGAGAGTTTATTACGAAGGAGCACTAGGACTTGTAATATATTCAGACTATAAGAATCTGCTATATTTCACGACTATAAAGGACCTAATAAGACGACAAGTCAGATAGGCAGAACTTCTAGGGTAATACAAATTCGAAATCAAATATACTCTAGGAAAGGATAACGTAAGAGTAGACGCCTTATTATAGCGAAGCGACTATATAGAAACAAAAGACAAGTTTAAGTACTAGGTGTTAAAAATTAATAATAATAGAAGCCTAAGCGCAAACGTTAGAGAGTTTAATAAAATAGTTAGGATACTAAACGACTAAAAGAAGGAATTTCCTATAAGTAAAGGAAAATTCTAAGTACTAGAAGTAGACATCGAGAAATATATATAAAGGCACTACGACGAACTAATACGAGGATATCTAGGAATTACGAAGATAGTACACTTAATATAAAGACATTTCGAATTCCCGTAGATGCGATAGTAAGTATATAACTATATTAAGAAATATGTACAATATAGATAGAATAAGGTAGAACGATATTCGCCTTATAGAGAAATTTAATTCTCTAAAGTACTAGAGTAACTATAGGATAAGGTTATAATAGACTTTATTATAAAGTTACCTAGGTTAAAGGACCTAGTAATAGGACATATATACGATTCGATACTTAATATTATAGATAGGCTAACAAAGTACTAATACCGGACAGTCGAGCTATAGGCTCAGACGGCCGGGCTAGTAAGCTAAGCCGCACGTAACGCACGCATATATATACTATACGCTTCGCTTCGTAACTAAACGAAGGTAGTAATTAGTTTTTAACTAGGCTCTATTATTAGAGACTAAGGCTCTATACGCTACTATATACCTTTGTACTAATAGCCTATCGTATACGTTCTTAATTCTAATTACTCTACCCTAGTTATAGCCTATAGAGTACTTACGATAACTAGTGTCCCCCCTCCTAGCTAAGTAGGCTCTACGCCTACTCGTACGTAGCGCTAACGCGACGCGGAGGCTAGAGGCGACTAGCTCGAAGTAGGGGAGATAGTTAACGAGGAGATAGCTCGTCTCGAGTAAGAGTAGGTAGTACTAGATAAGGAGCAACGCCTCTATAACCTCTAAGTAGACGTAGCGCGTCGTAAGCGCCTATAGGTAGTAGGTTTCTAGGCTATAGAGGTAGCGACTATATTATCTACGTAGTTAGCCGACTCGCCTACTATACCTACGCGTAGCTTAGGCGGCCTACTCCTCGAACCTCTATCGAAGTTCTCTAGTAAGACGCTAAAGGAAGTAAGAACCTTTATCCGCTATTTAGAGAAGGTGTTTGTATTATCGGGCTAGGCCTATAGCGATACGTACGCGCGGATTATATACGCGAGCATGTTCCTTAAAGGAGACACCTCGGAGACCTAGTATAACAAGTATAAGGTCTCGAACCTAGCGCTAGACTACACCTAGGAGATGTTTTGCTAGGAGATAGTAGACGTAGTTAAGGATCCTACTAATCGCGGGCTTACTATCGCCTAATAGTATAAGAGCGCTAAGTAGGGCGAAAAGCAGAGTGCCTCGTCCTTTGCTATATACTTAGCTACGCTAAAGGAACAAATAGAACCCTACACGCCTACGTAATATATATAATACTTACTTGTAAAGCTACAGGATACCCTAGGCGAGGCTATTACAGTCTACTATTAAGCGCTAAAGACTCGGGACGAATTAATCTCTCTAGCAACCTAGATTAAGTAAGCGGAGGTAAGAGGCTCGCGTACTACGCACAAGTATACTATTAGTGAACCTTATAACTAACGGGACTATAAGAAGCCTAATAAGGGCAATAGCAAGAAGTCCGGAGGAGATTCCTAGAAGCTACTACCGCCTCCGCCTACTAGGAGTAGTAGCGGAGTAGCTAATAAGAATAACAACTATTATAACTATAGTAAATCTAGCTATTAGGCGTAGGATTATCGTGCTCTAAAGAAGGAGATAATAGCTTCTACCCGTAAGGTAGAGGTAGTAGAGCCTACGAAGGCTTAACGCTATGCCCGGGCCTACTTACTATATAAGAGGCAGATAGTAGTACGTCGGGTAAGGGCTAGTTATCGGTCGAGGAGCCCTTCTATAGCCTCGACTACAAGGGAATATAACCTAGGTCTAGACGTAGCCCTAGTACCTACGAAGCGCCTATATAGCGTAGTTATTGTCGTAGAAGGAGACAAAGTTAAGATAGATATGTTACTTAATAATTACGTAGATATTAACGTCGTGTCTTAAGCTTACGTCTTATAGCATAGGCTTAAGCAAGTTATAAGCGTGCCTCTTCCTACTATAGATTCGTTCTAGGAGAAGAGAGGCTATTATTATAGCGCGTATCGGCTTAAGATCCGACTAGCAGATAGTACTAGATGCGAGAAGCATACGTAGGGCATATTCTTCGCCTTAGATATACCTAGAGCGCTAGTTTTGCTAGGGCGGCCTTAGAGGCGCTAGCAGGCTATTATTATGTATAGTAACACAGATAAGTAGCGTTATAGTAGCGTATTATCTATAATACGCGTACTTAACGCTAGGCGCTTCTATTAGTCGCTAAAGACCGAATCTTATATATTCGCGGTCGCTACTAGTATAATAGTAGGACCGGCACCTCTTCCCGACGAAGTTAAGGACTTCGCTAATATGTTTACTAATAAGAAGAGTGTAGCTAAGCTTAAGCGCGTTAACGGCGCAGAGCATACTATTATGTTATAAGTTAGTAAGAAGCCGCCTTTTCGCTCTCTATACAATCTATTAGGAGTAGAGCTTAAACTACTTCGGGAATATCTCGATTAGGCCCTTCGGAATAGTTAGATCTAGTGTAATACTAGCGAGGCGGGTACTCCTATTCTGTTTGTTCCTAAGAAGGACGGTACTATATAGTTATACGTAGATTACTAAGGGCTAAACGAGATCTCGATTAAAGACCGATGCCCCTTACCTCTTATAGACGAGACGCTTACGCGGCTCGGGTAGGTAGCATAGTTCTCTAAGTTGGACCTAAAGGATGTATACTATAGGATCCTAATTAAGGAGGACGACTACTAGAAGACTACGTTTCGCACGCGCTATAGCTATTTCGAGTACTTAGTAATGCCGTTCGGGCTAACTAACGCTCCCGCGACTTTTTAGGCATATATTAACCGAGCCCTTATAGGCTTTATTAATGTCTGCTACGTAGTATATCTAGATAATATCCTAATCTATAGCGACTTACGCGAAGAGCATACTTAGCACCTACGCCTTATATTAGAGCGGCTGCGGAAATACGCCCTCTATACTAGCTAGAAGAAATGCGAGTTCTACACCTACTAACTAGAGTTCCTAGGCTTCGTTATTAACGGCTCTAGCGTGTCGATAGATAAGAGTAAGCTTAGCGTAGTTAAGGAGTAGCTAGTACCTAAGACTCTTAAGGAAGTCTAGAGTTTCCTTAGCTTCGCCAACTTCTATAGGCGGTTTATTAAGAACTACTCGAGGATAGCGGCACTACTTACTACAATAAGTAAAGGGAAGGGTAGCCCGTTCCTATAGAGAGAGCCTAAGGAAGCTATATTTCGCACGCTAATAGCAGCCTTTACTACTACTCTAATCCTCTAGTATTACGACCCTAAGCTCCTAATTAAGATAGAGACAGATGCCTCTAGGTTTGCCTTAGGCAGTATCCTCTCCTAGCTCTTCGTAGGCGAGGATACTACTTATTAGCACCCTATCGCCTTCTACTCTTAGAAGCTTACTCTAGTAGAACGGAACTATAAGACCTATAATTAGGAGCTACTAGCAATCGTCGAGTGCTTTAAGACGTAGCGCTACTACCTTAAAGGCGCGCCGTAGGCGATTCGCGTACTATCCGACTATAACAACCTTCGTAGTTTTATAGGCGTAAAGTAGCTAAATAGCCGCTAGGCTCGGTAGGCTATTAATACCAGACAGTCGAGCTATAGGCTCAGACGGCCGGGCTAGCAAGCTAAGCCGCACGTAACGTACGTATGCGTATACTATACGCTTCGCTTCGTAACTAAACGAAGGTAGTAATTAGTTTTTGACCGGGCTCTATTATTAGAGACTAAGGCTCTATACGCTACTACATACCTTTGTATCGATAGCCTATCGCATACGTTCTCAATTCTAATCACTCTACTCTAGTTGTAGCCTATAGAGTGCTTATAATAACTAGTGTCCCCCCTCCTAGCTAAGTAGGCTCTACGCCTACTCGTACGTAGCGCTAACGCGACGCGGAGGCTAGAGGCGACTAGCTCGAAGTAGGGGAGATAGTCGATAAGGAGATAGCTCGTCTCGAGTAAGAGTAGGCAGCACTAGATAAGGAGCAACGCCTCTATAACCTCCGAGCAGACGTAGCGCGTTGTAAGCGCCTATAGGTAGCAGGTTTCTAGGCTATAGAGGTAGCGACTATATTATCTACGTAGTTAGCCAACTCGCCTACTATGCCTACGCGTAGCTTAGGCGGCCTACGCCTCGAACCTCTATCGAAGTTCTCTAGTAAGACGCTAAAGGAAGCAAGAACCTTTATCCGCTATTTAGAGAAGGTGTTCGTATTATTAGGCTAGGCCTATAGCGATATATACGCGCGGATTATATACGCGAGCATATTCCTTAAAGGAGACACTTTAGAGACCTAGCATAACAAGCATAAGGTCTCGAACCTAGCGCCGGACTATACCTAGGAGATGTTTTGCTAGGAGATAGTAGACGTAGTCGAGGATCCTACTAATCGCGGGCTTACTATCGCCTAATAGTATAAGAGCGCTAAGTAGGGCGAAAAGCAGAGTGCCTCGTCCTTTGCCGCATACTTAGCTACGCTAGAGGAATAAATAGAACCCTACACGCCTACGTAACGTATATAACACTTACTTGTAAAGCTACGGGATACCCTAGGCGAGGCTATTATAGTCTACTATTAAGCGCTAAAGACTCGGGACGAATTGATCTCTCTAGCAACCCGGATTAAGTAAGTAGGGGCAAGAGGCTCGCGTGCTACGTATAAGTACACCGCTAGTAAACCTTATAACTAACGGGACTACAAGAAGCCTAATAAGGGCGATAGCAAGAAGTCCGGAGGAGATTCCTAGAAGCTACTACCGCCTCTGCCTACTAGGAGTAGTAGCGGAGTAGCTAACAAGAACGACAACTATTATAACTACGGTAAACCCGGCTATTAGGCGCGGGATTGTCGTGCCCTAAAGAAGGAGACGACGGCTTCTACCCGTAAGGTAGAGGTAGTAGAGCCTACGAAGGCTTAACGCTATGCCCGGGCCTGCTTACTATATAAGAGGCAGGTAGTAGTACGTCGGGCAAGGGCTAGTTATTAGTCGAGGAGCCCTTCTATAGCCTCGACTATAAGGGAATATAACCTAGGTCTAGACGCAGCCCTAGTACCTACGAAGCGCCTATATAGCGCAGTTGTCGTCGTAGAAGGAGACGAAGTTAAGACGGACATATTACTTAATAATTACGTAGACATTAACGTCGTGTCTTAAGCTTACGTCTTGTAGCATAGGCTTAAGCGAGTCGCAAGCGTGCCTCTTCCTACTATAGATTCGTTCTAGGAGAAGAGAGGCTATTATTATAGCGCGTATCGGCTTAAGATCCGACTAGCAGATAGTACTAGATGCAAGAAGCATACGTAGGGCATATTCTTCGCCTTAGATATACCCGGAGCGCTAGTTTTGCTAGGGCGGCCTTAGAGGCGCTAGCAGGCTATTATCGTATATAGCGACATAGATAAGTAGCGTTATAGTAGCGTGTTATCTACGATACGCGTGCTTGACGCTAGGCGCTTCTATTAGTCGCTAAAGACCGAATCTTATATGTTCGCGGTCGCTGCTAGTATAATAGTAGGACTGGCACCTCTTCCCGACGAAGTTAAGGACTTCGCCAATATATTTACCGACAAGAAGAGTGTAGCTAAGCTTAAGCGCGTTAACGGCGCAGAGCATGCTATTACGTTATAAGTTAGTAAGAAGCCGCCTTTTCGCCCTCTATACAATCTATTAGGAGCAGAGCTTAAACTACTTCGGGAATATCTCGATTAGGCCCTTCGGAATAGTTGGATCTAGCGTAGTACTAGCGAGGCGGGTGCTCCTATTCTGTTTGTTCCTAAGAAGGACGGTACTATATAGTTATACGTAGATTACCGAGGGCTAAACAAGATCTCGATTAAAGACTAATGCCCCTTGCCTCTTATAGACGAGACGCTTGCGCGGCTCGGGCGGGTAGTATAGTTCTCTAAGTTGGACCTAAAGGATGCATACTACAGGATCCTAATTAAGGAGGACGACCGCTAGAAGACTACGTTTCGTACGCGCTATAGCTATTTCGAGTACTTAGTAATGCCGTTCGGGCTAACTAACGCTCCCGCGACTTTTTAGGCATATATTAACCGAGCCCTTATAGGCCTTGTTAATATCTACTACGTAGTATATCTAGATAATATCCTAATCTATAGCGACTTACGCGAAGAGCATACTCGGTACCTACGCCTTATATTAGAGCGGCTACGGAAATACGCCCTCTATACTAGCTAGAAGAAATGCGAGTTCTATACCTACTAACTAGAGTTCCTAGGCTTCGTTATTAACGGCTCTAGCGTGTCGATAGATAAGAGCAAGCTTAGCGTAGTTAAGGAGTAGCTAGTACCTAAGACCCTTAAGGAAGTCTAGAGTTTCCTTAGCTTCGCCAACTTCTATAGGCGGTTTATTAAGAACTACTCGAGGATAGCGGTACTGCTTACTACAATAAGTAAAGGGAAGAGTAGCCCGTTCCTATAGGGAGAGCCTAAGGAAGCTACGTTTCGCACGCTAATAGCAGCCTTTACTACTACTCTAATCCTCTGGCATTACGACCCTAAGCTCCTAATTAAGATAGAAACGGATGCCTCTAGGTTCGCCTTAGGTAGTATCCTCTCCTAGCTCTTCGTAGGCGAGGACACTACTTGTTAGCACCCTATCGCCTTCTACTCTCGGAAGCTTACTCCGGCAGAACAGAACTATAAGACCTATAATTAGGAGCTGCTAGCAATCGTCGAGTGCTTTAAGATATAGCGCTACTACCTTAAAGGCGCGCTATAGGCAATTCGCGTGCTATCTAACTATAACAACCTTCGCGGTTTTATAGGCGTAAAGTAGCTAAATAGCCGCTAGGCTCGGTAGGCTATATACTTATCAAGGTTCGATTTCGCTATTAAGCACAATAAGGGGACTAACAACCTAGCCGACGGACCTTCTCGCCGCGCGGACTACGTACCTACTACGTAAGCGGCAAACACGCTCCTCCTAACCCTAAGGAACAAGCTGTCGTTCTAGGGATAAGAGGGCGGGCAGACCGACAACCCTATTATAGATCGTATCTAGGTTGCGTGCGTATAGTAGGCTAGGAGCATAGAGCTTCCGCTCCGGCCTTAGGAGGGTTAACCTATAGCGGCGCTACTAGCCTTTATTTATAAGGTAGTAACCTAGGAGGAGACTCTAATAGGCGGCGTCTTAGGCAACCTAGAGACCTTGCTACGCAAGCTACAAGCAGCCTTAGAGCGCCCTAAGAGTACTAGCGAGGACTAGGAATTTAAGCATAGTATCTAGTATATAGAGGGTCGCATTTAGGTCCTAAGTAACGAAGCGTTAAAGGCGTAGCTACTACGCTTATACTATAACGACCTATTAGCTAGCTACTTTAGAAGAGACTGTACTCTCGCCTTACTAGCAAGGAAGTATTAGTAGCCGGAGATAGTAAAGGAAGTCGATAGCTATGTCCGAACCTGCTACATATGCTAGATAATAAAAAATAGACGCTATCGCGGATACGGCGAGGCGTATACTCTACCGTTACCTAATAGGCCGTAGTAGGAAATTATAATAGACTTTATTACGGACCTGCCTCTAAGCAAGCTCCTCGGCCGCGTATATAATGCTATCCTAGTAATTGTCGATAGGTTCTCTAAAATAGTAATCTTCGTCCTAACTAATAAGACATATACTAGCGTAGAGCTAGCGAATATCCTAATACGCGAGGTCGTACGCCGTTTCGGTATGCCTAAAGGCGCACTCTTAGATCGGGGTAGCGTTTTTACTAGCTAGTACTAGAGCGACTTCGCATACGAGGCGTAGCTAAAGTATAAGCTTAGTACGGCGTTTTACCTATAAACAGATAGCTAAACAGAGTAGGCAAATCAGACCCTAGAATAGTACCTCCGGTGTTACTATAATAATAAGTAGAATAACTAGGCGGAGCTATTACTATAGGCTAAGTATGCGAGTAACGTATGCGACAATGCCGCTACTAGCATATTACCTTTCTAGGTAGTACTAGGTTTCTAACCTTCCCTAATACTAGCGCCTCGGGACGAGTCTACCGAGGGGAGGGTACTAGCTACTATAGAGCGTACGTAGTAGCTACGCGACGTAACTAAGAAGCTAAAAGAGAATTGGCGACAGATAGTAAACTAGCGAGCGGAGTACTACAACGCGCGGCATAAGTGCTAAGTATACTCTGTAGGTAATATAGTACTACTATCGACTAAGAACTTACGACTACTAGTACCTAAGAAGAAAATAGCAGCCTAGTTTGTCGGACCTTTCTAGGTACTCGACGCAATTAGCAATTAGGCTTATCGTTTAGTACTACCTACCTAGTACTAGATCTACAATATCTTCTACGCCTCGCTACTAGAGCTATAGAACGGCCGAGTAGGCGAGGAGCCTGCCTATCCTATACCTCTCGCCGAAGAGGATAGCGAGTATAAGGTTAAGGCTATTAGGGGTACTAGGGTACACGGCGGTATACGCTAGTACCTAGTATAGTAGAAGGAGTAGCTAGAAGACTATAACCTCTAGGTTAATAAGGCAGACTACGAGGGTTCAAAGGACCTAATCGAAGCATACTTAGCGTAGGAGAAGAGTAAGAGGAGCTCGGGTAAAGGGAAACGGAAGAAGTAAGCCTAGAGGGAAAAGTGTATTGTAGGCTACCTATACTGTGGCCCTAGGCGGGGCGCGGGAGCTAAGTATACTTACGGCCGGAGCTGCTTATTCTCTAAGGGTGCCCGGGGTAGGGCTACTCTTTATTACCCTCTACCCCCTCTATCTTATTATCCTCCTTAGGACCTAGAAGGCCTATAAGGCCCTTACGCTCCTAGCGAGAGATTAGTATACGCCGATCCGGTAAGGAACACTCGTAGAATAAACTTACCTCTATCTCGTCGTCGAGGCGGGCCTAGAGCCTACTTATAGCGGTATTAGTACGACTAAGGTTAGCGGTAGGCACGCGGGCCTTAAGGAACTAGCAGGAGGTTAGTACGCGACGAGTAAGCGACAGGCCTAAAGACTTATAGCGCGACCGAGCTCGAAGAGGCCGACTAGAGCCTAGGTATTCTACACTATAGCGGCGACGGCTTAGGTGTTACTACCCGCTTACGCGGCGCTAGTAGTACGCTTGCTCTTAGCCGCGATAGTAGGATAGCGCTAAGGGACGGAGTCGCGGTAACGCTATAGCCTCTATAGATAGTTAGTATCCAAAGGTTATGCCTATAGTATACGATACATAGGCGAGGGACATACCTTAAGTAGCTTGCGCTAGTTCGTAGTAGCATCTAGGAACGCTTACTAGGCGGCCTCGTAGTTAGCCTCCGAGGTGTTAGCGTCGCGCCTAATACGCTCTGCCTTAGCGCGGGCGCGGAGTACGATATTATACTCTGCCGCTATAGCCTAGT
The DNA here is from genome assembly GCA_013403795.1 of Teratosphaeria pseudoeucalypti. Classification (NCBI taxonomy): domain Eukaryota; kingdom Fungi; phylum Ascomycota; class Dothideomycetes; order Mycosphaerellales; family Teratosphaeriaceae; genus Teratosphaeria; species Teratosphaeria pseudoeucalypti. The sequence continues at coordinate 15,528 of JABBMZ010000082.1, forward strand.
TTATCGGAATGTAGGTGTAGTTGTTCTTGCTATAGCTACGAGCCTAATTAGTAGTTGCGCTAAGCTAGAGAAGTGTATACTTAGGGCGTGCGAATATACATACTAGTTATAACGCTACTACTACCCTAACTTAAAACACGCATTGTACTGCTCGTACTCTAGAGTAGGGTTAGCTACGCGTCTCGCATGTTTGGAGCAGGCGATACTTACGCTTAAGGCCGATATATTAGGCGCAACGCTTATAGTCGTCGATAAGGGGCTCCTTACTATAAGTATAGCGGCTAGAAGGCGTATTAGGAGTAGGCGGGCCGCGTATAGGTGTGCTAGAGGTAGCTAGCGGAGCGCTAGCGGCGCGCTTAGAACCCTTAGGAGGCATTGCCGATAATTCAATGTAGAAGAAAAAAGTTAGGAAGGTAGCATGCGTAGAGCAAACTTTGTACCTACGCGCTGTCCCTACTACGGAAGCTTTCTATAGGCGGAAGCTCCTTGTCGTTATAGGCAACCCACACTAGGACTAATTAGAGGCGTCGAGCGTATTTATAGCACGCGTCGCGCAATAATAACAAAGAAGTTATGTTACGCGGATTATAACTAAGACACGATTTATAGTGCTACCCTAGTGTAGAGGGAGGTTTGTAGAAGGGACGAGCTACTTATAGAGTAGACTATAAAGGGCTAACGCTTGCTCCGCGTAAGTAGGGAGCAGTCCGAGTATCGAGACGACCCTTATAGGGGAAGGGGGCAAATAATACTAGATAGTCGAGCTATAGGCTTAGACGGCCGGGCTAGCAAGCTAAGCCGTACGTAACGCACGTATGCGTATACTATACGCTTCGCTTCGTAACTAAACGAAGGTAGTAATTAGTTTTTGACTAGGCTCTATTATTAGAGACTAAGGCTCTATACGCTACTATATACCTTTGTATCGATAGCCTATCGTATACGTTCTTAGCTATATACTTATTAAGGTTCGATTTCGCTATTAAGCATAATAAGGGGACTAACAACCTAGCTAACGGACCTTCTCGCTACGCGGACTACGCACCTACTACGTAAGCGGCAAATACGCTCCTCCTAACCCTAAGGAACAAGCTATCGTTCTAGGGATAAGAGGGCGGGCAGACCGACAACCCTATTATAGATTATATCCGGGTTGCGTGCGTATAGTAGGCTAGGAGTATAGAGCTTCTGCTCCGGCCTTAGGAGAGTTAACCTATAGCGGCGCTACTAGCCTTTATTTATAAGGTAGTAACCTAGGAGGAGACCCTAATAGGCGGCGTCTTAGGCAACCTAGAGACCTTGCTACGTAAGCTATAAGTAGCCTTAGAGCGCCCTAAGAGTACTAGCGAGAACTAGGAATTTAAGTATAGCGTCTAGTATAGGGAGGGTCGTATTTAGGTCCTAAGTAACGAAGCGTTAAAGGCGTAGCTACTACGCTTATACTACGACGACCTATTAGCTAGCTACTTTAGAAGAGACCGTACTCTTACCTTACTAGTAAGGAAGTATTAGTAGCTAGAGATAGTAAAGGAAGTCGATAGCTATATCCAAACCTGCTATATGTGCTAGGTAATAAAAAACAGACGCTATCGCGGATACGGCGAGGCGTATACTCTACTATTACCTAATAGGCCGTAGTAGGAAATTACGATAGACTTTATTACAGACCTGCCTCTAAGTAAGCTCCTCGGCCGCGTATATAATACTATCCTAGTAATTGTCGACAGGTTCTCTAAAATAGTAATCTTCGTCCTAACTAATAAGATATACACTAGCGTAGAGCTAGCGAATATCCTAATACGCGAGGTCGTACGCTATTTCGGTATGCCTAAAGGCGCACTCTTAGATTAGGGCAGCGTTTTTACTAGCTAGTACTAGAGCGACTTCGCATACGAGGCGCAGCTAAAATACAAGCTTAGTACGGCGTTTTACCTATAAACAGATAGCTAAATAGAGCGAGCAAATTAGACCCTAGAATAGTACCTCTAGTGTTACTATAATAATAAGTAGAATAACTAGGTAGAGCTATTACCGTAGGCTAAGTATACGAGTAACGCATGCGATAATACCGCTACTAGTATGTTACCTTTCTAGGTAGTACTAGGTTTCTAACCTTCCCTAATACTAGCGCCTCGGGACGAGTCTGCCGAGAGGAGGGTACTAGCTACTATAGAGCGTACGTAGTAGCTATACGACGTAACTAAGAAGCTAAAAGAGAATTAGCGACAGATAGTAAACTAGCGAGCAGAGTACTACGACGCGCGGTATAAGCGCTAAGTATACTCTATAGGTAATATAGTACTACTATCGACTAAGAACTTACGACTGCTAGTACCTAAGAAGAAAATAGCAGCCTAGTTTGTTAGACCTTTCCAAGTACTCGACGCAATTAGCAATTAGGCTTATTGTTTAGTACTACCTACCTAGTACTAGATCTACAATGTCTTCTACGCCTCGCTACTAGAGCTATAGAACGGCTAAGTAGGCGAGGAGCCTACCTATCCTATGCCCCTCGCCGAAGAGAATAGCGAGTATAAGGTTAAGGCTATTAGGGGTACTAGAGTATACGGCGGTATACGCTAGTACCTAGTATAGTAGAAGGAGTAGCTAGAAGACTATAACTTCTAGGTTAATAAGGCAGACTACGAGGGTTTAAAGGACCTAATCGAAGCATACTTAGCGTAGGAGAAGAGTAAGAGGAGCTCGGGCAAAGGGAAATAGAAGAAGTAAGCTTAGAGGGAAAAGTATATTATAGGCTACCTATACTATAGCCCTAGGCGGGGCGTAGGAGCTAAGTATACTTACGGCTAGAGCCGCTTATCCTCTAAGGGTGCCTAGGGTAGGGCTACTCTTTATTACCCTCTACCTCCTCTATCTTATTATCCTCCTTAGGACCTAGAAGGCCTATAAGGCCCTTACGCTCCTAGCGAGAGATTAGTATACGCCGATCTAGTAAGGAATACTCGTAGAACAAACTTACCTCTATCTCGTCGTCGAGGCAGGCCTAGAGCCTACTTATAGCGGTATTAGTACGACTAAGGTTAGCGGTAGGCACGCGGGCCTTAAGGAACTAGTAGGAGGTTAGCACGCGACGAGTAAGTAATAGGCCTAAAGACTTACGGCGCGACTAAGCTCGAAGAGGCCGACTAGGGCCTAGGTATTCTATACTATAGCGGCGACAGCTTAGGTGTTACTACCCGCTTACGCGGCGCTAGTAGCGCGCTTGCTCTTAGCTGTAATAGTAGGATAGCGCTAAGGGATAGAGTCGCGGTAACGCTATAGCCTCTATAGATAGTTAGTATCCGAAGGTTATACCTATAGTATGCGATACGTAGGTAAGGGATATACCTTAAGCTACTTACGCTAGTTCGTAGTAGCATCTAGGAACGCTTGCTAGGCGGCCTCGTAGTCGGCCTCTAAGGTGTTAGCGTCGCGCCTAATACGCTCTACCTCGGCGTAGGCGCGGAGCACGATATTATACTCTACTACTATAGCCTAGTTTATCGGAATATAGGTATAGTTGTTCTTACTATAGCTACGAGCTTAATTAGTAGTTACGCTAAGCTAGAGAAGTGTATACTTAGAGCGTGCGAATATATATACTAGTTATAACGCTACTACTACTCTAACTTAAAACACGTATTATACTACTCGTACTCTAGGGCAGAGTTAGCTACACGTCTCGTATGTTTAGAGTAGGCGATACTTACGCTTAAGGCCGATATATTAGGCGTAACGCTTATAGTCGTCGATAAGAGGCTCCTTACTATAAGTGTAGCAGCCGGAAGGCGTATTAGGAGTAGGCAGGGCGCGTGCGGGTGTGCTAGGGGTAGCTAGCGGAGCGCCGGCGGCGCGCTTAGAACCCTTAGGAAGTATTGCCGATAATTTAATATAGAAGGAAAAAGTTAGGAAGGTAGCGTACGTAGAGCAAACTTTGTACCTACGCGCTATCCCTACTATAGAAGCTTCCTATAGGCGGAAGCTCCCTATTATTATAGGCAACCTATACTAGGACTAATTAGAGGCGTTAAGCGTATTTATAGTACGCGTCGCGTAATAACAACAAAGAAGTTATATTACGCGGATTATAACTAAGACACAATTTATAGTGCTACCCTAGTATAGAGGGAGGTTTGTAGAAGGGACGAGCTACTTATAGAGTAGACTATAAAGGGCTAACGCTTACTCCGCGTAAGTAGGGAGTAGTCCGAGTGTCGAGACGACCCTTATAGGGGAAGGGGGCAAATAATACTAGATAGTCGAGCTATAGGCTTAGACAGCCGGGCTAGCAAGCTAAGCCGCACGTAACGCACGTATACGTATACTATACGCTTCGCTTTGTAACTAAACGAAGGTAGTAATTAGTTTTTGACCGGGCTCTATTATTAGAGACTAAGGCTCTATACGCTGCTACATACCTTTATACTAATAGCCTATCGCATACGTTCTTAAGTACGCACACTTTATACCTTGTAACGAATTAATAATAGTAGAATAGCTAGTATACCTTATACTTAATAGGCTAGTTAGATACTATAGAACGCAAAAGGCTTATATAACGGACAGGAACAAGCTATTTACGTCGTAGTACTAGAGGACACTTTTTATACTTCTAGGCACGAAGTAGAAGTTGTCTATAGCATTTTATCTATAGATAAACAGACAGACGGAACAAGTTAACTAGACTCTAGAGACATACTTACGATACTATGTTAACAAAACAATAAACAATTAGGTAGTACTACTACTAATAGCGCAACTAGTAATTAACAATATAGATTCGTTAATAATAGGCAGGTTACTATTCTTCCTAAACTTCGGGAAGGAGCCTAATATTTTTAGACCCGAATACTACTATAAGGCTACTTAGGCTATAATAGTTAGAATAAGTAACCTCCGAAAAATCTATAAGGACGCTAAAATAAGGATCGAATAAGACTAAAAGAAACTATAAGGCAAGGACATAAGAATAGCACCTTAGCTAAAAGAGGGGGATAAGGTATATCTTTATACTAAAAACCTAAAGACACGAAGACTAATAAAGAAACTAGACTATAAGAAAGTCGGACTATTCTTAGTTAAGGAGGTTAGAGGACCTATAAGCTATAGGCTAGCACTTCTACTAGACGCCAAAATATACCCTATATTCTATATATCGCTTTTAGAACTAGTAGACCTAGACACACCCTTATAGGAAACATTTTATTACGAAACTTAGGAAGAAGACAAGTTCGAAGTCGAAAGGATTCTAGATTAAAAGAATAATTAGTATCTAGTTAAATAGAGAGGATATCTAGAATCGGAAAATACCTAGGAACTACTAGAAAACCTTACGAACTACTACTAGCTTCTACGGCATTTCTACTAGAGGAAACATCTAATAAGAAGGTAGAGGATTCTCTATACTAGAAAGAATCCGGCACGCTATCTAAAGAACTCTAGGTCTAAGGAGATAATGCTAGGTCGGGAACATACTAGCTAGGAGCCGACAGATTAGGATCGAGAACCTTAAACTCCTCCTAAACCTCCACATCCTTGTCTAATAAGAGACAATCCTCTAACGCACGACCTTCGACAACTTTCTAATCTACTATATCTAGCTATTTTCGAAGACGCATCTCTTTAGTATACGCCTAGGCTAGCTCGGCCTTTGCGGAATCGAGCTCTTAAAGCAACCTCTTACGCTACGTAGTAAGACGTTTCTATTCGCTTTTAGTAACCCGCGCGTTATAACCCTTTAGATTCCGTTACTAACATTTAGCGCACCGACTAGAGGAAATATATATACGATATATATAACCCTCCTTTTAATAAGTATCGTAAGGCTTTATAGCGATATTCCCCTTATAGAAGATCTAGGCGGCTTTGCGTTTCCGACGCTAAGTCGATTTAGACTATATAGTAGAAGGTAAAGGAGAAGACATAGTTGCTAGATAAACAAAAGAGTTAAGGTTATACGTAATAAGCTTCGGGACGAAGCTAGGCTAAGGAGGGGATAGTATTATAAATTAAAGCAATTAGATAGTATAAGCGGACTCGCTAGGAGAAATAGCGGCACTAACCGACTAATAAGGATAGTGCTCTACCTCCTATAGCTAAGACCTAGAGAGTATATGCACCTTGCTCTCTATATTCTTACTACTCCCTAGAGATCGTAGAGAGTATTAAGAATAGAAGGGGCCTACTATTAGGAAGGTAATATATATAGGAACTTAGGATGGACTTGTTTAGACTATATTCAACTTATATTAGTAATCGACTAATTAGAATCGACTATCTATCAAACTCTTATTATTTATTACTTTATATTAGTATCTACTTCCCTCTTTAAGAGCTTATCTTCAGAAGCTACTAACGCTTACCTATTTCGGGTTAGGACATACTTCGGTACGTATAACTCGCTAGTTAGTTGTTAACATACTACTTATTAGCACTCTATTACCTTCTACTCTTAGAAGCTTACTCTAGTAGAATAGAACTATAAGACCTATAATTAGGAGCTACTAGTAATTATTAAGTACTTTAAGACGTAGCGCTACTATCTTAAAGGCGCGCTATAAGTAATTTGCGTACTATCTAACTATAATAACCTTCGTAGTTTTATAGGCGTAAAGTAGCTAAATAGCTACTAGGCTTAGTAGGCTATATACTTATTAAGGTTCGATTTTGCTATTAAGTATAATAAGGAGACTAATAACCTAGCTAACAGACCTTCTTACTATATAAACTACATACCTACTATATAAGTAGTAAATACGCTCCTCCTAACTCTAAGGAATAAGCTATTATTCTAGAGATAAGAGAGTAGGTAGACTAACAACTCTATTATAGATTGTATCTAGGTTATATATATATAGTAGGCTAGAAGTATAGAGCTTCTACTCTAGCCTAAGGAGAGTTAACTTATAGCGGCGCTACTAGCCTTTATTTATAAGATAGTAACCTAGGAGGAAACTCTAATAGGTAGTATCTTAGGTAACCTAAAGACCTTACTATATAAGCTATAAGTAGCCTTAGAGCGCCCTAAGAGTACTAGTAAGAACTAGGAATTTAAGTATAGCGTCTAGTATAGAGAGGGTCGTATTTAGGTCCTAAGTAATAAAGTATTAAAAGCGTAGCTACTATACTTATACTACGACGACCTATTAGCTAGCTACTTTAGAAGAGACTATACTCTTACCTTACTAGTAAGGAAGTATTAGTAGCTAGAGATAGTAAAGAAAGTCGATAGCTATATCCGAACCTACTATATATACTAGATAATAAAAAATAGTTGCTATTATAGATATAGCGAGCCGTATACTCTACTTTTACCTAATAGGCTATAGTAGGAAATTATAATAGACTTTATTATAGACCTACCTCTAAGTAAGCTCTTTAGCTATATATATAATACTATCCTAGTAATTATCGATAGGTTCTCTAAAATAGTAATCTTCGTCCTAACTAATAAGATATATACTAGTATAGAGCTAGCGAATATTCTAATATATAAGGTCGTACGCTATTTTAGTATACCTAAAGGCGTATTCTTAGATTAGAGTAGCGTTTTTATTAGCTAGTACTAGAGCGACTTCGTATATAAGGCGTAGCTAAAGTATAAGCTTAGTATAGCGTTTTATCTATAAATAGATAGCTAAATAGAGTAAGTAAATTAGACTCTAGAATAGTACCTCTAGTATTACTATAATAATAAGTAGAATAACTAGGCGGAGCTATTACTATAAGCTAAGTATATAAGTAATATATATAATAATACTACTACTAGTATATTACCTTTCTAGGTAGTACTAGGTTTCTAACCTTCTCTAATACTAGCGCCTTAGAACGAGTCTACTAAGAGGAGGGTACTAGCTACTATAAAGTATATATAGTAGCTACGCGACGTAACTAAGAAGCTAAAAGAGAATTAGCGATAGATAGTAAACTAGTAAGTAGAGTACTATAATACGTAGTATAAGCGCTAAGTATACTCTATAGGTAATATAGTACTACTATCGACTAAGAACTTATAACTACTAGTATCTAAGAAGAAAATAGTAGCCTAGTTTGTTAGACCTTTCTAGGTACTCGATATAATAAGTAATTAGGCTAGTACTAGATCTATAATATCTTCTACGCCTCGCTACTAGAGCTATAGAATAGCTAAGTAGATAAGGAGCCTGCCTATTCTATACTCCTTACTAAAGAAGATAGCGAGTATAAGGTTAAGGCTATTAGGAGTACTAGGATATATAGTAGTATATACTAGTACCTAGTATAGTAGAAGGAGTAGCTAGAAGACTATAACCTCTAGGTTAATAAGGTAGACTATAAGAGTTTAAAAGACCTAATCGAAGTATACTTAGCGTAGGAGAAGAATAAGAGGAGCTTAGGTAAAGAGAAATAGAAGAATTAAGCCTAGAGAGAAAACTATATTATAGGCTACCTATACTATAGCCCTAGGTAGAGCGTAGGAGCTAAGTATACTTATAGCTAGAGCCGCTTATTCTTTAAGAGTACCTAGAGTAGGGCTACTCTTTATTACTCTCTACTCTCTCTATCTTATTATCTTCCTTAGGACCTAGAAGGTCTATAAGGCCCTTACGTTCCTAGTAAGAGATTAGTATATAACAATCTAGTAAAGAATACTCGTAGAATAAGCTTACCTTTATCTTATTATTAAAGTAGGCCTAGAGCCTACTTATAGTAGCATTAGTATAACTAAGGTTAGTAATAGGCACGTAGGCCTTAAAGAACTAGTAAGAGATTAGTATATAATAAGTAAGTAATAGTCCTAAAGACTTATAGCGCAACTAAGCTCGAAGAATCTAACTAGAGCCTAGGTATTCTATACTATAGTAGCGATAGCTTAGATATTACTACCTATTTACGCGGCGCTAGTAGCATACTTACTCTTAGCTATAATAGTAGGATAGCGCTAAGGAATAGAGTTGTAATAATACTATAGCCTCTATAGATAGTTAGTATCTAAAGATTATACCTATACTATATAATAAGTAGGTAAGGAATATACCTTAAGTAGCTTATACTAGTTTGTAGTAGTATCTAAGAACGCTTACTAGGTAGCCTTATAATTAGCCTCTAAGATATTAGCGTCGCGCCTAATATACTTAGCCTTAGTATAGGCGTAGAGTATAATATTATACTCTACTACTATAGCCTAGTTTATTAGAATATAGGTGTAGTTATTCTTACTATAGCTATAAGCTTAATTAGTAGTTACGCTAAGCTAAAGAAGTATATACTTAGGGCATACAAATATATATACTAGTTATAACGCTACTACTATCCTAACTTAAAATATATATTATACTACTTATACTCTAAGGTAGAGTTAGCTACGCGTCTTATATATTTAAAGTAGGCGATACTTACGCTTAAGGCTAATATATTAGGCGTAATACTTATAGTCGTTAATAAGAGGCTCCTTACTATAAGTATAGTAGCTAGAAGGCGTATTAGAAGTAGGTAGAGTATATATAGGTATACTAGAAGTAGCTAGTAGAGCGCTAGCGGCGCGCTTAGAACTCTTAGGAGATATTACTAATAATTTAATATAGAAGGAAAAAAGTTAGAAAGGTAGCGTATATAAAGTAGACTTTATATCTACGCGCTATCTCTACTATAGAAGCTTCCTATAGATAGAAGCTCTCTATTATTATAGGCAACCTATACTAGGACTAATTAGAGGGCGTTAAGCGTATTTATAATACGCATCGCGTAATAATAACAAAGAAGTTATATTATATAGATTATAACTAAGATATAATTTATAGTACTACTCTAGTATAAAAGGAGGTTCGTAGAAGAGACGAGCTACTTATAGAGTAGACTATAAAGAGCTAACGCTTACTCTATATAAGTAGGGAGTAGTCTAAGTATCGAGACGACCCTTATAGAAAAAGGAGGCAAATAATACTAGATAGTCGAGCTATAGGCTTAGATAGCTAGGCTAGTAAGCTAAGCTATATATAAAGTATATATATATATATTATACGCTTCGCTCTATAACTAAACGAAGGTAGTAATTAGTTTCTAACCTTACTCTATTATTAGAGACTAAGGCTCTATATGCTACTATATACCTTTATATTAATAGCCTATTATATACGTTCTTAACCTACTACTAGAACTACTACTAACGATACTACTAGTCTTAGAGGAGCTAGAGTAATGTAAGATAGACGCTATAATACTAATAAAGTTAATAAATTTATTAAAGTTAAAGTTAAAGTTAATTAGGATGTCGATAGAAAGAAGAATTAGAAGTCGATATAGATATAATAGAGAAGGTTTTAGAGGGAGGTTAAGAGTCTTTTATAGACGAACCTCCTAACTACTAATATATAGCTTTTATAAGGTTAACTATATAGCTACCTACTAGTATTTATAAGGCTAACTATATAAGCTATCTACTAGTATTTATAGAGTTAATAATATGTTACTTACTAGTATTTATAAGACTTTGTAACTAATATAAACTACGTTATTAGATATGTAAATACTATTATAACCTCTAATAGCTAGTCTTTAGGAGTTAGCTATACTTCTTTAAGGTAGTAGTAGTTAGTAAATCTTACTATATAGATGTATTTAGCCTATAACTATAGAATAAGATAGTCTGGATTTAGTATGTAAGACGACGTAGCTATAATAATAGTAGTAACTATAGTAGTTATAATATAGGCTTATAACTAGCCTCTAATAGTTATATTCCTTTGATTATTTAGGATATTAGAATATTATAGGCTCTATAGGAGTATATAAGCCTTAGTAGGGGAGGATGTAATATCCTTGATTAATGGGGTTAGCGCCTGCTAAGTAACACATAGTAAAAATCGTCTAATGTACATAGTCCTGTAATTAACATGTTCTATGACCTTGGTATTCACATATCGCTCCGTAAGGTACTGTCAACATCCTGCGGGCTTGTTTCCTCCCAAAAGCTGTCAAGACTGAGATATGCAACAAAGTCGGTCGCTAGTCGCGCAAACAACATGACTCCTACCTAGGTACAAAGAGCTGCGACGTAACTAGTCACACGGTGTCAACCAGTGTCGTGTCAGCTGTTTACATGTACACACAAGAGCCAGTCAGTACGACGTTTGTGGTAAGCCAAGCAGGACACTTTTGATAGCTGTCCCTCTACAGAGTGAATCAGCAAACTCGAATCGTGACTACGATGAAAGCTACATATCAGCCGTCCCGCCTGCAGTGCTTTCTGCACTCAAGTACATGTACGGTACCATCCTGCACAGTCTCATTCTTCCATTGCGCTATCACGTCAGACAGTCATCCCCTACTGCAACCCGCCGACATTCGCCTTCCTTCAAGACCATCACAAGCGCCACGGACTCTTGCATCATGGCCACCACCGTCCGTTTCCTGGTGCTGTCTGACACCCACAACTTCGAGATCGACACAGCCGATGAGAAATCTCCGCTCCGACTGCCAATGCCCAAGCTAGACGTTGTTCTGCACTGCGGACATCTCACGCAAGTGGGCGGCACCTCTGCATACAAGAAAGCCTTGCGTATGCTCGGGCACTTCGATGCTGATCTGAAGCTCGTGATTGCTGGTAATCACGACATCGGTCTCGACGCCGAATATTGGCAGTGGCACCTCGAGGAGGACGACGAGCCAGAGGAGCATGACGAGGCAGTGGCCATCATGACTGGTCCGCTGGCGAAGGCCGCCAAGGTCACAGTCCTCACAGAAGGCCGATACGAGTTCACACTCCCCGGCGGCAAGCACTTCAGCATCTTCGTCTCACCATACCAGCCTGAATGTGGCGATTGGGCGTTCGGCTATAAACGAGATGAAGATCGATGGCAGATTCCGGAGGACGTAGACATTGTCATGACGCACGGACCGCCAAAAGGTGTGCTTGACTACGGCCACGATCAACATCTCGGCTGTCAACACTTGCTCAGCGCTATTGAGCGCTCGCGCCCACTGCTGCACTGCTTCGGCCACATCCACGAAGGTTACGGAGCTGAGGTCAAGCATTGGGACGAGATTGAGACTATTGATGGGTGTGCTGTAGGACTGAGCCGGGTCGATGAGAGTGGCGAACCCGGTAAGACCACACTCTATCCTGGCAAGTCAACACTGATGGTCAACGCCGCTATCATGGATATTGACCACAAGCCCACGAACTCGCCTTGGCTTGTCGATCTTCCGCTGTAAGTCTAGACCCCGAAGAGCCTGGATTGCGGACCGGACGGTGCGGAACACTGGATTGGGTACAATGGCCCAAGATGTTGGGCAACTTATCTATCGCATGACAAAACGTATCAGCAAATCGTTATGCCCATGAAAGATGTGGCGAATTACTCTGAGAGACATCTCTCCGAAGCCTTTCACTGGGATAGATTGCTGCCAATGGCGTCTACCACAAAGAGATGAAGCAGGCAGGAAACCGAGCTTGCACTTAATCCATCGAGGAGACATTAGTGGCTGTGATCTCAGATGGACAAGGAAGCCCGATCACTGAAAGAGGCGGCGCAGATACGTCCGACTTGGTGCCATCTTGCGGAAGTGCTTCTTCACTTTCTCAGTCTTACCAGCGCCTGTCGATGTCAGGGACTTCCATGCGGTTGACCAACAATACGGCTGATGCTTGACGGCCTGATCACAATGACTCGTCGAAGCAAACAGTACACCAAGTGACGCGATTTGACTGCTCAGGCTGACGGATCACGGATTGACCGATTGACGAGCACCAAGTGATGGTCAGCAAATGATTGAGTTGACAGGTTTGTGAAATGTTGGACTCGTCGCCTGCCTATCATTGTCGAATGTCACCCAGCTTCAGAAATTCAGATAGATGCCTACGGAAACCCGCATTGTGGTTCCTAAACGAGGGCCTCAGTGGCGAGGATGCTGGTATTCTCAGCACGAAGTCCTTGCAGGCACCTTTCGCTTCCTGGGGCCTCAAGCCCATTCGTCCTGGGTGCCAAGTATTGTCGCATGTGCCGGCTACTGCTCAACGCCATCGTGATGAAGTACGCAGGCATTGTCGTGAACCTGGGCGAGAAGGGCCATTCTCGACAGGAGTACATCCAGCTTGCGATCGAGTCGCGGAAGGTCGGGGTGCATTCTGGTCATTTAGCGAACATGATGTTAGTGAACGTCGAAGGCACGATGAAGAGGCTGAGAGATACCCTGAGAGTCAGAATACCAGGGCTTCAACGCAGGTGCAAGGGAGATAGTCGTTGTTTAGCTTGGCTCACGGCGATTTCATCCATGGCGATACCGGGTTGCTTGGCATGGAACCTTCAGGGTTGATGAAAGTAGGCGGTGTGGCCTAGGCCGACCTGCACATCTCTTGGCAGCATGTGAGCTGGCATCACTGGCTGATCCATACACGAAGCATCGCGTGCAAGATCCACTCAAATAGCTTCTTTCCAAGCTGGCTCTGGCTCCTTCGCTTGGCGATATCTAGCCAATATCATCCTCTCATTGGAGCATTGAGGCGTGTGGTGATTGCAACCCTTCCGTGATTGTTAAAGGAGACGACGGTGTGACCAATGACTGGTGGTTATAGATGCTGCAGCAACCGGGTCCAGCAGTGATGGGACTCGTGAAGATCTAGAAGCTTTGCGCTGGCAGGACCCGGACTAGCGTGCTTGTTCCCGAGGTCAACTACTTCATGAGTATCCTCGGTGCGGTCATGATATTGGTCTACACCGACCGCATACTACGGACATAGGGCGTCCACGGCATGTCATTCTATCAGAGTCGCCTGCCTGGGCAGCGGATTTGAGCCCGCAAACTCTGGGCTATTGCAAAAGTACCTGCTATAAGTCCCACAGCTCCAAACTCTATATAAGAGTCCAGATCGAGAGCTACTATGCCAAGAGACCTCATGCAGCCACATAGTCATGTGCCATCACCAAAGCTCTCATACTACCGACATGTCACGGAACAAGATCAGGTTGCAAAAATGAATGAGCCAAAGATGAATTGTCTGATCTTTGACCGGCCTCCTCTGCCGTGATTCAGACAGATCAGATGGCACAATTCGACGAAAGGGAGGTCGCTGATGTGAACCCCAAGGGCCATGAAGTGGTCGTGGATGAGAACATCAACGACGGTCCACCACCACCTGGTCTAAAGACAACCCAAGATGGCGTGATACTCGTACCACAACCCAGCGACGATCCCGACCAACCACTTGTATGAAGCAATGATTCGGCTTCGCCCCACAGACGTCCCATCACTGATACATTCCACAGAACTGGAGCTTCCTCAAGAAACACCTCGCCCTCGCAGTCCTGATCCTCGAGACCTTCTTCGCAAAATCAACCGCCACCTTCATCGGCCCCGCAGCCTTGACCCTCGCCAAAGACTTCCACGTCACCCCAATCCAAGGCACCTACATCGCCTCTGCGACCGCCATAGTCCCCGCCATCGCACCCCTGATATGGATCCCCCTCTCGCAGCGTCTGGGCCGCCGCCCCAGTAAGCAACCAAAAATCAAATTCGAGCAGACCCATACCATCAGACACCAGCTGACCTCACGCACTATCTCTAGTCATGCTAATCGGCACCTTCCTGTCCATGCTCTTCAACGTCGGCTTCGCCCGCTCACAGACCTACGCCCAAGCCCTCGTATGCCGACTCTTCGGCTACGCCATGGCGTCCGCCGGCCTCTGCATCACACCCGCCGCGATATCCGATATGTTCTTCGCCCATGAGAAGGGGAAGCGCATCGGCATGAACAGTTATCTACTGGTCGTGGCCCCGTATCTGGGTGGCGTCATGGGAGGCGCGATGCAGTATAATCCTCACCTCGGTTGGCGGTGGGCGATGAACATTGCCGCGATGATCTACGCGTTCTTGTTTGTGGCGCTGCTGCTGTTCGGTGAGTCGAAAAACCCTTGCAAGTTATATGTAGGACGCCCTGCGGGAGGGGTCGTAGCATGATGCTGACATACCGAAAGTGCCAGAAACCATTTACCACCCCAAACCCACCTCATCAACCACCCACACCCTCTACCACCGCCTAGGCTTCCGCACCCCACGCACCACAGAACCCTGGACCACCACCTTCGCCCGTCCCTACAAAATGTTCGCCTACCCCGCGGTCCTCCTCCCCTCCATCTGGTTCAGCGTCTGCTACGCGACCGAAGTAGCCAACACCGCCGGCTTCCCCCTCAACTTCGGGCCCAAAAGCCGCTTCCACTTCAACCCCCTTCAGATTGGCTTCTGCTACTTCAGCGGCTTCATAGGAGCCAGCTTGGCCGAATGGATCGCAGGACCCGTGTGCGATCGCGTGACGAAACGACACCTGCGGAAGGCATACCAGTGGCATCCGGAACAGCTGTTGAAGATCTGCTGGACCGGTGTCGTGGCTATACCGACTGGTCTCCTGGTATACGGCATCGAGCTCGCGCACGGCATAACGTGGATCGCGCCGTTAGCTGGAATCTCCATCTTTGCGTTTGGCCAAGAGATTCTGGTTACGGTGCTGCTGACGTACATGATTGATGCATATCCGAAGCAAGCTGCCGAAGTCTCCATCGTGTTCCAATTTTGCATGTTCGTGATGGCCTACCACCCGCCATTTTACAATCAGTACTGGATCGAAGCCGTGGGCAGCGCCGAAATCCCGTACATCATTTGGGCCATGTTACCAATCATCCTCTTTCCCTTCTGCATAGGACTTTTGATGTGGAAGGGAAGGGAGATCCGTGCCAAGGGCCCTTGGGGCGGCAGGCGGCGACGTCATGTAGAACAACAGACGGCTTTCTAATGGCCATGCCGGCAGCTCTGCATTTCAAGAGATCTACATTCAAAAAAACTATCAAGTCAGTCAACGCTGTAAGCGCGATGTTACATTTTCAGGAGTTAGTGTCTCGAAGAGCTGCCCAATTGGTGGCCCTTGCTATCACAGAAGTAGTAATTGCGACTACCATCTCCTGATCCTCTTGATCTGTCGCCCTGCCGCTCAATGGTCGGATTGGTTCGTTGCATCCGCCGTTGCTGCTCATGTATCTCCCGATAACTGGCGATCAGCTCAGGCCGGAGGCGGAGGAGGTGGAGGGACATCGTCAGCAGGCGGAGGCGGAGGAACTTGCTGCCATGGAGCAACGCCGGGCGCTCCACCACCGTAACCGGACGATCCACCAGCTTGCCACGGCGGTGGACCGCCTGAAGCCTGCGCCGCCTGCCAAGGTGGCATACCACCACTGCTTTGCTGAGCCCATGGTGCGCCACCCGGAGGACCTTGATCGTAGCCACGACCACCGCCGAAGCCGCCGTCGTAGCCACCACGATTGCCACCAGCGGCCCAAGGAGGAGGAGCACCGGTAGGACCAGATGGTGGTGCACGGTTGCCGCCGGCAGCCCATGGGGGTGGCGCACCACTGGGACCGCGCTCCCATGGCTTCTGTCCGCCACTGGGCCCGCTCGGTGGAGCGCCGGCACCACCGTTCCAACCGATCTGGCGAGCAGGATCGGTGGACGGAGCTCCGCCCAGCTCGTTCATCAGCTTCTCGTAGTCATCATCCTGGCCACCGATGCGTGGTCTGGTAGGTCCATTGCGCCAGTCGCTGCCACGTGCACGGTCCGGGCAATCGCGAGCCATGTGACCAGCATTGCCACAAACACGACAGATGATATTGGCCGTGAAGTTGCGAGCTTGCGGGCAGTCGTACTTGCGATGACCGATCTCACCACAGTTCTGGCATGCCTGGTTCTCGTCGTCACGCAGTGTACCGTTAAGTGCAGCAAGCTCACGGAGCTGGTTTCGCTTGAGCTCGTTCTGACCCTCGGGAATAGAAGCGGCCTGGTGAGAATTAGCATTTTGAAGTGTCATGGGAAGTTTGGTAGCAGGGTACACTCACAGTCTCAATGACGTTGTGAATCAATTGCTTGGCCTTGTTGACCTTCTCTTCAGTGTCCGCCATGATCAAGCAGTGGAGGTCCTCATCCTGGTTGCTAGCGTGAGCGGCGTCAGATTTGCCCTTGCCTTCTTTGACAGAGCCTTTGCCACGGATTGCGATTTTTGCCTGAGACTCGTTTTCCATCTTTTTAAGCGTGTTGCCACGAGGACCAATCAAAAGACCGACTGTTAGTGGAAAGAAGCTAAGTGTTAGTCCTTGTTCATATCAGATGAGTGAGCGCGAGTTAGCAGTGCAGGGTTAGTATGGCTTTTGATCGCCATGAACAAACAAATCCCGCAAAGCAGATGTTCAAGTGGAAAGGGGAGGTGTTAGTGGGTTAGAATGCATACTGAAATTGATCTCCGGGTAGTCGTTGACAGGCACATAGACCTTCTCCTGGGTCTTGGTTGGGCGACGGTAGTCTGACGGCGGGTGATAGCTCGGGATGATCTTCATCGCCTTCTCAATCAACTTATGACGCTCATCTTCCAGCTTCTTGCGGTAGCGGTACTCGCGAGTGTTGACACGGCGACCAAAGTTGTCGTACTGCGGCGGCGGGGAGGGAGAGCTGTTGCGGAATGTCAGTAGGTCATTTGAGCGGGGTTTCGTCATGAACCACGTACCGGTCCCCATCAGCTGGCACGACGTCGTTGATGCGCAGCTTCTGGCTGATCTCCTCGATACGCAGATGAGTAACGTAGGCGTCCAGCTGCTCGGCCGTCATGGGCGCAGTGATGGCAGTCGGCAGATTCATCAAGCCCGCGGCCTTGTTCTCCGATGCATCACCCCAGCGGTTCTTCTTGCGACGCTTCTTGGTGCCGTCCGGGTTGAGCTCAGGCTCTCTGCGCTCAGGACTGCGACCACGCTTTCCAGATTCTGGCGCGCCATCAGGCTCAGGGCCCTCGTCACCACCGAAGCGGCGACGCGTGCCCAGAGGGATGGTATTCGCACCGGTCTGTCCCAAGTTCTGTCTCCACGACATGGTCTTGCCGGAGGTGCTGTGTGTCAGGAGCTGCTGATGCCAGTAGATGGAGATGTACGAAAAGGAGTTTCTGGCAGAAAGTTGAGCTCCAGATGCGGGAATACCCGACACATGACTCGAGAAGTCCGAGACCAGGCAGAAACATGACTCGGTCCGCTACAGATCCAAGGCAAGAGGGTGCGTCCACACTCTTGCTGCTGCTGCTATAGCCGAGTCGAAAGACGTACCAAATGGAAGATTTGGGCTGTCGGGCCTGCTTGGTACTTGTGGTCGCGATTGCGCCGGAACCATCGGTGCGACGGCCATCGGAAATTGTCCTGGACCCCACGCTCAGCCCGCAGGATCGCTGGAGACGTCGAAGGATGCTCCCCAGTCCGAAGTCGCCACGTCGGACTAGGTTCGGCTCAAGTACATGTTCATGTCACCCGAGTGCTGCTGCGGTCCCCCGACCGCTCCGGGCATCTGACCGCGAAGGATTGTGCGACGATGGCCTGACCGTCCAACGATCCATGGACGAGGTGAGATGTAGACGGTAGCTCTGATGTATATAGTAGTAACGGAGGGCTACCCGATTCCACCTGCAAATGATCGGAAATACATGTATCCTTGGCCCCCAGAGACTTTTTACAGCCGCCCTTGGCAAGCGACTCCATGGCACCCGGGTGGCTTGAGCACAGCCCAGCTCTCTGCAGCTACTCGGCATATGTTCCACGCAATCGCGAGACAGCAGATCCTGATCAAAGACTAACCGGCCATCCGAAAGCCGTGATGTGGCCGTGGGACAGCCACATTGTCTGCTCAGTAATCCTGCGTTAACATAGACTTTGTCGTGCAGTTGAACAGGGCAGTGCCCGAATTGGCGCAGCTGCAAGATTCGGAGGGGTACTTCTTTGCTGGTGAGGAGCCTGACGGAAGCCTTATTGAGACCGTCGTCTCATGTCTCCCCTCGATGCCCGATCGAAGCACCGCATGTAGGACTGTGCGAGCCTTGGTCGCTGACACAGGATCCGACAGGCTGTGCTCAAAAGCCAACACGCACGGCGACGGACAAGAATGGCACCTACGACAGCAATACCTACTCTGCAAGAGGTGCGCTCGCTCGCACATAAACTGTACATTCAGTGTACGTTCAAGCGGTGCAAAGCTGCAAAATTCATCAGATTCGCCCACTGACAAGTCGTTAGCTTGCGACTCCTCGAGCGCTTTCAGACCCCTGCAGAGAAGCGTGCGAGCTCTTCGAAATGAATTGGAAGAGGCTGATGAACTGATCGCTCAAAACGCCACTAACTGTCAGCTCGAGTCGAGAGTCGTCACGCAAGCAGCCTCGTGCTACTTGGTGCTTCAGCAGCTTGATTTGGCTATGCAACAGTTTCGATCTTCTGCGGACAAGATCAGCAACGACCCAGGCCAGTTGCTTGTTCCAGACTTCAGGATCGCAATCGATTTGGCAACTCACGAGTTCGCAACTGTCTGTGGAAATTTGAAGCCATCCTCAAAGATCGGCGAGCTCAACTTGGATTCAGCCTTCTGTCCATCGCCACAAGCGCCCTCTCTTCGCAGCTGGCCTTCCATAGCGTCTGAAACACTCTTTTCGTCGAAGCCGCGCGAAAGCTGCCACGAACGGTCTGATTGGGGCTTCCATAGCCTTTGCGGCCGCCGTTTGTCTGGTCCTGGCTCGATTGCGGATTCTGTCATTGGAGCTCAAGCTGCCGAAGAGAAGCAAGTTCTGGCACCTAGGAAAGCCGACTTCGCAGTAGAACGCAGGATGAGTGACTGTGCTCAGGTGGAAGATGTACCAAGTTGGCGAGCTCCATTTGCCATGGTGGACCCAATGTCCGTCCCACTTGAAGAAGCGACCATGTTCATTTTGAAATGCCATGACTCAAAAGGTGCTCAGCCAAGCTCACCAAGAGTGCCTCTTGACACAGATGAGCGACCCAGCGCCGAGGGGCCCATATCAGCCGTGGACTTGGGCTGTCCAAATCACAACCGTGAGAGCTCATGGCCAGATCTCAAGTCAGCACCAGAGGGCAGAACTCCCAGTCCACTGCCACCTCTCATCACTAGCCTATGGGAATCGTCCAAAACTAGTGGCGGTTCTACTTCAGCGGGACGCGATTTGGACGGCACATTGGACGAGCCATCAAGCACGGCCGAGAGCGACGTCCTATCGCCGGAAGCTATTCTTCAACCTGTCTCTGCAGCGTTCTCTTCTCCGCTGATCGGTCGAACCACCTCCCCATTGGCCCGACTTACGCCGCCTTCGCCAGCGCAGCTACCCAGGGCGCCATCGCTGCCTCCACCTCCTGTACCACGGCGGAGCAAGACGCATAGTCACGACCGGAAGCTTTCGCAAGGTCGTTATCGTGTTGTAAATGCGACGCCAGAGGAAGCAGAATCTGATGACGAGCTCTACACCACCTCCAGACCATCCTCCACAATTGTTTCACCGGCAGTCTCGGCACGCTCTCCTCCAACGACACAGACCGTAGGCAAAGCGTCGTTCGCAAATGCGCTCGAGGATCATGTCGAGCAGGGGACGTCTGATGACGGGACGTCTCGTCGGCCGCGTCTACCTCCCCATCCATCTTCGTCAATACGAACGGATCGCACTTCACTTGATACCGAAGATTTGCACGATGACTATGTGAACGTGCCTCCGCCCATACCCCCGAAAGCATGTCGCTCAAATGTGCAGTCGAAGTTGCTGGGCAAAACGAGTCAAGAATCGTGCGCAGCGCGGCCGGAATTGAAGACACCTCAGCAATTGGAGAGCATCAGGAGTGGGGAGGCTGGTGGAAGACACCACCAGAACGCCGAGGAGACGCTCAAGGTCAAACCTCTGTCTCCTGTCTTGACCCGTGAACCATCCATGCAGCTTCGCTCACATGATAGGCCGGTCTCCCGGGCACAGCAAGAACAAGAGGTATGGTCTAGAAATGAACACATTCGTGATTATTACAGTCCAGTCGCGCAAGAACAGCAGAGTCAGCCACCATCTGATGATGATCACCTTGACGAGGAGAGATTAGACTGCATTGTCGTCAGCATGAACAGTTGCTCGTGGGATGAAGCTGAGTTGCATTTGAGCACCCATCTCGCAGCAGTGGTCAAAAGGCAGGACGAGCTCGCAACACGACGTACCCGCCACCTCCTCGGAGTATGTGCAAGCTTCCAAGGCAGGCCACAAGAAGCTATCAACTACTTCAAGACGGTGATCAGGACTCCGATCAGGGACATCGCACATCTCGACGTGGGAGATTGTGCGGCAGCCTATTGGCTGGGCGATGCATACGCCTTGTTGAATCGAAAGGCAGAAGCTTTGCTAGCGTATTCGATCGCTGCACAGAGCCCAATGTACCAAGACCCTACACAACCAAGACTACAACTCCTCATCACCGCCGAGCAGGAAAGCTGCGAAATCGGTCTATCAAAATCAGACCTCTCAGCAGAATGGTTCGACCAAAATCAAGAAATGGCAGCAGATGGCTCAATCCTCCACCCAAACGTCCTCTCATTCCCAGTAGCAATGACCCTGCTCCTCAGCGACTCATACCAAAAGGCAAGCCCCACAACCCGCCGCAGAAACCGCCTCGCCAAACCGTTCTGGCTCCGCAGCGACCAAAGCCGCGGCTTCGCCCTGCACACCCTACACACGGGCTTCCCCGCCCCTCCCCAAAACTACTACTACCGCCTCAACCTCACGACCGCCATGCTCACAGGCACCAGCGCCCACTGGCCCATCCCGTACGACCCCTTCTTCTGCCTCTCCAACGTCTCCCGCGGAAGCCTCCTGCCACATCCCATCGACCTCCTGTACACCCCCTCCCTCTCCCCGACAACGGCACCAGCATCGAGCCGCAGATCCCTCTCCCTCTCACGCAACGAGATCTACACCTGCCCCAGCCTCCCCCAGCTCGTCCGCGCAACGCGCAAGTGCCTCGCAGACCTCGAGATCCAGTTCACCGAGCTCTCAGACCCAGAGAGAGGCCCCCGATTCGCGTGCAGCTACAGCTTCATGCAGAAGAAAATCGCCACGACGCACTACTTCTCTCTCGCGGTGGTCCGACCACTGATCGGCTCTGGACACGCGATCGAACTGGCGGGAGACGGGATCGTGAGTTCGCGCTTGGCGGCGACGGGGCAGGGGTATGAATGTGGTGTCAAAGTTGGGGAGGTGGAGGGTTTGAAGGGGAGGATACGGGAGGCGTTGGAGAAGCAGGAGGTGGTGGGTGGTGGTGCGGTGGAAAGGAAGAGGAAGAAACCCCCAGGAACGGCGTCCAAGGAGACGACGAGTATGGGCGGCGCGCCATTTGCGTTCAATTTTGCTGTATAGATACCCCGCGCTAGTATGCCCCGTGCTGCGAATTGAGGCAGATGATGTATTGATCAATGTTCATGTTCCGTGTCGGTGGCACTTGCAGAACGGCTCGCCTTGCCACGTCACGGTGAGCCTCCGCCAGGCGGCGGACTCAGTGTAGAAGATAGGTCGAACGACGCAGGGGTGTTGCCTCAGGATTTGGCCAGTCAAAAAGCCAGGGGCTATTCTGGTCTCAACTATGACACAGAGCACCCAAGTCGCTAATGCCAGTATCATCCCTATCCTATCAACACCATGCTGGAAGCGAGCACACTGCCTCCTCTCTCCTTCTATCCGAAAGCCTCCGTGAATAGCATTGCTGTCGCTAATGATGATGTACGCTGGCCGCCGTAATTGCCCACCCCCTCTGTCGCCGGGCGAGTTTACAACGTACATGCCTACTAGCTGCCAAAGTACACACGGAACATCGCACTCCTCCCCGTCGCCTTCTTCCCACAATCCTCGACGACACACACATTGAATGGCTGTGGCAAGGCAGAATCAGTAGCTCTGGCCTTGCCTTTGCTGGAGCGCTTGCGGTGCTGCGTACACTCGCCGCAGTAGGCCTGTATCATCTGTCAGTACGCCACTCGAGCACAGGAAGTGATGAAGCATCAACTCACGTGTCCGCATCCCTTGATGACCCACACCTGCTGCTTGACCTCGTCCATGCCTACTGCCAGCTCATCTCCGCAGTTGGGACATACAACAACCTCGTCCTCTTCCGGATTCCGCGTGAAGCCATTGCCTGGCTCTTCCGGCGGCTCGTACTTCGGTGACGGTGCCCTGGCGGGACCACCGCCTTCATACCCCAGGTCAAACGCCGCGGTCATGATGTCCAGGTTGATCGGCAACTGTCCAAGCCCCGCAGGGGGTTGGTGGACATGAACATGCCCATGCCCGTGTAACTCAGTCCTTGGTCTGTGGTGTCGATGGGGCGGATCGTGTAACTGCTGTATGCGGTTGAAGAGGCGAGGTGCACTGTGCCCGTCCATCATCTCCCTAATACGCCCAACACCAATACCTGCGATCCCATTGCCATCATCATTGTCGCTCCTTGTGCCTACTCCTGCCGTTACGCCCGGTCTCGCACCATTAACACCACCGACTGGACGTATCGACCGGCTGTCCGTAACCACGACGTCCTCGTCGGTCAGGTCGATAGGCTCGTTGCCAAGGCCTCTGCCGCCTGGAAATGGTGTGATACTCCTTGCACCGCTGCCGTGCGCGCCAAGGGCTGGGCTGAGCTGCCGACTTACCGTCTGTGGGCGTGATCCAACGTTTCTCTCCGAAACTATCTCAATCTCGTCGTCCATGCTGTCGTCGGTAAAGGGAGTTGGTTGGCGTGGTGGGAAGCGAGTGGGTCTGCGTAATGACGAGACCTGAGGCCGAAAAGGTGGCGGGAGGTGTGTCCACCTCTCGTCCCGTGACGATGTCTCAGGTGGCTCGTCGTCAAGTATGTTCCTCCTGCCGAATCGTGGGAGTCGCTGAGCACGAGAGCTGCTTGGACCAGCGTGACCTGCTCCCTGTGACCTGCCTGATGTCTGCCGAATGCCATCGTCCTCAGTAAGATCTATCACATCCTCACTCCTGCCTCCTGCGCTGCTGAACACTGGCCTCCTCACATCCAAACCGTCACCCTCGTACCTGTCCGTAGCCGCCATGCTCGGCAGTGTCAGACCGTTGGGTCGGGGAAGGGTCAGACGTTGTCTGTGAGCAGCGTGCTCATTCTCGTAGTGATCGTCTTCGGGGATGAAGAGGGAGTTGTGGTCGTGCATGCGGGAACTGCTGAGCATTGTGTCGTGGGATCTCTGCGGGAAAGGCAGCACCATCAGCGGATGCACGTGGCACAGTCCATGGACAAGCTCCCAGGTGAAGTGACATCAAGAGGAGGAGTGGTCGAAGCGGCCGACTTACCTTAACCCGCTCATGCGGCAGCGTGTAATCAAGCGCTCCGTCCATCCTCTGTGCACTCACTCACGCCTCAAAGAGAACGAGTTGCCCCAGTGTGGAGAAGCAGTACGATGGAAGTATGTACGGTACATGTATGTGCGTGAGGGAGATGATCAGGGCCAAGGTTGGAAGTCGCCGGCGAATTGTGCGAAAGCAAGTTCGTGTGCTCGGTTCAAGAGGAGGCGTGCGGTGACGATGTGGGACCGCGCCTCACACCACTTGATCATTATTCACATGACCCGGAACATTATATCGGTGGTAACGCGCCATGTTCGGCTTGCGATTGATTGACCCTGGCTGGCGCTTGACCGAGCTCGTCAACCGATGTCAGTGACTACATGTATCGAGAAGCGCCCCCCCCCCCCCCGGCAATGATGATGAGGTTCGGAAAGAGATGCGCGTTGTGGCAATGTGAAAGCTCGGACCATGCAATTGTGGCGCCTTTCATCTGAGTACGCCTTCCGTAGTGCCAGCTCTCGCTACAGCACACTGCAGTGTTTCGCTCATATACTACATGTACATACTACATGTACTCTTATCACCCCCAACGCCATGCCACATTCATGTCAAGCGAAGACAGTTCTCAGCTAGACCACTCTGTTCTTAGCACCGCCTGGCGATGCCCCATCCAAGCTCCGAGCGTATGCCATTCTAAAGTTTGCACTCAGGCGGTGATCACGCTGACCGCACCATCTCCGGTAAGAGCAGCCAGGCTCTTCGCCTTCGCGCCCCACTTCACGTCAACGGCGTTGATAGCCTTCCGCAGCGGCTCTGACCACTTCTTCGACGACTTTGTGTATTGATGCACAACGACGGCGCCTGATCCCGACGCCGCCAAGAATTGTCCAGTGTAGTCCCAAGAGACGCCAGAGACCGAGGTGCCGATCTCAAGAGTCTTCAGTGCATTGAGCTTACGGAGATCCCAGACCGTGACAGTGCTCGAGCCAGATGTCGCCGACGCCAGCCAAGTACCATTCTCGGAGAACGACAAGGAAGTGATCGGACCTGGAGCGGCGGCTGGGAAAGTGTGTGCAGCTTGCGACGCTTTCACGTCATAGAGCTGAATGGCACCGTCTGCGGTTCCTGCGGCAAGCAGGTGGCCATCCGGGTGAAACTCGACTGTGGTAAGCTCAGCATCACCGAATACTTGAGTGAGAACCTTCGACTGAGCAACGTCGTAAAGCACGTAGCTCTTGTCGACGCCCACTGAGGCCAGGAGCTCGCCGCTGGGGTGTGCAGCGACCGCAGTCGCAGCTCCCGCGTGCTGGTGAAACTTGGCTTGGACCCTGCCTTCCTGACTGATAACGACAGCGCCGCTGGAGGTTGCAACGACCGCCTTGTCGTGCGCCCATGCACCTGAGAGCACAGCACCCGCCCCAATGTTGCTGCGAGTCGTGAACGCACTCTGCTTGAGGTCATAGACGCCAACAGTGCCATCTGAGTCCCCAGTGAGGAACTACAATTCTGTTAGTCAACGCTCTTGCAATCCATCCACGAACACTTACTAAATCGCCTGTGTTGTCGACAGCTAAAGTCTTTGCGTCTGTGAATTGCGAATCTGCAGTGCTCTTGACATCAAAACTGGCCAGCTCATCGCCAGTCGCCCAGTCTTCTGGTACCGGCCGCTTGCGCCGTGTCGCCGAGAGCTTGGCCTGCGTCTCGTCGATCTTTGCCAATATGTGCTCTGGTAGGCCTTGACCGTCCACCTGCATGGCATCACCGTTCGACTGTGACACACCATTGGATGCAGCAGTCACAGAGACTCTAGACAATGCATCTCGCGCCTCATCCCTTTCTTTCTGCAACCGCGCAATGACCCTCTGGGCAGAATCGTTGTAGTAGAGTGCTGTTGACAGCTCTTGCCTCGTCTCCGCCAGTTGCTGTTTCAGTTGGAACGTCTCCAACATCAACGCGTCCCACTCGTTCTGAAAAGTCGACAGGAGAGCCGGTATCGAGGTAAGGGTTGGTGGACGCGGCTTCACCTGACGCGCCTGCTTGAGATCGATCAAGTCGTCGACCGAGAGTTTTTCGCCATTGACAGGATCGGTGCCGTTCTCGGAGATGTAAGCCTCTATTAATCGGCGCTCGAAGACATTGCCTATACACCTACCAGTAAGCCATCGTCCAGCGCGCATGTGTTCAAGGGCTCAGAAACTGACCGGACTTTCTGCTTGCGACAGGCGTCTCAGGGGCGGTGCCGGAGACTGTGGCCGAGCGTTAGCATGAGAAATGACCGCCGCATCCTGTTTGACTTACTTGCGCACAGCATCTTCGCTATTTCCCAAACATGTAGTCGTCGTCGCGACCTTCGGGCTCAACAGCTCATGTCCAGGAAACATGAATCCACTTCAGTCTTTTGCGTCCATGTCGGAGCTCGGCGTGCAGATGATCCGCGACTCTCGAGTCATGCAGGTGTGCTGCCTTCTGGCATTCATCTGATCACCAAATCTTAGTCTCAATAACAGTGCGACAACGCCTCATGCGAACGGCTATCATGTCTCCTCAACATCTTGTGAGATGGTACTCAGCGTGGATTGTCTCCCGACCGGTCAACTTCCTCCGCAAGGGCCCAGGAACTCCGCCAGCAATATTGTTGGAGACTGTCGGGTGGGCACGGGTTACAGGCGTGAGAATACCATATGCGCTCTCATGCGCTGCTATCCGTAACGCGCCGGTTTTCACCATCTCGTTCCTTGAATGCAATTGAGCTTCGCAGGATCGATACGGTGCCAAAGTTCACAATCCTTTTATTAGGATGTAGGTACCGAAGTTTGGAGGTCTAGGTCTTCTCCGTTCCCGTCAGCCTCGGACGACGAAAGTGATTCGTCCGTCTGCCCACATTGACGACTGTCATATCGACGCGATAATTGCGGCGCTCGTGGTTGATTCCAGGGCTTCTCCATAGCGGACAATGAAGAATCTGCACCGTAAGGTATCGAATGCTTGACCCACGCCGTTGCATCAACGCGCGCTCACCAGTCTCAACTGCTCGGTATGCGCTCGGCGAATTGCGGAGCGTCATTGCGCGGTGGAGGGGTTTTGCAGGCCCCATCTAAACTTCGTCACAAGTCGACGAGGGCCATAAGAAACTGCTCTTTCTCCCATTGCCGTGCCAAACCAATACTGAAACTCCTTGAATCGTTCTACCATCACCAGCAATCAAAGAGTTCTACCAATCATGTCTCCTCCAATCTCGGTCAAGAGCGGTGTCATCTACGGCGATGATGTCCGCGCCCTCTTTAAGTACGCCCAGGAGAAGAAGTTTGCCATTCCCGCCATCAACGTGACCAGCTCCTCGACTGTCGTTGCATCTCTCGAGGCTGCAAGAGATGCCAAGGCACCTATCATCCTCCAGGTCTCGCAGGGTGGTGCCGCCTACTTTGCCGGCAAGGGCGTTGACAACAAGGACCAGTCGGCCTCGATCGTCGGTGCCATTGCTGCCGCACACTACATCCGTGCCGTTGCACCAGCATACGGCATCCCAGTCGTCCTCCACACCGACCACTGCGCAAAGAAACTCTTGCCATGGCTCGACGGCATGCTCGATGCTGATGAGAAGTGGTTCAAGGAGAAGGGCGAGCCACTTTTCTCCTCCCACATGATCGACCTGTCGGAAGAGGAGGTGAAGTTCAACATCGAGACGACTGCCAAGTACCTCAAGCGTGCCGCTCCAATGAAGCAGTGGCTCGAGATGGAAATCGGCATCACTGGTGGTGAGGAGGACGGCGTCAACAACGAGTCTGTGGACAACAACAGCTTGTACACCCAACCAGAGGACATCTACGAGATCTACAAGACCCTCTCGCCCATCAGCCCATACTTCTCGATTGCCGCCGGTTTTGGCAACGTGCACGGTGTCTACAAACCAGGTAACGTCAAGCTCCATCCTGAGCTGCTCAGCAAGCACCAGAAGTACGTCGCCGAGAAGGAGGGCACCAAGGAGGAAAAGCCAGTCTTCCTCGTGTTCCACGGCGGCTCTGGCTCCAGCAAGCAGGAATACCTTGATGCCATTAGCTACGGTGTCGTCAAGGTCAACCTCGACACCGACTTGCAGTACGCTTACACGGAGGGTATCCGCGACTACATGATCAGCAAGAAGGACTACGTCAGCAGCCAGGTTGGCAACCCAGACGGCGCCGACAAGCCGAACAAGAAGTACTACGACCCCAGAGTGTGGGTGCGTGAGGGTGAGAAGACCATGACCAAGCGTGTTGCCGAGGCGCTGAAGGACTTCAACGCTGCTGGTCAGTTGTAGAGATTTGACGAGGAAAAAGTGGATTGATACCTTTTACGTTGCATAAGGAGCGGTGCAGCCGAAGTTGTAGCAGCAAGGTGTGCGGCAGATGTAGCTTATCATGAGAACTTACATGTATCTTGAATGAGTATATGACTCCTCCAGATTGCTACCGATCCAGCCAGGCTTTCTCAGCTTCACTGCATCCGAGTCCAGATCTGGCACCTGGAATCCAAGTCTAGTCTCTCGACGTCGTGCTCATGGCGACTCTCCGGTCTCTCCCGAAACAGGTCAATTCGTCTCCCACTGACATGGTGCCGAGGTTACTGCATGCCAGCAATCTTGCTCTCGCAACAATTATTAGGTCCCTTTCGCACTATGGCGATTTTGTCACAGGAGCCCTCGTGAGAACATTTGAAGTTCCAGGCATGGACATTCACCGGCGGTGCTCGGCCATTGGCACAAAGAAAGGTACCTAGGTACCTATGTAGCCGCCAAGACTGGCATGCTCCCGCCGGCGACTCCTTCCAGCATGGCCTCATACCAAAGTATTAAGTATTGGACGAAACCGATCATTTGCCTCTGCGAGCTGACACTGTTGCTGAACAGCCATCCCGCAGCTCGAGTCACTGCGACGCTTGCTCCAGCTCGCCTCTTTCCGCGCATACATATCATCGCCTGCTTGCGGCCTATTTTCGGGAGACACTTCACATGCAAAAGCTGATCTGACCGCATTTCTCACATTTCATAAAATATAGCAGTAACTCGACTGCCTTCACTCCAGCCTCGTGACATGGTCCACATGTCGGAAGCGCGCAAGATCGTAGTCCAAGTCCCTCGCCGTCACTCTAGCTATCGAACATACGCGGTGTGGGACTGTGATCATGCTGTGTGCGGAGTCCACATTCATACAAGCAGAGTCGTTCCGCTCGGGCATCTG
Source organism: Teratosphaeria pseudoeucalypti (assembly GCA_013403795.1). Lineage (NCBI taxonomy): Eukaryota > Fungi > Ascomycota > Dothideomycetes > Mycosphaerellales > Teratosphaeriaceae > Teratosphaeria > Teratosphaeria pseudoeucalypti. The sequence continues at coordinate 44,892 of JABBMZ010000082.1, forward strand.
TGGATGACCGTTTTTGCTGGTCTCTGCTGCTAGGCCTCCCACATCATAAACAAAGATGTCTCTTTGTGCGTCCCGCGGAGCCGATGGCATGCTACGACTTCCCAACGGGTCTCCATTATGGACACACTTCTTCAGCTTCCTAAGTATGGCGAATTCGAGCTTCAGCTTGACTGCGTAGACTAAGCTCTTCGCTAGGGTTTGGACGGTCGATAATGAAAGGCTCTGGAGCAGGACTAGCCCCAAATCCAGCAAGATGATAGTCGCATTGATGGCGATGAGTCCTTTCAGAATGACTGGGTTGCGGTCCCAGAATGGGGCAGAGTCGCGGTGAAAGGCGGGTGCACGTAGCATCTTAGCTGCGCACCATATGTAGATTAAGGAGAGTAATGTCTCTTGCGCGAAGAAACCAGCTACTTCGACCTTTAGGATGATCGTGTAGGCGGCATCGAAAGTCTTGTTGGAGATCCGGCCCTCAGCTACGAAGGCCATTGCTGTAGCAGGTACGTGGAGCAGAAAGACATTGACAATGATCATCCACTTGGTCCATCGCAATGTCATTTCCGCACGCCCGCCGTGTAAAACGAGGTGAAGCCGTGACCACAGTACAAATGCTTGTCCAGTGACCATAGACCACCAGCCGATTGCTGCAAGTACGGTGATTGCGTCTGGGATATTTCATTTCAGTCCACGCGAATTGGGAAGTTCGAGAGTGCAGGCTTACAACGACTGGTGCTAAGCTCTAGAACAAGGATCGAGTCTAGGACGATTGCAAGCGACAGGAGTATAATGCCGTGTCCAGATACTATTAATGACCAGAAGTATGCGCCGCGGTATCGTTTGAAAGTCAGAAACGCCATCACAATCACCTCAAAGCCAGACACCACTGCTAGAGTGGAGCACACGGCTAGGAGGATGTGGTGCCTCTCCGTGGCAGGATCTGGGCCTTTGTGAGAACTTGGTGAGGCCCATACGAGCCATGATCCGCCGTTGCACGACTCGTCCCGGGCTGGCATGCTTCAGATGGCTTGCGAATGTCAGTAAGGCTATAATACTGTGTTTCAAAACGTAGTATCTGCCATCTTCGGGCACACTTTGCCCCCGTATCGGCAATAGGCGCCGCTAAGGATGACATCCAGAACATCATCCAGGGCCCGAGATCCCAGGCCCGGGTAGCTTTGTCGCGCTCGCTGCTGCGCGCCCGGCTACTGCGCAAAGAATGGTTCCGTGGCGAGACACCACCTTCTCACGATCGTGTATAACAAGGGCGGCCCTGGACCTTGTCGCTACTGTAATGATCGCCAGCAAGTGCAGGCAGAGCCTATTCGCTGGGAGCCAAATGGAGGCGCGTCTAGAGTGCTCTGGAGGATGCGCTGGTGAAAAGGTGATGTAGTATGCTATTCATGTAGGCCCAACCACGGCCGGCTGTGCCCTGAGTATACGCCAGACTTTATCGTTCCGGTGGTTGATGCCAATATTAGCGTAGAAGGTGGTTGCCGAAGGATACAGTACCTAGGTAGACAGGCATCATGAGCTTGGGTCGAGAGTGGTAATTCGAGCGTGGATGAATGCCCCCGGGATGTATGCGAGGTGACTGCGCGTGGCCCACGGGAGCTCTTTCTACAGTCCAGCTAGAGGGCGCGGACGTATGGCAGCCGTTCCGTTCCCCGGGATGCATGCGAGGGTGACTGCGCATTGGAACTCTTTCTACTGTCCAGCTAGGAGGCGCGAACGGGTAATGACCGTTCCGATGCTCACTGCAGGCCTTGTTGAGAGCATCGGTGCCGGTGCTGCTTTGCGGAGCTTGAGTACATGTAGAGCGTCTACAAGGTCCTCCCGACACCTCTGAACTTTGCCCTAGCTTGACAGACCTCTGCCGATAGCGCTGGAACATCACAGTGTGCCATTCGGCCTTTGCGCTCCCTCTCCATGTACATCTAGCTCGAATGGACTCCTTCATGACCTGAAGTAGAGATCCTTCAAGCTGCCTTCAAGCTGCCTTCCCCGACACTTCCCTCCAATATCTCATCCAGCAGGCGTTTATCTTCTATCAATATCTCATGTTCTAGACGAACTTCAATCATGCTTTTCACCATCCCGAACGCGTCCGGAAACACAATCCCACGTGGGCCAGCGCGAATGGAAAGCAAGCTCAGGCGCCGCAGACGGCAGCCATCGACAGCGGGACAACAGTCTTCGAGACGGCATCCACTGCTTTTCATTGCGGAACAGCGACGTACATGTAAATTGGTGTGCAGACTCTCCACTTCTTTGAGCTGCTTGAGGGAAAAGACAGTCTTTCAAGGTCCAGGTCATAGCGAGCCGCCACGGTCGGTCATTCACCCATCAAAAAAATCTCCCTATGGTCGGCGCTCAACCTCTTGGCATTTGCCTGCGCCCTAATGGCCGTCCCAGTCGTTCAGGAGGAGAGATCAACACACATGTATCTACCTGCATTCTCTTATCCCCTGGCTTGCGGCGATGAACTTGGCGATAACGGCAGTAGAAGCTACGCCCATGGTATCACTAGTAGCCCAGCCAATGTCTACGGCTTCGGCACCTAGACAGACGACCCTGTGGTTGTTTCCTACCTGGCCAGTCTGCTGAAGGTTCCGCTGACATATATGCTTTTGGAGGCTGCTGCGGAAAAGCACATGCATTCTTTGTGCTACGATCGGCACCTACACGCTCGCGGCCGCCAAGCTGCTGAACGGCCAGTCTGTACCTGGAATCTGTGACCAGATCCACAACAAGAATACCGCTGGCGGCGCAACAAAGAACATCAACAACTCCCTTCAACTCATATGCACCGGCGAAAAAGATTTGAGCATGCACACCAATGCCTTCAGGCAAGGCGACTAATGAAACACTGCTTCCGCCAACGCGATGTCATGTCTATCATGGCGTACGCCGAGCATCTGATCCTCCTCGGCGCTCCGTACGTCTTGGTAGCGAAGATCGACCCGAAACACAAAGCTCTAGTGACAACCGCATATCTCCGTCTAGACGGCTCTTGCATGGAGACTTGGGGCGCCGTGATCCAATAAGCCAATAGCGCGATCAATGCATCATTGTCAGCGTCGCGATACACCAAGCAGTTGGTCTACTACGACGTATTCAGCTTCATGGCAGACCTCATGGAGAACAAGGACAGCCATAGCCTCACTCAGCATTTGAGTGCGTATTGCGACGGCGACGAATCTAGTGCGGATGAGAAGTGGGATACTTGCATTTTAGATTGGTAGCAGCTATTCATGACGGTGCGCCACGCAGTTTTACTGGATGACTTTCATATAGCGACGACAACTGTGCATGAGCTCATTACTCGCTGATCAGAAAGAGAGGATTGATAGCTCCTTAGGACTGCGGGCAAAACTTGAGCTGCTTGCTATGCTTGCCGTTCGCGATCAGCTCAGTACCACTTCATAGACAATACCATGTGGACTATACGACAGACGTTCGGAGACACTCAAACTGCTCAAAATGCGATGCTTGGAAGTATCTTGCCCATTTGGCGCGCAATCGGCCGCTCTTGCCTTGGGGGCTCTCCCTGAAGGACCGGCTGGAAAGCGCATCCAGAAGTGAGGTGACCAAAATCTTGCATCACTCAGACTGACAACCTTGGTCGCACCGTGCAGCTGAAAAGGACCATGCGATCAAGCAGCAGCATCCGCGCAGGGCTTGCAAGTGCCTTCTGAAGAAGATGGGTGTTTACAAGTACCTGGGTATCTCTACACATTGCATTCTTGCTCGCGACATCGCTTGCCATATCTCAGTACCTTATTCTCTACCTTTACCTGCTGGCGGCTCGATCGTGCTGCTCGCGTACTCATCACAGCATCTTGTTCTGTATCTCTTTTCCGTCAAACTCACGCCCGCGTCGCAAAACTCTGCCACGATTGCCTCACTCGACCATCTAACAGCTAGCCGTCCAGACAAACCTGAACGGGATCCTTGTACAGCATATTTCCAGCCTCGAACTAGGTCCACTCATGGCCGACGCAGCGCCCGCGCCCGTTCCGGCGCCTCAGGCGGCTGATGAGCCGCCGAAGGAGCCCGAGCCCGCTCCTGTCCCTGTTCCCGTTCCTGAATCTCCAAAGGAGTCCGAGCCTACTCCTGATCCCGTGCCACCAAAGGAGCCTGTAGCGCCTGTGGGCCCGCCGCCTGAGGTCGAGCCAGCGACCAAGACTGCCACCGAGCCAGAGAAGGAGAAGGATCCCGCAGAGAAGGACGCCAATGCTGAGAAACAGAAGGCTGAAGCGACGGCTGCCCCACCTGTTGCTCCTGGTAAGTATTGACAGCACGACAGGACTTTTCGACTGGTAGGCCGTTGACCTCGCAGTAATCGTGGCTAACAGCACATTGCAGTAACTCCCAAGCCCGTCACGCCACCTGTCCTCCCTGTTGCGGAACCAGATCCTGCCATCAAGCCAGTCGCCAGGAAGTTCACGACGCCTGCGGGTCAAGAACTGACGGTGCTTGTGCCAAATCCTGCTCCACCGAAGAAGGATGATGTCAAGGCTGCGCCCACAGATACTGCTCCTGCTAAGGCTGCCGACCCACCAAAGGCCTCTGACAGCAAGGTGCCTGAATCGGCAACGCCAGCTGCACCAGTGGTCAAGGAGACGAAGTCGGTGACGACGGATCCCACGAAGCCCGGTGTGACAGAGGAAAAGAAGTGCGTTAAGCTCTTGACGGTGATCTCAGGACTGGTGCTGACGCGTTGACAGGACTGTCATCACAGCACCTCCAGCGCCTGTACCCGAACCAGTGCCGTCCACCTTGACCACGATGACCACAACGACCAAAACCAGTGATCCAGCTACAGGCGCGACGACCACGACCATTGAAAAGACGACAGCGCCGCCGACCAAGGCAGCCACGATTCATGAGATTCCGATACGTGACCCCACGACCGACATCAATCACGACGATCTTCGCAAGAGCAAGAGCGTAAATGAGCAGCTGGGTCTTCCTCATGCTCCAACAGCGACGCCGCTTGAGAAGCCCATTGGTCTCTGGGCCGAGTTGTGCGCGAAGTCGGAGACCACACTCATCATCAGCGAGCACATCCATTCGTGGTCCGGTGATGACTATGATATCTTCGATGTTGCTGGTAACAAGGTGGGCTGCCTGACATGCTCATTGCAGCAACAATCGTCGCTGATGTCTCTGTTATGCAGCTCTTCCACATCGACGGCAAGTTCTGGTCGCTGTCTCAACGCAAGCATTTCAAAGACATGTCCGGCAAAATCCTCTTCGAAATCCGCAAGCGTCACCTCCGCTGGCCTCGTTGCTGGTACATTCAAAAAGGCGACAAGCGTCTCGCATGGGTCAAGGGGAGAGTCGGCAGTGAGTCTTCAATTGCTGCGTGGCGTTTCCTGTTCCCAAAACGGGTAAATCTAACAGAATCAACAGTCGGCCATCGGCACAGCCGCATTCACTTCACCAACACTGCTGGCGACGGCAAAGATATCGAGCTCCACCTACGTGGCCATTACTTCGCCGGCCGGGGCGCAAAGCTCTACCTTGGACCAGATGCATCTGCCTCTCTTCCAGTTCCTTCGTCTGGTGTTGCTGGGCCACCGTCGGACTCCAGCCCTGTGTCAGCATTTTCAGGACCACCTGCGGCACCAGATATCATGATCGCAGAAATCGAGCCACAGGATGTCATGGGCCCAAAGGCCAGGTTGACCGGCAAAGATACATACAAGATGACGGTGGCGAAGAACTTTGACCTGGCTTTGGCGTGCATAATATGTGTGGCGGTCGACGAGAGGAGGACAGACAACAGTCAGAGGTCGAGAAATCTCAACAGCGTGTTGCATGGTCACCTTCCAACTGGTTAAACCTTCTCGTTCATGCACGGCGGTTATGGGTCTGGATTTGGTGGCTGGATCCACGGTTGGGTACGGGCTTAGGAATGCTTGGTCCTGAGATTCGCTTGGTGTTTGATTTGGCTTTCGTCGTACTGGGGCTAAGCTGAATTTCTTCGATGCCTGTACCTAATCATAATCAGGCTCTCGGCTTGTAGGCAGCTGGCACGCCGAAGTTGATTGAAGCCCTGATACCGGCTGGCCTAGTCGAAATTGAAGACATCATCGTCGCCGGCGTTATTGTTACCAGTGCTTGCGTTGGGATCAGTCGTGAATTGATCAAAATCAAAGTCCATAAAATCAATATCCTGGCCGGCATTTCCTTCCTCAGTAGGTCCATCTGTGGTCGTGAACTCATCGAAGATGTTCATTCCACCATCAGTCTTCATACCATTATCCGGTCCCGCATTGGCATAGTCATGCACACCAGGAAGCAATGCGCCAAGGTCGACATCATTATTGCTTGTGTCATTGTCGCCAAAGACATCGGCAAAGTCCATGCCTTCGGTGACGTTGGCGTCGAAGTTGAAATCATTGTTTTCGCCGCTTGCTCCGCCGGAGGCAGTGTCATTGCCATCGTTGAAGAGGGAGTCGAGGTCCGCGTTGGTGCTCATGACGCCTGTGTCCGGTGGCTTTTCATCGCCGTCTACCGTGGCTGCAGCTGATGATGCCTTAGTCGTATCGACATTGAGGTTTGGCTCTAAGGCTTTGATGTCTTCCAGCTTCGGCTTTTCGTCATTGGCGACGGATCCTGGTGCGGCTTCCTGCTTGACCAAGGAGGGTCCTTCATTCGCGGGCTCTGCAGCAGGCAAGGGCAAGCTGTGCGCTGCGGACGATGGCGCAGGCTCAATGATAGCAGGTTTGGCTTCTGATGTCTCCGCCTCTTGAGGCTCAGTCTTACCTTCTTGAGGTCGCTGAACTACATCTTTCAGTGTTGCTGGTTCGTCGTCCAGAGCGGGCATTGGCACGGCCGCGGGCTTAGCGGCCTGCCCTGCCTTCTCCCTGAGAATTGCAAGGTCTCGTTTCAAGGTCCACTGCGCCAGTTGGATCTCATTATCGATCTTGTCGAGCGCCTCGTGATAGCGCTCAGTACGACCAGGCAGCTCTCCTTTGAGCTTTGAAGCTTGCGCCGCGGCCGCTGCTGGCCCGCCGGACTTGGCCGAACTGAAGATTCGCCCGACTTGCACGAGTAGAGCATTGAGCTCTGCTTGCGCTTTGTCTAGCTGTTCGACGTGTTGCGCAGACATGGCGGACGGCAATGTTGGTTGCTCGAGAGCTGGCGCAGGTAGTGGCAAATGCGATCGCTGTCACCAGAAGAACCACGTGAGAGACTGTCATGCGCTACGTGACATGATAGGAAGCCTATACTGTAATCCGCAAATGCCTCTGATGCCTGGAGTGTGGTCTCTCACTCGACATCTGGATACTGCCGAGGCGAGCCTTAATTAATATATACATAAAGACCTCAGACTCTCGGAGGAAGGGACGGCTTCGGCTGAGTACGGAACGAGCCGCTGGCACCAGCATCGCCGCGAACCTTCTTCGCTGCGGCTTGGACCCTTCGCAATCAACAAGCAGCAAGCAAGCCCTCACCTTCTCCTCCTACTACCAAGCCATCAGCTCGTCAGTCAAATCGACTCGAGGCTCGACCTCCCTTTTCTCTCTTCTTCTTGTCTCCTTTGTGTGTGGGTTCAGCGCTTTTCCTACTCGAGTGTTGCTGGCATTTACAACAAGCTGTTTGCGGACTCGCGAAGAAATACATCTCACGCCGCGGGACTCGCATCCACCATCCATCCACTTTGTCGCTGTCTACCTCCTTGACTTGGACGACACACGGCGCGGGGCTTATCGATACTGCTACTGCTACTGCTCCTGCTCAGGCTAAGCATTAACGGGCGTGTCTTCTTTGTCAGTCTCCTTGATCAGCATTTCCAGCGCTTAGCCGCCTAATCCCTCACAGCTTCAGCGAGCGACTTTCTCGGCTCTTTCCCAATACCACTTCCACTTGTTTTCTTCGCGCTTCCATTCTTCACCATGACCGACTCCTCGACATCGGCGCCCACCTCACTCCCAGCTATGCCTAGCACCGGCATGCCGCAGAACGGCCCTCAGGTGCAGATGGGCCCGCCAGCCGTACCTCCGCTCAACATCAATACCTCGATGGCCGGCAACAGCCTCATGTCGCCGACCAGCGCAGCAAACCGCTCTGCGGTTGGTCGCGCTGCGCCCGAACCAAACAAAAGAGCTCTGTACGTCGGGGGACTTGATCCGAGGGTGACAGAGGACGTGCTGAAGCAGATCTTTGAAACCACCGGACACGTGCAGAGTGTGAAAATCATTCCGGACAAGAACGTGAGTCAACCCGACGGAGGCGAATACTTGCGCATAGTCGCATCAAGTTTGCGACGGTACAGGTAGCAATTGGTTTGCTATCCTATTGCATGTGCCGCGCAAACACGGCCAAAGCAAGAAGCTGACAAGCACCTGCAGTTCCAATCAAAAGGGTACAACTACGGTTTCGTGGAGTATGACGACCCACAATGCGCTGAGCGAGCCATGCAAACGCTTAACGGCAGACGAGTGCACCAGCAAGAGATCAGGGTCAATTGGGCGTACCAATCGAACAACAGCGCGAAGGAGGATACTTCGAACCACTTCCACATCTTTGTCGGCGATCTTTCCAACGAAGTCAACGATGAGGTCCTCCTGCAAGCCTTCTCCGCCTTTGGCAGTGTCTCTGAGGCGCGTGTCATGTGGGACATGAAGACTGGCAGGTCTCGAGGGTATGGCTTTGTGGCTTTCCGTGACCGGGCAGAGGCAGAAAAGGCACTGAGCTCGATGGATGGCGAATGGCTTGGCTCGCGCGCTATTCGCTGCAATTGGGCCAACCAGAAGGGTCAGCCGTCCTTCTCGCAACAGCAGGCAATGGCTCAGATGGGTCTAACGCCAACCACCCCTTTTGGTCACCATTCGTTCCCAACTCAGGGCGCACAGTCCTACGACATGGTGGTGTCACAGACACCGCAGTGGCAGACTACTTGCTATGTTGGCAATCTTACACCCTACACGACGCAGAACGACTTGGTTCCCTTGTTTCAGAACTTTGGATATGTCACTGAGACGCGTTTCCAGTCTGATCGTGGGTTTGCATTCATCAAGATGGATACGCATGAGAACGCGGCGAATGCTATCTGTAACCTGAACGGCTACAACGTCAATGGTCGACCACTGAAGTGCAGCTGGGGTAAAGACAGGCCGCCGACTGGTAAGCCGATTACGACAAAGTCTCGTAGCTTTCAGAATGTTGTGCTAATCAATGCTTTCAGGCCAGTTCGATGCCGGAGCAGCTGGTTTTTCGCCTGCTCAACCCCAGTCAGCCTTCCCGCAGGCACAGGCCTTCTTCCCACAGTATGGTCAGCCGAACCCCATGTCGCCTCAAGGTCAGTAACCAAATGGAACGTCTTTGCGTGAACTCAGCTAATCTTCTGCTCAGCTGCCACTCCCGGAGGTCAATTCGGGCACAATCCGTCACCCGGCAGCTGGTCTCAGGCCATGACACCGCAGAGCGCCATTCAGCCCTCACCTGGCCAGTGGCCACCGCAGATGGCTCCTCAGAGCGCTGGTGGCTACCAATCCCCAGCACAGTACGGTTTGCCACAACAACATCAGGCGCCTTTCGGACGCGGGTATGGGTACCAAGGCTAGGAGCACAATATTCTGTACCGCGCGAAGGGCAAGAGAGACAATAGGTCCGAAAGCTGGATCAGCAATGCTTTTGATGGCAGGCCATATTTCTGGGGTGGGAAATGGGAGAAAATGTTCTCGTGAGCCTGTTTTCAAGTTGGCGTTCTGAAATGGAAGGGTATCGCAGGTGGATACCTCCGCGGTGGTTGTAATGAAGGAAGTGTATCCGTACGTCTTAGAAAGACCTTCGGGTCCGTGCAGATGCAGTGATACTAGTGTGATGCAGAAGTGGATGAAAAGGGCAGCTCTACTTTCGGCTGTACGGTTTGCATCATCATCATCATCTTCATCATCATCATCATCTTCATCATCATCATCATCTTCATCATCATCATCATCTTCATTATCATCTTCATCTTCATCACTATGTCTCGTCATGTCCCAAGGCTTGACTTTATTAGCCGCGAAATCAGCCACAGGGGGGGTTCTGCTAATCCCAATGATCTGGAAGTCAAGGTTGGGAGTGCCACTGTAACTGATGCACTTCCCGTCACTTATCGATGGCGAAAGCTCGGGCCTTATTTGTGCCTCAGCTTAGCTTCCTCCGCTTGGGCGCAGCACCAGTGACCAGTCCCATCTCAACACTCGACTCACAAACCAAACAACACCTGAAACAAGATACCGGACTTTATTCACGCGCCTATCACTCCCTATTTACTGGTTTATCAGACGCGTGGGCAGAACGTGACCGGCGTTCACGCATAAGTGGTGGACTCGTTCCAACTAGCATGCCTGTCGCAGAGCATGCATACTGCGACGACCACTGAGCCAGACTCACACCCTGCGCCTTTGGGAACTGGCCCAACAGAAAATGCAGACACTGAGCCGCCATTGAATGGCCACAAAAGCCCAGAACATCCGGTTCAAAATGCCCCTGCTGTAACCGAGAATGGACCAGCAGACGACTCGGTCGCCCACAATGCACAGCAGGAAGGTGCGCACGCGCAGGACGAGCCCGAGCCGCCCAAGGAGGCCGCGTCGGACCCAGCTGTGGTCGATGGCGGTAACGACGATGGGCAGTCCGAGGCTGAGACACTGATCAGCACCCCGGTGAAGAAGCGCGAGGCGGAAAAGCAACAGCAGCACACAGCCGTCAAGACCGAGAAGCCCGCCCGGAGTCGCATAGGAGGCCTTCCAGTGCCAGGCGAGGATGATGACGAGAGCGAGTCGATTGCGACGCCCGTGCAAAGCACTGAAACAAATGAGATGAGACGCGCAGATAGGAAGGATGGGGACGGAGATGTGGATATGCACAACGACAAGGAGGATAGTGAGCCTCTAAGCTCACCGCATCCAACAGAGGATTTTGAGCAGGAGAGCAGATCGTCATCTAGGACACGTGCGGAATCCGAACGGCCACAACAGTCGCGCGATGGCGCCGATTCCCCTAATCCACGGAAGCGCAAGCATCGCGCGTCCTCTGTTGGTCTTCCAAACAAGAGACAGTCCGTGGATCCTCCAAAAAGCAAGTTGCGTGGCATGTATTCGGAGGATTTGGAAGCAACAACAGAAAGGTCTCTCTCGCCGAAGCTTCGGAGCCACAGGCGAGCCGTATCGACACAATCTACTCTTGCCAACGGGGACGTTGCTGCCGATGGCAATGGTCGCAAGCGTAGAGCTATGGCTCAGTTTCCGGTCCGTGACCCAAGGCCATCGAAAGCAGGATGGGAGGAGTCAGATGCATCTTCAGAAACGACATCGCATGGTCAAGCGGCGGAGGTTCGACGTGCGCAGCGTGGCGTTGGTCGCAGTACTTCCACACCAGGACGCCAGGGCGGACGTGAGCATAAGCGACACATCAACAAGTATGGGTTCACTAAACTGGCAGAAGCATGTGAGAACGATGATTTGGAGCAAGTCAAGGAATGGCGCGAACGGGATCCGGACCAATTGGAGCTGGCTGAATTTGCTGGGAACAAGCCGTTGCAAATCGCTGCGCTCAAAGGGAACGCTGAAATCGTGGCTTATCTCATTGATCAGGGTTGTCAAATCGATTGCGCCAACGTGGACAAGGATACTCCACTCATTGATGCCTCGGAGAACGGTCATTTGGAGATTGTCAAGATGCTTTTGAGTGCTGGTGTTGATCCTTTGCGACAGAACTTGAAAGGACAACAGGCGCTGGATGTCGTGACAGATGACACTGACGATTGCGACGATATCAGAGCCGAGTTGCGCAAGGCTATCGAGAGTTGGAACAGTAGCGACGCGAAGCTCAGACGAGAGGAGGAAGAAGAACAGCGACACCGTGCGGGACCGTCTAAGAGTTTGCAGTTCATGGCCAGAACATATGAAAACTTGCTAGCACTTGTCCAGGTTAATGACCGAAATGGAGTGCGAGAATTTCTGGATGCACGGGTTCCTGTTGATAATAATATTATCGCAGCTGCCGCGAAGACCGGCGATCAGTACCTCGTTAACATGCTGCTTGCGGAGATGAGCCCTAAGAAGGCAATGCAGAAAACAGACAAGCCCATGCTCGCCGTCATTGGGACGAGTCATTTCGAAATGCTCAAAATGCTGACAAGTCTGGACAACTTCAACCCGTTGCACACCACTCGCTCTGGCAAGACCTGGATCGAAGTCGCGGAAGAAAGGAATGGGCCCAATAGGCGCCAGGAAGTCGAGCTATTGCAACAGCTACATGATGACAGGAGCAGGCAGCTCGGCAGACGGAGCTCAAGCCCCGTCACTAAGCGTGATTATGGCAAGCGCAGACCCGTTCATGATCCTTCAGACGAAGACAGCGACGAGGGACAACAGCCGGCCCCTAAACGCAAGAATGGCCGGCGCCTTATGTCTAGGCGAGATATGCGCGCGGCTAGTGGAAAGCCTCCTTCAGACACGGAATCAGAGAAGGACGACAACCATGAGTCGACATCGGATGACGCGCCCGGCGAGCCCGATCCCGGATCCATGGAAACCATGAAAGCACCAACCAGTTCGAAGCAGAGACGCAATACTGGTCGCTCACGCACCAACAGTTTCCCGAATACCCCCCAAGAACCAATTTCGCCAAGATCTGGACAGCGACGATCTTCGAGTCTGCGCAAGACAGAACAGCCTTTGCCAACACTTGAGGAGAAAGAAGATGTTGGAGAAGGCGGTGTTATGGAGGAGCAGCGACGAATAGAAGCCCAGCTCGCAATAGAAGAAGCTCAGCGTCAGGAACGGCAGCGTCTAGAAGCTAAGGAAGCTGAGGCTGAGGCTTGCCGCGCCGAAGAGGCAGTAAAGCGCAAAGCCGAAGAAGACGAGCGCAGGGCGGAGGAGCGTCGTCAGAAAGAGGCAGAAGAGCAGGCCCGACGCGACGAGGATGCTCGGCGCGCTGAAGCTGCCGAAAGAGCGGAGGAAGAACGCAAGCGGAGGGTGATTGAAATGGAAAATGCTAGAAGCAGCGTTCGTGAAGAGATCATTGCTGCGCTGCCCTGGGCGCTTCGGCAAGTGGTGAATTCTACAGCAGACAACACTGATACGTTCGGTCGTGCCTTCTACCTTGCGCACTTTACACCACTCATCGTCGTCCGGGAAGACTATGAAGGCTCTTGGATCCTCAACGTGCAAGCGGCGCCGCTGCTAGGTAAGCGCGGGCTCGAGCTTCTACTCCCGCGCAGCAATTATCTGGACTTTGAAACCACTTACTCCCGCAACTGGCCAACCATACGAGACTTTTCCGATCGTGAGATCCGCCGAATAGCTCAAGTCCACGATGCGCTAACTCTCCGCGAAACACCAAGGAACGAAGCCGGTGGCGCCATGACCCATCCCTTCGACTTTCAAGTCGAGCTATCCGGGATAGCTGCGCGAGTGAATGCTATCAAGGCTGCAAGGAAGAAGCTGAGTAGTGGCACGGTGCCCCTATTCTGCGTCCGCCTCGAAGATGTGATGACTCACCTAAACCCGGCAATTTCTGACGCTGCCATAGATGTGCAGGGTCTCTCAACCCGCTTCAATCCTGGCACGAATGGGCCAGTCCCAACGCTGGACGGCTTTTTCGGTTCTACAAAGTTTCTGCGCATGCATCAGGCTGGCAAGCTGGAATACGACGGTTCCCAAGTCGTTGATCGTACTGAAACGTTTGTCGTACATCAGAAACCAGACGGGTGATGGATCATTAAGAGTATCACTGTCCGAGAAACAAGCGGCTGCGACGCTCAAACGATTGTCTACACGACTGCCAGTGAGTGAAAGAGGCAGTATATATATCAGCCTAGTGCTCACGTATGATATGTACAATGAACCGAATGATTCTCACACTGCTCGAATGTCCAGATATGGGCTTCTGGCTCATTTTTTATTCTACCTAGGTAGCTTCGAAGCACACAGTGCGACTGATGCTCTCTGCAATATACTGTAATGTTCCTCGCCTTTGTTGTGCGGCGCCATGAGATCCAGTCTGCACGAGCTCCTGTAGTTATATGTAGGTGAACCTTGATCACTTTAGTGAAGACTTTTGACTGGGCTTGATGATGCCATCGGTTTAGCTACCTCCCTTGCATTGTTGGGAACTTTGCTCGAAATGATTCACTGCCTGTAGCATCCGAGAGGTTTGACTTTCAATTTTTCCAGGAGTATCTTCGGCAACCTTGACTTGGCCGAGCTGCAGTCCACCGATCCGATGAGGGCTGTCACTCCGCCTCCCCGAACAACTGGGATCTCGTCTGTAGCGGTCACGCACGACTCAGACACGCCTATACCAAGCCACAAAGATCGGAGAGACGCCCGCTAGACAGGGCATATGAATGCTTGCCCAGGACGCGCCTAAACGGTGGCTGAACATCCCGTCTTGACGCGCGCAGGGTGCCTTGATGCATCTATCGATACATACGTCAAAGAGCGGCCATTCTGAAGCCAGGTGAACCGCGAGGCGGTACACTCAGAGCCTTTGCTTGAAGGCGTTCCTGGATGGGGATCTTCATTAGTTCATCCGGGGATTCAGAGACAATAGCAGACTGCCGGACAATACTGCCGTGTCCGCGGTCAGCAAGAACGACGACTGTGGGCAGTGAAACCTGACCAGGAGTCATTATCTAACCGCAGTGTGGTTTGTGTCTGATTAACAGTAGACATATGCTTTCCTGGTGACCTTGGGCAACCACTCTGTACTGAACCAAACTCATCATCCCCCAGCAAGTATTTTTTACCGTAACACCAACTGCGATATGTCACCTCTTGGAGACACAGATCGGAGCGCTTCCCACGGAACTCCAATATGGCTCGACTGCGACACTGGCCACGATGATGCCTTCGCTATCCTGGTCGCTGCTCACAGTCCAGAACTCAGATTGTTAGGTATAAGCACAGTGTATGGAAACGCCCCATTACCACATACGACGTACAATACGCGAGCAATCCTGAAGGCCATAGGTCGAGAAGATGTGCCGGTCTTTCCTGGAGCTGAAAGACCATCGTTCAGACAACCTTGTTTCGCACCAGATATCCATGGTGCCAGCGGGCTGGACGGGACTGCAAGTTTACCCATACCGACCGTGGACGCGAGGAGCGATATGAGTGCTGTTGAGGCCATGAGGACGGCCATATCTGCAGAAGCGCCACGCACAGTCTGTCTGGTGGCGACTGGAGCGCTGACGAATATTGCTGCACTGTTCGAGAACTATCCGGGAATGGTTGACCAGATCAAGAGCTTGAGCAGTGAGTGGCGTCCTACATGGGACTGTGGCCATGATTATAAGAGCTGATAACTTTCCGCATGTTCCAGTAATGGGCGGTGCCGTAGGAGGCGGATTCACCGATGCTCCTCTAGGTACCGTCGACGATCTAGAGCGGTTTGGCAACTGGACTCCAGTTGCTGAGTTCAACGTCTACATTGACTGTGAAGCCGCTGCCAGTGCGTTACAAAATTTCGACACCAACTCGGTCCACAGCTGATGGCATTGAATTAGCGATACTCAATAACCGAGCATTGGCAGCGAAAACCAATCTTGTTACACTCGATCTCTCGCATCAGTTCCTTGCAACGAATGAGGTGCGGAACGGACTGTTATTTGGTGACACG
This sequence comes from Teratosphaeria pseudoeucalypti, assembly GCA_013403795.1. Classification (NCBI taxonomy): domain Eukaryota; kingdom Fungi; phylum Ascomycota; class Dothideomycetes; order Mycosphaerellales; family Teratosphaeriaceae; genus Teratosphaeria; species Teratosphaeria pseudoeucalypti. The sequence goes on from JABBMZ010000082.1 coordinate 60,522, forward strand.
ACTTCACCACGCTTCGAAGTCTCCATGTCGTCTGCGTCCGATATCAGGAGACTCTTCTACGAAATTGTCTGCTTCTTCGCTAAGACATATGCCGAAGTGTTCGGGATCGGGGCAGGACCCCCAACGCACGATCCACTCGCTGTCTTCATTGCATTCTCGCCGGATCTGTTCTACGATGAAGACCCGGTAGGTGAACTGATAGCGCAGCACTCGTGCCCCTTTGGAATCGCTGTCTGACAGTCAAGATAGTCGGAGCTGGATGAGGACGAGCAGCAACCCCAGTACAGATATAAGGTCGAGGTCGTGACCGAAGGCGATCACGGATCTTCCCCCGAGATACTGAATGGACCATCGGAGTGTGGCCGCACCATCGTCAGCGGTCTAGCAGGAGGACAAAAAGGGGTAAGGATACCGAAAACCCTTCAGGTCAATGAGTTATGGTGAGTCTCGCGACCGTCCCGTGCCGTCCAAAGATGAGACTTGATTTTGATGCGCATTAGGGCCCGAATCGACAGCTGTCTGCGCCGAGCAGAACGAACGGTCGCGGCACAACGTCTGGCGGCGACGAACAGCAGACAGAACACCCAACGCGTGTTGCATGAGAGCGGTGGGTCCAAGCCCGACGCTGCTGAATGATATCGTCGGACGGTTATCCATCATCGACGCTGATGATCTTCAGGCAAAGGTTTTCGAACATGGGACACTTTTATTGGCCGTACTCGGACGATGACGCACCGAATGGCGTGAAAGACTGTCTCTGGCGGCCACGATGATCAGCTCATTGACTCCGTTGTCCGCACAGGCTTCGCGTCGGGGGTATGACATGGAATAAAAATGGTTCCTATGCACAGCTTCCGTTTGACCAAAATAACTGTGCCGACTTTGCTCGACACTGGACCAAGATCATTGAGGACATTGTCTCTACCGATGGTACATCGGCTATGCCAAGCTAAGCACTTAGGGGCTTGCCTCATCGTGGTCCTGTTGATCGCTTTCGAGTCCCACACCGGTCGGTGCACATGTGAAAACTGACCTCAGTCGCCGCTCCTCAGCCAGGAGGAGAAAGTCATGGAAATGCACGTGCGCAAGCGTTGCCTCCAAATTTGGACCAGCTTCTGACGAAAGCATTCTCCTATCAAAATCTTGCCCTTGACCTCAACATTGCATCGTCCATACAGGACAAGCTCCGCAAAAGCTCACCATGCAGCTCCTTCCAGTCATCGTCGGCCTAATCGCCACTGCAACTGCCACAGCTCTCGACACCACCGGAGACGAACAGTTTGTACCTCTCACCTACTTGACCACGACCTCGATGACAGCTCAGATCGCTTCATCCGCCCCAGCTTCCAGCATCGCAACAATCTTTGCTTGCTGCGGCGACACTGATGAGGGCTACAAGTATCCTTGCGGCACGCCAGAGTCGACTGCCACTTGGTCGTGCACGGCGCTGTCCTCTACCTGCTCAGGAGATGGAACGACATCGACGTGCATCGTTCCGAGTCCCACGGAGTCGGTGATGCGTCAAGCTACTCCGACGAGCGCCCTGGCTACGGGTTTCGAGTCAGCGAGCTCCTCTGCTACGGCTTCAACGATGGCCAGCGTCGACTCGATCGAGAGCCTGTCTTCCAGTAAGTTTTTCCTCGAAATGCCGACTCAGCGGCGGGCTCCTCGCAGTGATCGTGAAACATTCACTGCCCAAGTATCTGCGGCAGCCAACCACTGACATTCTGTTCAATAGACTTCGTGTCGACTCCTCTCATCGCCTCATTGAACGCGACATCCCTCAACACAACCGACCACGCCGTCGTCCCCAAGGCGCACGAACAGTCCTGCACGATGGAAGATCGGGACATCGACGAAGGACGATACACCATCAACATCGGCTTCACCTGGGACGACGCAGCCACGCGGACGTGCCTGAAGGTCGAGGAAGCCATGGCTTCGGCTTGCTCAGAGGTGCGTATTCTCGCGTGGAAGTGCAATCCGAATACCGGCAAGGGCTATGCGACCATCGGGTTCGACTGTGTGTTCGGGAAGGCCGACAAAATCAATTCTTTGCTTGGTGGACTCTTTCCGCAGGGCGATCTGATGTATACGGGCTTCAATTGTCCTGACTTCTAGGGTGGGCTGGTGGTCGGGGGAGACAGGGTGGGTGATCGGGCAATGGTACAGTCGTGCTTGGCAGCTGGGTTGTCTGAAACGGGTGCGAGTGCGATGCTCGATCAATGGCTCCAGTGACATACAGGCTCCGGTCGCCCCTACATAGATCCGCTAGGAGGTAGTGACTGACAGACAAATAAAGATTTGCTCCGGAAAACCCATACATACCAAGAAAACTTAGATCTGAGCAAGCGAGTCTGATGATGGCCGTAGCCTGGTCTTGCGACCTTATTCGCTCTAGCATGCCAATGAGGGATGCTCCACCATATCATTTGGAATGCGTATTAGACAACCACCAACGCCACGCTCAAAACAATGACCCAGAACCAAAACATGTCTGTCATATTCGCACTCTTGCGTCCTGCCGAATCTTATGCTTCGCAGCTCCTCATCATAGCTGTTCTCATTCTGGTGCTGAGCTCTACTGTGCATGTGCAAACAAAGGCTCTTCGCCCGGTCTGCCTTCAACACCATCGCCAGCTGCGCGGGCGTCGACCCGTGACGTTCTCTTTCGCCTCCTAAGCGGACCCATCGCCATGAACGTCAGCGGCACTCGGGATCTTGATCCCGTCGACGCCTTCATCGGCTTGCTCTTCATAACTGACAAGTGCAAAGGACACCACGACGATCAGAGCGCCAATCCAGTAAGCCCAGGGCGACCACTGTCCGAACAGAACACCCTGCCCGATCAAGCTCAGCGGAATTGTTAGTGTAAGGCCGAGCGTCACGACTAGGGGTGTCGTGAACAGAACTGCGTACGCCCACAGGAGATCGCTGATCAGGGACGTGAAGCTGTTGCCCAACACCGTCCATGTCACGACCGCTGATGGCGGCAGCTCGAAACGTTCTACGCCGGTGTAGTGCAGGAGAAAGAATCCCGGCCAGAGCAATATCACATTGAAAAGACCGACCAGGCCGAAGAAGAGCGCCATATTGACCCTTTCGCCGTCGCCAATGCGCTTCTTCATGAAGCTGGCGTACAGCCCGTACATGAACGCGGAGATGAGCGCCAAGGCATTGCCGCCGGCCATCTCCCAATTCGACATGAGCGGGAAGTCGCCTCGATGCTCGTCATCTGCGGTCTTGCCGGTGAGATCGAGATAGGATATCAAGATCACGCCAAGCAGGGAGGAGATGACGGCCGCCAGCTTCTTGTGACTGTAGTGCTCGACGCCCATCTTCCAGCCCATGAAGAACGTGAAAAGCCCGCTCGTGTTCGTGAAGATCGAAGACGAAGCGACAGTTGTGTGCTGGAAGGAAGCAGCAACGAAGTAGTTGGCTGCGAACCACAGGAGGCAGAACTCGAGACTGAGTCTAGCAAGCTCTCGCATCGAGAGCGGCGGCTCCTGCGTTGTGGTCTCCTTCGCCTCGTGTTCTCTGTCACCCAGCAGCAATTCTCTCGACCCACTGATCGAATACCTGCCTCCACTGTCCACACTTGCCGGCCTCAGCACCTCCTCATCGCGCTCAAACCCCTCCTCACGTCCACTTCTCCGTCGCCACCACGTCCCCACATCGTCTGGGCGCCTCCATGCCCTCCAGCCCAAGATCGGCACCAGCGGGACGAGGAAGAAGCTGGTATTGACGTACGTCACGAAGAACGGCTTGCTGTAAGTGTCGTCGGCGAACATCGACGAGGCTAGAAAATTACTCGTAGTCCATAGGAACACCGTCAAGGCGATCATGACGCCTCCGATCGTCCATCGTGCTGCTTTGCTTCTCCACCAAGACGTGACGTCGCGCAGGCGGTTGTACCATCGCTGCCACGGGGATAGCTTTCGGTCGGGTATGCTGTCGCTGTTGTCTGATCTTACACCGTCCGTGGATGCGAGCGCCGAGTTCGTGTGTCTTAGGTCGGTGTGAGGTTCGCGCGCAGCCATCGTGAGCGGGCAGGGTTATGGAGGATATGCTTGTTCGATGGTAAATGCAAAGACGCTGTCTCTGCTAGGTGATGCTCCGGATTGCTCTTCCATCGGTCGGCGAGCTTGTGTATGAGTGAAGGAGATCAATCCCGGGTTTCGAAGGTGGAAGTATGGTTTTCGGGGGCAGTGTTAAGCAACGTGGGAGTGCAGGTGCCTAAGGTAGGTACCTACCTTAGGTTTCTCATTTGTCGGCGCTCGCTCCGGATGTGGGCGGGCACATCAGGCCTTTGGTACAAGTATTAATAAGCACAAAGGGAAGCCTAAGGCTTTACCTCGTATGCATGGATTGACAAAAGGTCTCTGCGGACAAGATCTGTTGTGACTCTATGCTATAGACTGATGCAGGTGGATCAAGATTTCGGCTGTGTCCCACCACCATGAGCCTTTGACGCACCATGCCCCAGCCCGTGTCGTCAATAATAATAAGCTCCCCAAATCATGGCAGTGATGCCATCAGTCAATCAACGGATTGACTTATCGTGAGCAATAACCTGCTAAATGATACAGCTGACTGATCAACGACACCGTTGACTGCTTGGTCACACCATTAACTGCTCATATCGGCGGCTGACCATGTGTTGCGAGCGTGAAGGTGCAGAAGTCAAGTCAACGAGCAGATCGACTGGTTGACTGATGGAACCACCGGATCGCGGACACATCACCAGAGCGTCTTCTTGAAAGAAGGTACAGACATTACGAGGGAGTCCACCAGCAGAAGCCAGGCAGTTTCAACCTGGGGTCACCATGCTGGCAATGAACCAGCCCGTACGCCATAGAAGCAACCGTAATGTCCATCAGAGTATTTGACGCCTGTTGAACGAATCAGTCTATGACCGTGACTTGGTACAAGTCCAGCTTCGTGAGTGGACGTACCTCTGTAAAACCCGCTCAAGCGTCAAAGCGCTCACATCCGCATCTTCAGGCATTTCCATGAGCAACGGCACTAAGCCGGCGAACTTTTCACCACCTCGATATGCTAGTAATGCAGGCACGCCAGCAGGCTCCATCTCAGCGTCGGCATAGTGCAGCTTGACGAATCTCGTCTCCAAATGTTTCTGCGCCAGCTTGCGCACACAGTTTTCGAGCTCGAGACTGACGTCCGACTGCCACATAGTCAGCCATTGAACCATACTCCTCAGGGACAGTAAGACGTACGTAGTCATCGTAGATGTAGACAATAACCACGGTGTCGGTAGGTGACTTATCAAGCGCGTCCAAGTAACCCTCTCCGTTGACCGTCGCCAGCATGCCCCACAGCCGCCTGCTCCGCTCTCGACTGTGTATCTGGCTCCGATTTCCGTTTCCATTCTGCAGCTCCCTCAACCGGCTGCTTCTCCACTGCCTCATGAAATCGTCGTCGAGCCCGTCCTCATCATCGGAGTCCGATGGTAACCTCTCTAACGGCCGTTGTCTCTCATGGAGGCTCATGCCATTCTGCAGCTGGCTCGCCAGAGACGACGTGCTTCGCATGGAAGTTCGGTGCAGTCTTTGAGAATCGCGGAAGTGCTGGGCATCGGATATCACGCCCTTCGGGCCCGTGTTCGCTCCATATCTTGTCAACGGTATAGTCGCTCTCGCACTGCTTATGCTCGGTCTGGGAGCAGTGTCTTCGGGGTCTGCCTGCGAAGCTGGCGGTGTTCTATCCTCATCGTCCTCATCATCTGACAAGTTGAGGAAGGAGCGGGCGTCGTCATGATCCGCCGGATGTGCTGTCCGCCTTTCCTTATCCCGCATCAACTCATTGAACTCTTCTTGTGCTGAGGTCATCTTCGAGCAGTTCCGTATGTCGATCACGATTGTGTGCGTTCGTCAACTAATAAGCGAAAAGTGTCTCGCTTGAGCACGAGTCCATCGGGATGGTTCTTTCCAGCGACCTTATTCTTACGCCGGCTCGTGCCAGTGACCAAGGATGGTACTTGGGAAGGATCTGTGCTGGGGTATCACCTTGTGTCAGTCAGAAGCCTACTTGTCCCCGTCTCCTTTTTGCTGCGCCTCCCTCAATTACGCAGTGCTTGTTTGTGAATGAACAGTGTCGCTAATAACGACAGGAAACAAGCGACAGAAAAGGTAGGTAGCAATCTTGCTGTCCGGCTTCCTCACCTCTCTCCTGCGCAGTGCGTGTTGGTTATTCTCGCCGCGCAATCGCGCATCAGCCGTAATGGCTTTTTTGCATGTGTCAACTACCTAGTAATGGCTGCAACAGTGTGGTTCCTGGTGTGTTTCAATGTAAAGCAGGGGGACCCGTACTACTGCAGCTGCAGTGCAGATATATTGGTCGGCTCGCCTCGCAGGCTCGCGCCGCCCACGCGGATTTGCAGTAGTGCAATCCTAACACTAGTCCGTCGTGGTTGGGTGGCGCCGTCGCCGTCCTAATAAGTCATTACACCATGAGACAGACGATTCGTCCCCACTGTTGGGGAACATGATGCTTGGGTCGACAGCATTGTGCGGGGGACACTGCGACGTGGCGCAAGGAAGCGCCCTGGGCGGACAGAAGCGCAAATTGGCCACGATCGGCCACAGAATACGGTGCACTGACTTCGATCCGAGTCGGATTTACGATTGCCCAAGACGTAGTCAAAACAACGGAGGAAAATCACTGTCGCCTCATGGAAATTTATATCTGCTCTGAAGTACATGCCTCCTCCAATTCTTCGCGTCCACTTGCGCAAAGGCCCAACTGAGGAAGCAGATTGCCTCCCCTCCCCTCCTTTCCTTGCTCTTCGATTGTAAGAACACTGCAAGTCCGTCCGTCCGTGCGTTCCGCCGGCAGAGCTCTACTACTGATACAGGATAGAGAGCGAGTCTTGGCAAATATCATTTTAAAGTGCTTCAAAGAAACGGCCATGGGTGGTGCTGTACGGTAGTAGTGGCAAAATTTATGCTCGCTCTCACGCCGGCCATGTCGCCCGATCGGATTTTCTGACGTCCTTGAGCCGTATTCCGGGCCTCTGGATGATCGAAAATGGTGGGGATCGCTCTCTTGTAATTAGGAAACTTATGGTGGTAGGTAGGTTCGCCGCGCTCTCCATCGTACATAAACGCTCGACTGTGGGTATCCATACGACAGCGTCGACATTGTGGTCCTGTTCGGAATTGTAAGGACGCCAAGTCATCAAAATAAGGCTGAGAGTGTTTTGGTAGGTGCTAGTGTCGTGTGCTTTGGGGGCTTGGACTGCATGCAGATCATGCCCAGATTCGGAGCTAAGGTGAATGGTAGTTAGCTCATGCTCAAGCAGTTCTGGTCAGTCGTTGTAATGCCGTACCATCGAGTCCCACGATCCAGTGCATAATGACATGGCGTCGTTTGACACGCCGAGACAGCTGACACGATTGTCGTGGCCTTGAAGCGTCCCAACGCGCTCGCCTCGAAGCACGTCCCAGACCTAGTATGTGGCGTTAGCGAACCTGAAGCTTATTTGGACTGATGGCAGGCTCAGGCATACCTTGCACTCGAAATCGTCGTAGCCCGCGAAGAGGAGTCTGCCAGAGACAGAGAAAGCCACAGACGTGATCCCACAGACAGGCTCGCCAATCTGACGACTCGTTAGCAGCGTTCCCCTGGCAGATTCGCTCGCAATGTAGGGCGTCCTTACTGTGTATGCTTGCAGCTCCCGGTCTGCGCGAATGTCAAACAACCTGCAGGAAGCGTCGTCCGAGCCCGTTCCAAATGCGTTGCCATTGGGAAAGAATTGAATCGCGTTGATGTCGGAGTCGTGGGCTGCAAAAGTCTGACTGCACTTTTGCTGACGGATATCCCACAGTTTTGCGAAAGCGTCGCAGGCACCTGACACGAATTGATTGTTGTCCAACGGGTTGATGCTCAAGCTCATAACGTCGCCAAGATGATCCGCAAACTCTGTGATCTTTTGCCCAGTCTCAATGTCCCATAGCACGCAGGTCATGTCCCCGGACGATGTGAGGATGCGCCTATCATTAATGAAGCGACAGCAACTGAGATATCCGGAGTGACCACTGAGCTCCCGGGCCACACGCGTTGGCCCTTCTCTTGCCGACAAATTGTAGATGGAGCAGATGTTGTCCAGGCCACCGCACGCTACGTAGTTGCCGCTCGGCGAATATGCGCACGTCATGACCCACGATGACCTCAACGGGATGGCATGGACCTTGTTGGTGGTGTATGCATCCCAGATGATGAGCTTGCCATCCTGTGACGCCGAAACCAGGTGTCTGCGATCGGTCGACCAGTGCATGGCATAGATTTTTGCCAAGTGACCCTTGAGGGTCCGCTTGGTCTTCATCGTTGTCCTTGGAAGCTGCTCCACGCGTTGCCGCGCGACATCGCGCACTGCGCCATGGAAGATTAGTCAACTTGAGTGACTTGACGCGATGATTGGTCTACGGGGGGGTAAGGCACTCACAGGTGGTGTCGGCGAGCTCATCCTTCTTGCGTTTTATGCGGTCCTTGAGTGCTTCCGCATCCCGCCGAGCTATCTGTATCTTCTGCTGAATGGACTCTGCTGTTGAGTTCGCGTCCGCCATGGCGAGCAGCCGTCAGGAGGGTCCTATGGGCGGTATCCTCCCTGGTCGGAATCGCGAGCTAATGGTGTCGGAGGTGAGGAGGCGACGTGTAGATACAGCGGGATGGGAGGTCCTGTTTGCCAAAGCCGGCAATGGTGTGGAAGATGAGTACGACGGCAGTTGCTTGCTTGGCTGGCAAAGTGATGTGTGCGTGTGTACAAACGAATGACCAGAGCTTGCTTGTGCGGTCGCGCTTCGCAGATGCGTTAGGTTCGCTTGCGCCCGGGCGGCGGCGGCGAGATCCTTGGCGGGCAATGGGCCGTGAATGCTGCTGCAGAGCGCCCGTGACCGTTACGCACCCGATACGGTACTGGTGCCGGCCGTCGGTGTTGCAGCTCGAGCACAACAATGGTGTCGGTGGTGGTGGTGGCTAGCAATCGAGTGTAGCAAGCAGCGTGCAGGTGGGTTCCGAGCGCCAAAGAGCCAGCCGGTCGAGGTTTCGAGCTAACTCGGACGCTAACAAAGTAATTTGGTGCACCCTACTTTATTACTGTCCCAACTGCCCTCTGATGACGGACATGCGTGCGGGAAAACAAGCAATGATGATGAAATGTCACATGAGCCGTCGAAGCACCACGACTGCGTTCATTGTACCGTGCAGGTGCCTCTTGAGGCTTCGCGTGTGCCGGCTTGGGACGCAGCCGAATGGTCATGTACTGTCTCGAGCCCCTGAATGACTAGCCGGGCTGCCTGCTAATGCACATCTTCTACGCATCAATTTCCGGCCACTTCATCTCGTCAAACCCTCCTCCTACCTAATAAGCATCGCTTATACGCCGCACATGCCGCCACATGAGCTCATGTACACTATGCACTTTAAGTGCACTGCCCCCACCAAGCTTCCCAGGTTTGTAACGGCCTTTGCTGTACGTCGCAGGGTATCTCATGTTTCAGAAAGTCAAGGGATGCCGCGTGTGCGGTAGATCACCACCTGGTTGCGCACGACACAGCCCGTTCCTTTCTGGTCGGCACAGATGGCCATGTCATCATAATAAACAAGGCGTGGGCAATCAGTCTCCAGTCGCGACTCTCCCTCCCTCCTGCCGCAAACCACCCTAATAAGGGCTTTCCCAACGATGCGCACTATCCTGCCCGCGGCACCAGCGCATCAATAGGTATCCTGCGTACGAGAGATAAGCAACTTGGCTTGGGCTATGCGACGGGACATAACTCACATAAGGTTGGTAGCAGCTGCAACCCGCCGGCCGACAAGTCGAACACCTGGCCAATGTTGTATCTTGGGCGGCACAGTTCACAAGCTTCACGAACTCATGACTTCCGAAGCAGCTCGATTCCTTATGGCTGCAGGAGGCATCAGCTTGGCAAGGTCTGGGTAGGTTGTAAGTATAGAGGAAGACGATGCTATTAGGCTGAAGAGGGGATCACTAGCCAAGGCGCCAGAAGACAATTCTACACATGCTTTGAATACATGTACTCAAATGCCGAACCCGCCCAGGCTAGCAAGCCTCCAGGCGATTGCTGCGTCGAAGCCCAATATACATATGTAGGGACCAGACCTGCCTGGCAACACAGGTACAGAATGTTCCATACTGACATGTCATTCTTCGTCGCTACAATCTATCTTCACCGCCGGTCATGCGAATATCGGAATAGCGGCACCCCAGATACGGGACGGAGCATATATCGCAAATACCTTTTCAAGCGCTACTGACCATAGTGCTCCTGACATTCGTGCCAGGCTGAGCTAGTCCTGGGCAATGGAAACGTGCTGTTCGTAAAAGGCTCGTTCTCACTGTCTCGATCAGGACATACATGGGGCTGAGAAAGGAACAGCCAACGAATGCACATGTACAGCCAATGTGTGTTGACTTCTCTCAGTGATTCAACCAGTCAAGGGTCACTGATTGTCTCGACTGGCTCTGAATGGCAAATGGGTAATCAGACAGAAGATGGCGGCGTCAACCCCACCGTAAACTGTGTTTCATCGACTAGCGAAGCAAACGACATCTAAGCCTGCTTCGCGACTGAGAGCCGGACCATCGTCGCGTGCATCTACGCCTGTGCCTTTTGAGGTTTAAGGTCCACACTAGCCCTACTCTCTCGCCGACTAGGAAGCGCCTGCTAGGCTCGGTGTCCGGAATGGCAGAGCCCACCGCAACTACGGTGCCGCAGCCTTGGTGCGAGCCCGAGACGTGGAGACTGACGGGAAAGATACCTGAGAGGTATAAGTTGTTGCCGGCCGGACGCTGACATCGGAGTCATTTTTCCTCGAAGATCTCTCCCGTTGTGGTCTTCACCATAGATGCTTTCACCACGATACATCAATCCTTTGAGCTGCAAATGACCTGAACAGTCTCGGCAAGGCGATACAGGGGTGCAGATTCCGTAAGAGTCTTGGAGGCAGCCCAAAGTAGAATATCTTCAGCCTGATGAGTCCAAGTGTAAGGTAGGTAGCTCTTCATCATTAAATCTCCAGGATCACGTGAGACTACCTGGCAGCGCTGCAAATTATCCTTGCTCAGGACATGCAGAGCAGAGGGGTGAGGAGAATCGACATCAAGGTGTTCACTGCTGGCCGCCCAAAGCGGACATGCCTTGATCGCTCGTAAGGCAACGCCAAAGGAGCACTCGGCGTTCACCGCAATGACACTGGTCGCTGCCCAATCACAAAGACGGGCGAAAACGGGCTGCTCGCAGGGATACGGCGGTGCGGCAAGCTTCGGGCCCGCCGGGACGAACTGTCCGCGGGTGCTTGAATTGCGAGTTGGAGCTGACGCGGTGCTGGTGTTACGGCTAGACACCAAATATATGTTGCTGGTCATCCCAACATTTCGCACGCGCGTTCCTGCTTGTTTGGGCAGAGAAGGCAATTTCAAGAGATTGCGATAACGAAACGCTATTAGCTTGTGCGCCTGTTGTTTGGCTGTGGAGAGCTTCATCATCATCACTGGCCTGTTCTGTGAAGCCACCCTCCATCTGCAGGGACTCCGACTCCAGTGCATTATTGTTCGGGCCTACTGGACTTTCGCGACACGCCCTCTGGAGCTTTACAGAGATCCGCCCAAGTGTACACCGCAAGCAGCCTGCCGTAATCATACCGTATCAGCACCGCTCTTAAGCTCATCCCATCCCACCACGAGCCCCACCTTGCTATCTCACCTTTTCCTCCGTTGAGATGGAAGGCCGGAAGATCTTCAAGGTCTTCAACCAAGACTTTGTTGTCGATGAACGGTATACGGTGACCAAGGAGCTCGGGCAAGGTGCCTATGGCATCGTCTGTGCGGCCACGAACAATCAGACGGGAGAGGGGGTTGCGATAAAGAAGATCACCAATGTCTTTAGCAAGAAGATTCTGGCGAAGCGGGCCTTGAGGGAGATCAAGCTGTTGCAGCATTTCAGAGGGCACAGGAACATTACATGCCTGTATGATATGGACATCCCACGCCCGGACAACTTCAATGAGACGTACCTCTACGAGGGTGAGTTCTGGTACATGAAGCGTTGGGGAATGGTGCTGATTATGGCAACCAGAACTCATGGAATGCGACCTTGCAGCGATCATACGATCGGGACAACCGCTCACGGATGCACACTTCCAGTCGTTCATCTACCAGATACTGTGCGGCCTGAAGTACATTCACAGCGCTAATGTGCTTCACCGAGATCTGAAACCTGGAAACCTACTTGTGAACGCCGATTGTGAGCTCAAGATTGCAGACTTCGGCTTGGCAAGAGGATTCAGTGTGGACCCTGAAGAGAACGCTGGATATATGACCGAGTACGTCGCCACGAGATGGTACAGAGCTCCAGAGATCATGTTGTCTTTCCAGTCATATACAAAAGCCAGTATGTCAACACTGCGTTCTTGCCATCTGGACCTTGCAGACAGCTAATGTGAATCCCAGTCGACGTCTGGTCGGTTGGCTGCATTCTCGCCGAGCTGCTCGGCAGCAAACCATTCTTCAAAGGTCGTGACTATGTCGATCAACTCAACCAGATCTTACACTTCCTTGGCACACCTTCCGAATCCACACTTTCACGCATCGGGTCTCCGAGGGCGCAAGAATACGTGCGCAACCTGCCTTATATGAGCAAAATTCCGTTCCAGCAATTGTTCCCTCGCGCCAACCCGGATGCCCTGGACCTCCTCGACCGCATGCTCGCCTTCGATCCCAGCCAACGTATCGACGTCGACGAGGCTCTCGAGCATCGTTACCTTAGCATATGGCACGATGCCTCGGACGAGCCCAACTGCCCGACTCCTTTCGATTTCGGGTTCGAAGTCGTCGAAGACGTTCCGGAGATGAGGCAGATGATCTTGCAGGAAGTGCGACAATTCAGAAATTCGGTGCGTGCTCCGCAGCACAGCGGCCAATTTGGGGCACAGGCGCCGCAAGTGCCTATCCCAGAAGGCTACCAACCAGGCCAGTACGAGGAGCCTCGACCTCAGGAGCTGGGCGGAAGGCAGCAACAGAGCGATTTGGAGGGCGTGCTGCAGGGTGGACTAGACGCCAATGGGATGAGGCAATGATTGTGTTGACGGTGGATCGAGGTTGGGAACCATGTTTGGACAACGCTGAGAGGCTTGGATGAGTAAGGTGGGTTGCTGCGGTGCCTGACGCGCTGGCTGCGAGGGTGGCCACACCCTGCTGAAAATATTCTTCCTTATGTCTTGCCATATCTGCCATATCTTGGAGATCTTTGATCACAACGATTTAGAGAGTGAAAGGCTTTTTAAGATATACTGGGATAATCTCTGAACAAAGCGGCATTTCAGCTCGTGTGAGAGGATACACGATGTCCAGAGACTGTTCTTCCAATATTTTGCATATATCCTCAGTCTTCACGCACCCTTTTGCTTGCACCCCGTTGGTGAGAAGCATTTTTGTCACGGCCATCGGGATCCGTAGGAGATGCCGAGGCCTAGGTCGGCGCATCAACATGAAGCTCAGTTCACATGCAACAAACCCCTCCCCTGCGGCTGAGCCATGGCCAGATTGAGCCACATGTACCATCAAATGGCCGGCCTACTTCATCATGCCGTGTCGCCTACTAGCATGTTGAAGTGGAGACGATAATCTGCTTGATTCCCTTTCTCGAGTCCCAAATCAAAGCTGCTTCCTGTCCGACATGATTTACCTCAAGATGGACGACCTGCCCCCATTCACCCACACGCCTGTCGACTCTATCCCCCAATTGCATCAAAAGGTTGTCGACACATTCGCGACACACAAGACGCGCGATGTGGCATACCGACTGAAGCAGCTGAGGTCTTTCTACTGGGGGCTCAAGGACGCCGAACCCGCCCTCACCGAGGCCTGCAAGCTAGATCTGGGCAAGAGCGCGTACGAGACCTACTTGACGGAAATAGGATGGGTGCTCAACGACATTGTCTTCATGCAGAAGAACCTGGAGAAATGGGTCAAGGACGAGAAGGCCGAGGACATCAGTTTCACGAATAAGTTCGTCGCGCCGAGGATCAGGAAGGACCCCCTCGGCGCCGTGTTGGTCATCGGCGCGTACAACTTCCCCGTGCAACTGTCTCTGGGCCCCTTGGTGGGTGCCATCGCGGCGGGCTGCACGGCTGTGTTGAAGCCCAGCGAGAATGCGCCCAATGCGGCGCGGGTGATGCAGCACGTCATCGAGCAGAGCCTGGACCCCGAGGCGTATGGATGCGTGCAAGGGGCCATTCCGGAAACGACGGCGTTGTTGGAGAAGAAGTGGGACAAGATCTTCTACACCGGGAATGCGACGGTGGGGACGATCATTGCGAAGAAGGCAGCCGAGACGTTGACGCCGGTGACGCTGGAGCTGGGAGGTCGCAACCCGGCCATCGTGACGCGCAACGCGGACGTCAAGTTGGCGGCCAGGAGACTACTGTGGGCGAAGATCATGAACGCGGGGCAGATCTGCGTCTCGCAGAACTACATCTTGGTGGACAAGCAGGTGTTGCCAGGCTTCATCGACCAATTAAAGGCTGCTTTTGCGGAATTCCAACCCGGGGGCGCACGGAACGATGAAGGCTACGGCAAGATCGTGAACGAGCGGCAATGGTCACGACTGGTCAAGATGCTCGAGAGCACCCAGGGCAAAGTCTTGATCGGCGGCAAAACCGACCAGGCCACCCTCTTCTTCGAGCCCACCGTCGTGCAAGTCAACGACCCCGACGACCCGTTGCTCGCGGACGAGTCTTTTGGCCCTCTGATCCCCATCCTCGCCGTGGACGACCTCGACGACGCCATCAGGATCGCCAATCACGTGCACGCCACCCCCCTCGGCCTCTACCCCTTCGGCTCCAAAGCCGACACCAACAAGATCCTCTCCCAGACCCGCTCCGGCGGCGTCAGCATCAACGACGCCTTCTTCCACGCTTCCATCCCGACGCTCGCGTTCGGCGGCGTGGGCGACAGCGGGCAGGGCGCTTACCGTGGCAAGGCTTCGTTCGACACGTTCACCCATCGCCGCTCCGTCACGTCGACGCCGGGGTGGATCGAGGGCATGTTGGCGGTCCGGTATCCGCCGTACACGGACGCGAAGCTGAAGCAGGTCAAGAAGATGCAGGAGCTGAAGCCGAACTTCGATCGGAGTGGGAAGCCCACGGGGGGGTTGATCTGGTGGGCGCTGGGGCTGGGGGGGAAGAGTAAGGTGAGTGGGTTTGCACGATGGTTGATGGTGGGGGTGTTGGCGGTCGTCGTGAGGATGTATAGGACGCGGCAGGGTGCTTATTAGTGGCGTGGGTGGCCGCCTTGCATGTCGGTGGTGGTCGAGGCATAGCACCATTGTGATGGGTCTTTTGTGGGAGATGAGCTGATTATCTTGTGTAGCTGTAATTATATGCTCGTGTCTCGGCCTCGGACGTATAGCTTTGTCCACCTCATTGTTTTACCACATCACAGCCTGATCATCAGCCTGCTCGGCAGTCTGGCGTACTAGCCCGGAAGCTGGCAGCTCGATCGATCGGGATGCATAAGGGTACCTCTCACACCGGTCCGTCAGCCACGGCTGAAGAGCGCGCTGTGGAACGGCGTTTTCGGCGAATCGATACATGTGTCGCCCTACCGATGTACATACGAAGAGACTGTTTGATGATGGCTGCCAGCACGCAAGGCATACATATATCAGACACGCCGTCGAGTCGAGCATTTGGTACCAGATCCATGATAATTATGCAAGATTATCATTATTGTGCATCATTGTGAGTGGTCAAGCAGTAGGTAGTCAGCGGTATCGCTGATAGCCACGAATGACGATCATGAGGAGGTACATGTACATTGTGCCTGATCATTATTACCTAAGCCAATCGCGGCGTTATTACCTGGGAGTCATATACATGTACTCATCACCAGCTGAGCCAAGGCCTTGTATCCCCATGTCGTGATGGCTGCGTTATGCAGATGAGCACAGTTTTCGCTCGTCCCCGCCGCCTCGGGATCCTTCGTATGTACTGTACCATGCGCTTGGCGTCTGGTCGTCATGAGTCATGAGCCATCTCGCGGGACGGCAACGGCGTAGCCTTTCGCTTTTCGCCTCGTGCACAGCGAGTGCACGTCGCGAATGTTGTGAAGGTTGGTCGTTTGTCTCGTTTGTTTGTTGTTCATTGGTATTGTTATGATGTACTATTATGCGCGGTGCAGATGTTCGGATGCCGGGACGGCTGTCGGTGGCCACAACGAACGCGGCCCGGGTCTTGGCTGAAACCTTGCGATTGGAGAGCTGCTGGTGTCGCGTGAGCAGCTCTGGGAATCATCATGACATCAAATGGACTGCAACCAGACGTATATGCACATTGGATGTATTCATGGTTCATTAGGGAGGCGCCGAAAGAGGTCAACAAAGGTCCGTCTCGTTATTATTATTAACCTGATTATTATTATGACTGTTATCATCATCATGATTATTAGCAGCGGTTCGAGTCGTGCGAATCACGGCGCTGAGATTCTGGCCGTTGTCGCCACGGGAGTAGTGGGTCTCTCCTGACAGGGTTATTCTTGACAGCCAAACGCACCTGCTGTGCCTCCACCAACAAACAGCTCGCGTGCCTTCCTTGGTGCTTATTACTGCTTTTCCCGGGGGCTGAGGCTATGCACATGTGACATGCTTCCTCCCCCCTTGACCACAACCACGACCACGACCGACGTTCCCTACCACCTCACTCACTCCTGGAACGACTGAAGTTCCGCTCCGAGCCCATCCCATCCAATTCTTGTTGGATTCTTCCAGTCTCTCTCATCAGCTGTCGTCACCCTCCAACCCTCGACACGTGCGCGCTGCCTTCTCCCACATCCCGGACTCTGCGCACTTGGCCGACTGAGCTGGCTCGTGGCGGCACGCGGCGGAAAGCACACATATTAACAACCACCACGACACGCGCGCGTAAGCCTATTCTCCACCGCGACACCTCTGGCCTGGCCTTGCCGTCCGAAGGCTATCGCCCGGCCACCCAAGACCATTATTCCCACCACCTGATCCGCCGTCTCTGCCCGTGGTCGTCCGGAGCCTGGCACTGCGATCCGACACCTCCTCCACACGGACACGCCTCCCGTTCCTGGGAGCATGGACTCCTCGGACAGCGCCAGGGCTGGCCAGAGCACACCTGATCTCGGCCGTCCCCAATCGGCCGCGAGAGTGTGGTTCGAGCCGCTGCTCATCGTGTGTCTGATGCTCAGCTCCCTCTACTTCAACCGGAGAAGATCATACAGCATCATCGTTGGCCGAGGGCGGGAACGGAGCCCCGACGGCACCACCACTCAGAATCTCCTCCGCCTGCCCGGCGAGGACTACGACTCGGATGGCGAATCAGGCTACTATCGCTCCCGGTCGCCATCCCCGATCAAGTCGAATCAATCATGCTGTGGCATCCCGATCGAGGTGCCGGATTCATCACGCTTCGCCAGCCACTTCCACAGCCGCATCCTGCAGAAGTTTCCCTTCCTGATCGAGATGTTCTACTGGGCGCTGAACTACGTCGCCTACTCTCTGACCAAGCAAGTGGCCGCTGCAGTCTACGGCCGAGGCGGCAACCACGTCACCGCGATGGCCCAGGAGAACGGCATCGGCATCTTGACCTTGGAGCACAACACCTGGCTGAGCATCGTCTTCCCCATTCACGAGGTGGAACTTCAATCCTTCTTCTTGAACAACCACAAGTCGTTCATCACCTTCTTCAACCAGATCTACTCCCTCGTGCATATCCCGGGGACGGTGGCGTGAGTACAGCGATCATCATGGCGGCTATCCATCCAGACTAACATCGTCACAGCTTTCTCTCCTGGTATTACTGGGCCGCGCCGAATCACGAGACCTTCGCGATCGCACGCCGAACCATGACCCTCGGCAACTTCTCCGCCTTCATCATCTTCTGCTTCTACCCCTGTATGCCGCCGCGGCTTCTGCCCGAGTCCTTCGGCTTCAAAGACACTGTCCGCCAGGAGAACGCAGAGAGCGTATGGGTCGGCGGGAACAACGTCAATCAGCTCGCCGCCATGCCCAGCCTGCACTTCACCTACGCCTTCGTCATCGGCTGTACCTTTTTGTACCACTCGGGTGTCTTCCAAGCACTGCAAGGCCGCGCAACTCCCGGACGCTCGCCGATCACCATGTTCGGATTCATTCTAGCCGCCATCTTCTACCCACTCCTCGTCCTCACCGTGATTGTGGCGACCGCCAATCACTACTACTTTGACGCAACTGTGGCCACCATCTCGGTTGCATTTTCATTCCTGTGTAACAGGGTCTGGCTTGCGCTCTTGCCTGCGGAGGGTGTTTTGTGCTGGATTCTGAGGCTCAAGAAGCCGGAACCGTCGACTGGTCAACGGTACCGCTGGCGAGATCAACAGGACCTGAGGCCCAAGATCACTGTTGTGTAGTTTGAGACTTCCTGTGTACAGAATTATCCGAGCATAGTTGACGGAGCATAGAGCGGCTTGGGTGCATAAGACGGCAGATTGCTTGAGAAGGGCATTTTAATTTGTGATATGAATTATTGTCGCTCTAGAGCGTGGCGTTCTGGAGCAGGCAAGGCCTGGTCGGTTGCATACAAGCTAGAAGGCCACACGAGGAGAGATTTCTCTCCCTATGTAATATCCGTTTGCTCCGTGGATGCACAGCAAGTGCAGAGGAGCAACCCAATCCGAAAACCATTAAAGCTTCATGCTGGCCCCACGTGTGACAGGTGAGCTGCGTCCTTCGCCAAACCACTGAGAAGCTTGAGCTGCATCAGAAGCGCCAGTACAGGTGACGACGGGGGCTTCGTTTCGATTCTTCCATCCCGCAACGATATATGACTCGACACGGCTACGGAGTTTTGACTGTAAAAGTCAAGACTCGACCCAGATGCCTCTGAATTGACACTTTTGCCCACAAAGGGCGACAACTTGGCACAGATGCACGAGTCTCATAGTTGTCAAGCTCTCGTACTCTGATAACCTGGGACATCTCTCCGCACCACACACCCAAGTCGACCCCTACAGATCCTCAAACCGAGCCGTATCGTACCGATGCCGGTCGGTCGTCTCCAGCACCTCGAGCGTGGCGCCGACGCGGATCTTGCCCTCGTTGCGCGGGATACACAGCATGCCGAAGCACGGCTTGTACTTGGCGACGCCGCCGGGGTCGACGCGACGGAAGCGCATCAGCTCGTCCCAGGGCTCGCGCGGGTGCTTGGCGGCGGTCGCGGGGTCCACGTTGGGGACCTGGCAGCGGGCGCAGCGGGCGACGGCGTCGAGGTCGATCTTGTAGAGGGCTTCCTCGTCCGGCAGGGTGGTGGTGATGCGGATGCGCTTCCAGGTGTCCTCTTCCCAGGGGTGGTCGTCGCGGCCCCGGACGACGATGTTGGGGCGGAAGCGCTCGATGGTCAGCGCGGGGGTGGTGGGGGTGGTGGGGGGGACGTCTCTGTCGCGCAGGCGGCGGTCGAGGTCGTGGAGGCTGGCTTGGCTGGCGATCTGCAGGCTCACGACGTCGGCGAAGTGGTGGGGGACGGCGCGGCCGTAGAGGGCTGGGCGGCCGTTGACGGCGTTGAGGCGCTGGGCGGGGCCTTTGTAGACGAGCGCCACGGGTTTCTGGAAGTAGTCGCTGAAGACCTGGTTGATGGCGGCGCCGTACTGCCAGGCGTCGGTTTCTTGCTCCCAGATCTCGACTCGCGTGAGGGTGGTGTGGGCCTCCAGCCACTGCTGACTGGGGTGGGCGGGCACGGTGATGCGGGCATCGGTGCCGTGGATCGTGACCTCGAGCATCTGCTCGCCCTTGGGGCCGTCCACGAGCGCGGTGTCGATGAGGGTCATCAGGGGGTCTGATCGGATGGTGAGGAACTTCCGGTCGGCGTCGACGAGCATCCAGTTGCGGTCCAAGGTCAGGCCCGTCCTCCTCAGGCGCGACGAGTCGACTTCGAAGCCGCGGCATGACTTGATGGGGTACACGCGTAACGCCACAATCTCCGTGGGTGGCGGGATCGGAGGGGCGTCCTTGTCCTGTTGTGCTTGGTCTGAGCCGAGCGCCATGTTGACCTTGTTCATCCCGGGCGCCTTGTAGTCGGGCGTGAACTGGGCGGCGATGATCATGCCGACGAACCCAAGACAGACCGTGCCCAGCAGCACAAAGGAGTAGTTGACATTCGCCCAGTCCACATCGTTCATGTTGAAGTGCCGGAGATTGTACCATATTGTCTTCATGTCCATGGATTTGAGCTCCTTCCAGCCATCGCCTTGGATGAACTTCTGGACGCCCTGGATGAACGAGCTAACCATGATGGCCGACATCTTGGTGGTTATCCAGAGGGCGGAGAAACTCGAATAATGGCGTGGTTGGATATATCTCAATAGTAAATCGTAGCGCTACTCCAGATCTGATTTTATGCAGAGCCGATCCCCTCGAAAGGTGTCCGTCAATGAAGCGTACTGGAATCCCTGCACGTTGCCGGACTTTAGAATTCCAAAGGTCGTGTGCTACCTTACATGTCTCTTACGCAAACAATTCGAATCTTGAGTCTCGATGTGCAGGAAGACGAGGAAAGACGACTGCGAGAAGTGGAGAAATGCGGACGCTAAGTTTTGTGTTTGTGGCGTTCATTGACGAATCTTATCGCTATGGCTGTTGCCATGAAACCTCGCCGTTATCTGCACGCATGATATGTATCAAAAAATCATATCGCTGAGCACTTCCTACCTGGCCACCTCATGACTCTCCGATGTAAGTGCAGCAGCTGCAGTGACCGCAGGCTGCCCAAGTCCCCCATCATACACGCTAAAATCGGCTTTCCCTGGATGAAAATTATCTCATGGCAATGTTTGTCTTTAATTCCTTGAAATGCATAACCCGTGACCGTGATAACCAGCCATTCGATTCGCGTACCTTCCTATTTCGTAACAGCATCTCCTCACACTGGCCCATCATGCATGTGTCCGACAAAGACGCCTCGACCCCACGCGTCTTCCTCATCCGCCACGGCCAGACCGAGTGGGGCCAGTCCGGCCAATACACCGGCAAGACCGACATCCCTCTGCTCCCTGCCGGCGAGGAACAAGTCAAGGGCACGGCTGAGGTCGTCTACGGTCCGGGGAGATTGATCGACCCTGCCAAGGTGTTGAAGGTATGGGTCAGCCCGAGGACACGGGCGAAGAAGACGTTCGAACTGCTCAGTGGGACGAGTGATTTTGAGGTCACGGAGGCGTTGGCTGAGTGGGATTATGGGTCTGTTGGGGCTGAGTTCTCGTGATATGAATGTGGTGCTGATCGGGTTGGGTGTAGTGATTACGAGGGCATCAAGACGGCTGAGATTCGAGCCCTGCGTCAATCGCGTGGACTTGACTCGGAGAGGGAGTGGGATATCTGGACAGATGGGTGCGAGAATGGGGAGTATGTGCCGTCCTGAGTCCTCCTGTTCCATCATCTCATAGTCACTCTAAGGCAATATGCAGGACGCCAGCTCAAGTCGCTGCACGCATCGATTCGCTCATTGCCCGGATCAAAGAGCTCCAGGCCCCACATATGAAGGATAGCGAGCCAAAGGACATCGTCCTCGTGGCTCATGGTCATCTCACCCGCGCGTTTGCCAAGCGGTGGTTGGGTTATGACCTGTCATTCCCACTAAGCTTGATGATGGAGCCTGGTGGCGTCGGCATCTTGAGCTATCAGCACCACAACATCAACGAGCCTGCGCTATTGCTCGGCATTGGATTCCCGTTGCAGAAGCGGTAGGTGGATTGTGGTGTGGAAGACAAATGAGCCCTAGTTCGCTGGAATACGATCGTTCGTCCGAACTCGCCTTCCTTCTGTGACTAATAGCTAGATTGACGCGTCACTTGATTGCCACGGTACTGTTGTGCATGCATAATCAATATCCAGCCATATGTCACACCAATACCTGCTGTAATGCTCTCTGGGTATCAAGGAAGTCTCCTGCTGTGCTGCTGAAACAATGCTCGCTCATGTCCTGGTGTATCTGTTCCTGTCCTGTTGTATCTTGTTCCTGTCCTGTTGTATCTTGTTCCTGTCCTGACTGTATCATGATCTGTCCTGCGCTCACTCTGCATCCGGTATCTGCTCGTAATCGTCTTCAGGCGGCAGCGCAAGCTTCGCGGCAACGATGCCCACCGCATTAATGGCGACGATCGACCAGCTGACGGTGCACAGGACCCAGGATTTGTCCAGATGCCATCCTGCAAAGAAGCGATTGTCATGATCGTATAGATATGCCTGCCCAGTCATTAGTCCCGCCATGCTTGCCGGTCTCCCACGCAGGACCCGCAACCTACCACCAGCGCCATAGCGATCAACTGCGCAGCCGCGACAACACCGAGCAGACTCGCCAGAACTCCCCATCCCGCTTCCCTGCTTGCTCTCCCGCCGACGAGAATCGTCAGATATGCGACCAAGACGGCTAGTTCGATGATGACGGTGAAGTTCATGAGGAACCCAGTGCTCCTCCACATCGAGCAGAAGTACTTGTCATCGCCCACGCAGTCTTCGTACAGCGGGAACTTGGTGCATTGTCCCGTGATGGAGGAGCATCTTTGGTGGAGGCCGTAAGTCACGCGGATGGGCGTGTCGCTTGTAGGCGAGGTGAAGGACACCCAGTTCGGGAGGGCAATGGCGGCGATTGTGAGGGCGGCAGCAGCGACGAAAGCCCAGAGAGATATGCCGTAGATGATGCGGCGCATGGTTTGTTGCTTTGTCTAAGGTGAGGGTGTGTGGTTGGAATGAGGGGTTTGGAGATGCTCGTGCCGGCTGTGCGACAGCGATAGTCTTAGACCCCTGGTTCTAGGTATGCGCGGATAACCCGCGGCGAAGAGACGCAGGTTCAGGTGCCCTTCAGGTTGATCTTGCGTAGGTAACCATGCATGCTCGCTTTCACAACAATACTACTTCCACCTGAACTCTGGTGGTCTCACGGTATCAGCATCTTTCGGTCTTGGGCGAAGACGAATCATGGCGTTGAAGAGCTCGTGCATCGTCACGTCCGACCAGTCGAGGAAATTCGGACACTGACGTCCACAATATTGAGACTAATAACATCCGTGAAGGCATCGATACATGTAGGCAAGCTATAACAACACATTACGAGTTGCTGGATGCAGTGTTCTCATATCTAAGTACCTAACTAGGTAAATAATGCTACCTTAGGTACTGCTATACTCACAACATCGACAGACGTAAATAATGTACCTACATGTAACGGGCTGTTCAATTCTTAATGAACCCCCACTTTTCTCCCATCTAAAACGCGGTGGACCAAGCTCCTCGATTAACGCGACAACCTCTTGGAGACGCCGTTGATTCCCGTCTGGTCTAGCCTTGATACACAATAATAACAACAACAACAACGACAACGACACCAACAGGAACAGACACACGCACATCGCGGGCCCAGCGCGCATCCTCTCTACCGAACACAAGAGCGTTTCGTAGCTCGGTAGAACACAGCTATACGCATACTTGGCTGTAGCTCCCCTCAAGCACCTGGCATGGATTCACCTACCATAATCAACACCGACGCCACCGCGCAGGCCAAGCAGACGCAGATGCAAATGCAGGCGACATCAGGCAGCATGCGACCGCCGCAGCAGCGACGTGTGCTTGGAGATATGTCACCGAATGTCAAGCTCGCACATGTTGATTTGCTCAAGGCGAACAAGCCAATGCAGAGCAGCCCACTCAAGAGAAGCTTCACAGCCGGCGCAGAGGACTCAGAGGGCTTGCAATATTTCAAGAGGAGGAAGCTCTCTGCAGATAAATCATTGAGTCAAGTCATTGCCGAGGAGAGCCAGAGCCAGAGCCAAGAACCAAGTCAGACGCGTTCAATGTTTGGCGGCACGCGAGCTGGAGGCGATGAGGGGATGTCTGATAAGCCGCTTCTACCCACACCACCTTCAAAGGAGCTTTCAGTATGTCTTCGCGCGTCACGACAAGGAGACGCGCACTGATCAATGTATAGAATGCCGTCCCAGCGATACAAGAAACGCAGCCATCACCGACGGAGCCTAACACTCCCTCCTCACCGCGGTCCACCACCTCCGAAGTGCAAGGCTCATCTGCTGACCGTCAATCCTTCTCATCTTTAATCAATTACGATCCATCATCACAACCAAGCGCCGTGCTTAAGCAGTCTGCATCCAGAGCCGAGATCCTCGGGCTGAGGCTCAAGATAGCCATGTACAAAGTCAAGACAGATCAGGTCGGAGTACCATTTGACAGACTGAAAATTGACTCACCAGGCCCGAAGACCACGAGTGAAGCAGTCGAGGAGGCCGTTGCCCAATTACGGCAAGAAGCTCAGGAATACCTTGCTCGCCAGCAAGCACGAAGACGGCAAGAGCACTTGGCCGTGCCTAAGGCGCATCCCGGTCCAGCCCTGAGGCCGCCAACAGTCTACGAGATTTACGAGCCGTCCATGCCGAGCTCACCACCAATGAGCAGATCGCTGGAGAAACCATCGGCAGGGGAATTGAACGGTGCTACACCGCAGAGAGCTACAATAAACAGGTCTGAGGAAGCTGAGCTCACGAGCAGTGTGGTCAAAGGAAGGGTTGCTGAGGGATTGCTTGGATTGAGGGATGCGGTATGAAGCTCAAAATGTACCCTTCACCTCGGAAGGAATGTGCATAGCGGCAGGTGCACACGGCAGCGGGAACGAAGAGCTGTAACAGGCGCATTGGCGTTGGCAGCAAATGCCACCCGAGCGTTGCACTTATTGGCTTACTGGCCGGCATCAGACGTCCAATCATCGAACCCTGATGAAGATGAGCATTCGGTTTGCTATCAAGGCGCCCGCAGTTCAGCTTAATGATTGTTATGAAAAGTGATTTCCATGCTCTGCAGCTATACTTTCGGCATGAGCGATGCTTGCGTCGCGAGCTTACATGAAGATGCTGCGGCTGCAGTCAACCATCACACAATGCTGTCAAGTTGAGAGCGAGGACATTCGGATCCGCAGATTGATCCGATGGCGTCGTTGACGAGACGTTAGTCAAAACGACAACCGCCACTTGCTGTCTGCAGTGCGCCCTGATAAAACGACCCTCGTCGACATCTTCAAACCGTGGCACGTGGTTCGACCCGGCAATCCGGGACTACTCAATGCTTAGATTCCTCCAGGACCGATCC
This sequence comes from Teratosphaeria pseudoeucalypti, assembly GCA_013403795.1. Taxonomy (NCBI): domain Eukaryota; kingdom Fungi; phylum Ascomycota; class Dothideomycetes; order Mycosphaerellales; family Teratosphaeriaceae; genus Teratosphaeria; species Teratosphaeria pseudoeucalypti. The sequence continues at coordinate 85,703 of JABBMZ010000082.1, forward strand.
CGAGACGTGGCGAAGCTGTCGGGTCGACCATGTGGTGCTGAGTTTGAAGGCTTCGAAGATCTCTGCTCCATATGGACCCTACCGAGGCGCTACCGAGATACTCAAATCGCCAGGCGTATTCTTTCTGACAGAATGCAGGCCGAGGCGCCTGAGAACAGTCCATCGCTGCCCATCAGCAGGACCATTCCTGGAGCAGCCAAGTAGTCTGGAATAGATTCATGTTTCCATTTACGCGAGGCGCAACCACTCGTCCAAGTGGATAGCCTTAGAATGAGCTAGTGGATCAAGGCAAGCTTTTGCTTAGCATCGGCCATAACGCTACATCCTGGTGGTGGTGGTGGTGGATGGACTGGATATGGCAATGAGATCGCACATCGTTTATCCCCAACTGAGGTCGCTGAGGTGGCTGTTCTCTGCGCTGTGGACCCGATCGCATGAAGCGAGGTCTCGATATATAAACACGAGGACCGCGAGTCTCCATTGCTTCAACTACTGATCTTCACGGGTTATTTCACTGCAGCAGTATGCGAAGCATACTTGCGTTCTTGACGGCGCTGGTCGCCACAGCGTATTCTTCACCGATACCTTTTCCGTCGTACCTTCGAGTCCGCTCAACAAACGCAACTGCGCCTGGATCACTCGCGTGCACCAACCTCACATCTTCCCTTGGGAGCGTCAAAGTGCAACAGCCAAGCAGCGTCGAATATCAGGACTCGAAAGAAGACTACTGGAATGCAGTTCAATCCAAATACAACCCAACTTGTGCCGTCTATCCCACATCAGCCCAGGATGTGTCGACGGCGCTCCAGGCGATCAAGGCCGCGAAGTCGAGGTTTGCCATCAAAGCTGCCGGTCACAACCCGAATACGTTCTTCTCTTCTGTTGACCAAGGCGTTTTGATCGATATCAACCAAATGACGGACAAGACGTACGATTCCAGCACGACGCTAGGTACATATCAACCTGGAGGCACATTCGGGGATCTATACGAGTACTTTCAACAGTACGGACGCACGGTAGTTGGCGCGAGACTGGCTGGCGTTGGGACTGGCTTGGCTCTCGGCGGTGGCTTGAGTTACTTGAGCCCACAGTATGGTATGGCTTGCGACAGTTTTCGCGAGCTTGAAGTCGTGCTACCGTCTGGCGAGATCGTTACCCCGTCTCCCACCGAGAACAGCGACCTCTTCTTTGCTGATCGTGGCGGTGGCGGCAATGCCTACGGTGTTGTGACCAAGTACACTATCCAGACCAGGCCGTCCGGCACGTTCTACGCTGGCAACATCATCTATCTCTTCAACGAGTCGGCAGTCTTCACGGCCATCCAGAACTTTGTGCAATACAACACCGACCCCAAGGCTTCGATCATCGGCACATACGAGTACATATCCTCGTCGCTGCTTGGATCTCTGGGCCTCAGCCAGGCCATCCTCATGTTCCTGGTCTACGATGGCCCAGATGCTGGCGGCGCTTTCGACAACTTCACCAAGATTCCGCACGTCGTCAACACCCTCAGCCAGAAGACCTACCCGGAAGTGGTCAACATGCCTGTCCCGCTGTCGACCGAGATCAGCAGAGGCAACAACATCTTCCGAGTCGCCGTCCATCGGGCCAACGACACCGCTTACACGCAACACTACGCAGCCTGGTCCAAATGGTGCCAGGAGAACCCGAGCTACTTCGAGCTCTCATCGATCGACTTCCAGCCCGTCCCGCAATCCCTCACGGACGCATCGGCGAGCCAGAACGGAGGCAACGCCATGCAGATGCCCCAGGGTCCCTGGGCCTGGCTCAACTTCCTGATCTCGACGCCGAGCACGCTCACCAGTGCCGAGTACGATGCCGCACAAGCGAGTTTCCGAGACATGGTCAACAGCGTGCCGAATGCGGAGGGCTTGCCGCTGTTCATCAATGACGCCAATTACGATCAGGACCCGCTGAAGACTTTCAGCACGTACGCGAAGCTGCAGAGTATCAAGAAGAAGTACGATCCGGACGGGTTCTTCGCGGATTACACGGGTGGGTGGAACTTCGATGCGTAGCTGGGTGGTCTGCAGTGATCTCGTCAGTCAATTCACCGGTTGATTTGTTGAGAGGTGACTGCTCGAGATAGCGGTGGATTATGCGTCGGCAGCGTGATGATCCAGAAGTCACGATCACCTGGTCATGAGGGATGATCGGTCACTGATGGTCTGGCGTCGGAGGACGATTGCATGCATTATGATGGTATGTATATACGGCAGAATTTTGATGATAGCACAGGCAGGAGTTGTACCAGCCTGGCAGTGATACCATGAGCCCACCGAAAGGTTGACTTGTCGATGGCAATCATCTGCTTGTTGACTGCGTGGTGACACCGTGGACTTGCTGGAACAGTGGGCTGATCATGTGTCGACGGCGTGACAATCTAGAAACTTGGTTGACTGCCCAGGTGAAGTTGAATCACTGCTCTGAAACACAGCAGAGATTGTAGCAGTCCCAACGAAAGCACGAGGGTTAGTGGTGGGGGCTCTTGTCGGGTGGGGCATGTGCTCAGGCAGATTGAGTTGGGAGAAGCAATGCAATCATTCTCATCGTGCTGTACGTGTACGGCAGGTATTTTCGCGCTGTAGATCAGTCGATTGTGTCGAGCAGTCGATCCTACCAAGCACTCAACCATATCAAGCAGCCACCTGTATCAAGCACTAAACAACATCCCGCCGCCCAACAGCAACAACAACGCCCCATCGCGTCAACGACTCGACCCCCAAAATCGACCACAAGACATGACACTCACTCCAAATGCCTCATACAAACAACGCTATGCTGATTCATTTCTTCCAAAAAAAAGAGAGGGGGTATCATGATGCCCACCCACATAATGCCCCATCCAATCACATAAATCATGCCTCAACTCATCATCCACACCACCGACTACATACTCACCCCGCCCGCGTCAAAACGCCCCGCGCCTCACATCCCCGAACCGCCGCGACAACAACTCTTGAATCTCCACGCCGCCCTGGCCCGGCCCCCCATCCACGAGCACGGGCTGCACCTCCGTCTCGACCGGCAGCGCCCGGCTCGCGCGACCCTCCTCCATGACTCTCGGGCGGCGGAGGAGCTCCTGGACCTCGCTCTCCCGCTCCGCCTGGGCTTCGGCCGCGCGGCGGAGTTCCGTGCTCGGTTCCCGGGAGCCGTGTTTCCAGCCTTCTTGCAGCCAAGGGGCGCCGGCTTCCTCGAAGCGCTGGCGGATCGACAGGTCCTGCTCGAGGGTTTGGAAGGTCTCGACGTCGGTGGGGCGGATGGCGCATTTCAGGGCGCGGGTCCCGATTTCGAAGAGCAGGCACGCAGCGACGGTGATGATGAGCGTGGACCACCAGAGGAAGCTGGGCCCGAACGTGTGGAACAGGCTGCCCTTGACAAAGTAGTACGGTGTGGTCTTGTTGGAGTATGTGCCGGCCAGCACGACGTTCCAAAGCAGCCAGCCGCCGACGGCCAGGATCCATCCGAGCGCCGCCATGAAAGTCTTGTTGCGCTGCTCGATGATCTGGAGCTTGGTGGCGATGACAATGACACAGGCCGTGAATGTCATGTCGCCTAGCGGATATAAGCTGTCGTCTCTGCTAAAGGCAGCCTTCCCGTATATCCCCCACATGGTGTAGTACACGATCATGGCTTCGGAGGCCGCCATGAACATCCAGCCCAGATAGACCTTGTAGTTGAATCCGCCGGACCGTTGGCCCTTGGTGTACAGCTCTGGCACTGCGATCAGAGTGGAGGCATGCAGGTCTTGCTCGAAGATGCCCAGGAATATGACTACTAAGGAGGTGAACAAGGTGTTGAACATCGAAAGGCTCCAGGATTCGTACAAGCTCGTCCCGGTGTAGCCAGCATATCGCTGATATAAAGCCTGTGTCAGGTAAAACAGCATCTCTTTCCAGAATGTCCCGACGGTGTACTTGCACGTCCTGACGTAGTTCCATCTCCCATGTACAAGCAAGAGTTTGGTCAAGAAGCGGAACTGTGCGATAGAATAGTCGGATGTTCTTGCTGCTTGAAGGCCCTCTTTGCCTGTGATGCCAATGCCGACATGCGCTTCCTGTATCATGGCGATGTCATTCGCGCCATCACCAATCGCCAAGGTGATGCTCTTCTTGACGCGCCTGCGGATGGCATTGACGAGGCCGGCTTTCTGGCTTGGCGAAGCGCGACAGCAAATGACGGAATCTGCCAGGATCGCAAGATCCAGAAACAGACTCTGCAACGCCGCATCCGTGTCGATGGAGGCGAGAGTCTGCCCGTCGACCACGACGACGGAGTGCGCGACTCCGCCGCGGTTAATGTCAACCATCGAAGCAGCGATGTTTTCCTCGACGTTCCCAGCCTCGTAATCAAGAACGGTGATTGAAGAGTAGTCTTTGATCAAGCGACACGAATGACCAATGTTGATGGCGGTCTCACGCTTGTCACCAGTCAACATCCACATCTTGATGTTGGCGCGGCGGAGACGGTCAACGGTCTCCGGGACTCCTTTCTGCAGCTTGTCTTCGATGGCAGTTGCACCGCCAAGCTCCAATTGCTGTTCGATGAGCTCTCCGGCTGCCTCGATCCGTTTCTGCCTGTCGACGAGCGATGTGGTCGCATCGGTCCAGACCTTCTTCCACTGCCGGTATTCATCTTCATCCAGGAACCGATGCCCATAGAGGAGAGTGCGCAAGCCCTCGCTCGCGAAATCATTGACATGTTGGAAACATCTCTCAATGACTCTTGCCTCATCCCTGACCAAGGCATCCTCGACGAGCTCGTCATCGTCTTCGTCATCCAACTGCATCGAGTTTGAGCGCTCCGTCAATGCCACCGAAGGCCGGGCGCCATAGTTCGCAGACGGGCGGGGAGTGTAATGTCTGTCGTCGATTGGACTCTTCACCACATCGCGCTCCCGATCTTGGAGCCATTCATTCACCTCGTCTCGGATAGGCTGCAGTTTGCCAATACTCGGGCGCGACATGGATGGTCTGCTGAGCTGGACACTCGTCTTTGGAAAGCTGCCCACACTGCCATTTCGCTCGAGCTGACTGCTCCGTCTCTTGAGCGCTTCTTCGGCCTCCATGCTCTTTCGTGTGTTGACACGCGCCTCGACCTCGGCCAGCTTTCGCTGAGCCAGGCCGGCCAAGCGGAGCCTCTCCATAATGACTGAATCTGCTCCTTTGCACATCAGACAGATTTTGCCGTCTGGAAACCGGATGACAGCGGACATGCGCTTCCGCTTGCTGGAGAATTCGATGACGTCCAATACTTCAAACACCTCGAACTGCGCTCCGGCGTTCGAACCATGAGGGTATGTCTTCAGGGTCAACTTGCTGACCTCGCGGTTCCAAGCAATGAAGCCTAGCTCTTTCGCCGCTTGCACTAGCGCGAGCTCGTCCGGCGAAGATGCTTGATACGAGATGTCGTTGTCGCCCTCTCCGTCACGCTCCGGTAAGCAAGTATGGCAGAGGGCCATGGAGAGCACCATCAGCTTAGCCTTACGAGCGAAGGCTGTATTCGGTCGTCTCTGTATATATCTGATCATCTCCGCCGTTGGTAGTTCTGGTTGCGGTTGTGCTGGTCGAGCGGGCGATAGCCATTGTGAAGTTGACTTTCGTGGCGGAACCTCGACATTGTCTGCAGCATTGACGGCCTCGACGTGTGCATCAGCATGAGACGTCGACCGGCTCAGCATCTCGTGAGATGACGACTTTCGCGAGAGCCGTCGAAGAGGCTTCTTGCCCTTGCCTTTGGGCTTGCGTTTCTTGTGTATGAGCATGTCCTCTTCTGGCAGATCCTTGAGATCCGCATCGTGCAGCCATGCCGTGCCAGCTACACTCAGCTTGCGAAAGCGCATGACGTTCTCGGTGAGAGTGCCAGTCTTGTCGGAGAAGACGTAGCTTATCTGCCCAAGCTCCTCGTTGATAGTGGACGTCCGCGCTTCGAAGGGCGTGTTGCTTTCTGGATCGTACATATCCACGTCACTGTTGAGTAAGAGCAATTGAGCGACCTTGATGATTTCCAGACTCACATATAGTGAGAGGGGAATCATGGTGTTGAACATGATGATGAAGGAGACCAGGATGTGGCCAAAGGGTACGTGCGCGGACTGGAGGTACCACGCCTTGTCTTCGTAGTCCGATTTCCACACTTGGTAGGCGACGGTGTTGTATAGGGCGAGGAAGATGACGAAGCAGACCATGCCAACGACGATCTTGTTGACCATGGCTTGGAGCGCGGGCGCTTTGATTCTCGGATTCTTGTTGGAGTTCATCCGAATCTTACACTCCTCACCCGTGTATACCACCATGCCGAGGATCTCGGGCGTGTTGCGAAGAATGCTGCCCCTGTAGATGATCTCGTTGTTGGTGAGGGGCGACGTCTCACCGTCAATCGTCAGGCGACCCTCGAAGTTGTAGAGGTCAAGATTCGGGTCTTCCACGACAAAGTGAGCACCGCCAGCTGCGACTGATTCCGTGGTGCCATACGCCTCGACCAGAGCCGACGAGGGCTGCTTGGGTTTGAGATTGGTCTCGCCGTCAAGCGCCATCGTCTCGACGTACGCTACGTTGTTCGTCCCAGAGCTCCGTATCAACACCAGATCTGCAGGGGCGGGGTCATCACGATCCAGTTTGATGACATCGCCAACTTTGAGCGAATGCCATTTGACCGCAGACCATTGGAATGATGCATCGGCGTGTGCGTCGACTGTCCTGCCCTCCTCCTTCGCCGATCGATCAGCACTTCTGCCCACCCGCAACACCTTCGCCTCCTGGTTGTTGTCGGCCTTGTCCAGCCTGTGTCTCCGAAAGTCTTCGTAGCCTTCCTTGGCCATGGAGACTGATACGAAGAATAGAAGCGGCACGATCGTGGTATATGTTCCCGTCGTCGACAAGCCCGGGATCATTTGCAACGTGGCCACGGTCAGGAAGTAGAAGTTGGCCAACTTGGAGAATTGGGCAAAGAGTTGTCGAGGCACGAAATTCCATGCCGTGTACTTGGATGAGACGATTGTGTTGCTAATGTGCTGTTTGCCGGTGCGCTCGTCGACGAGCGGGCTCTGTCTCGCCGGGTCCAAGGGGACATGCCGGCCGTCTTTGGACGGCGGGACGTCCTGAACGTGCAAGACACATTTGCGGGCTCTCTCGAGGGCAGCCTTGACCCTCTTCACAGGCCAATGCCTTCGGGCTTGTCGTTGAGCCCACTGGTGGTAGTTTGGGAGGGATGAGATGCCCTTGATGGCGGCACGCGAAGGAGGACGCGGGTGCGGCAGAGGCGCAGTCTCAAGGACGGGCGACACCGTGACCGACGGCTGCGAGCCCTTCTTGGTGGATTGTGTCGATGGCGAGCGGGTGTGAGAGGATGGGATGGGACTCATCTCCATGGCGGCACTTCCACTCACCACATGCTTCTCTAGGTTTCGCGAAAACAGGGAGCTCCTCAGTGACATGCCTCGATTCCTACTACGAGGCGACATGGGCGAAGACGGGCTCCGGGGGTCCTGACTTCGCATCGAAGTGATGCCCGTGGCCGACGAGCCAGGTGTCGGTGGCAGGAGGATGGGCTCGCCCGAGACCTTCTCCTCGCCCATGACTTGTGCGGCGCGGACATCGACCCTCAGACCCGGCGCTCTCGAGCTTTCGCCCGTGGTGGGAGCTGACCGTGGCACCTCACCGCTCCCCGGCCTCTTCGGTGTGGAGTCGATGTTGTCGAGGGAGGAGCGCACGCGGGGCTGATGGTCGTCGGGGGGGTGGTGGATGTTTGTCCCATGGCCGCCGCTCTGCCACCCATCCGACTCCGAGCCGCCGTTCTGCCACCCATCGACCTCGGGGTGGGCCGAGCGGAGGCGATGGTCATCGTCCTGGCCGGACCGTCTCCTCCGTCCATGCGCGCCTTCATCACCGCCGTCTCGGGACTCGACGTCGCGCGTCATGCTTGCCCGGCTCTATCGATATCGCGGGCGGAGGGGGAGACGGGTCACAGCCTGGCTCTTCTCGCATCACCACCACCGATCCGTCGGCGACCTGATATGAAGCATGATGCGATGCACCCCCGACGTCCCAATGGTGTGAGGCTGTGCAAGGATGACAGTCTTATCGATATATATGGATTTACATCTGACACGGCCCCATTGGGATTACGTCAAATACATCTTGTATATATAGACTTTCCCCACACGACTCGGACAACTTGTTCCTGCAGCGGCATGTGATCTCGGCGACACATGCAATCAATGTTGGTCAATATACTAATCAATAGTCACCAAGGAAGTCAGTCAGATCGATCGCCATGAGCAGCTCCTCACCGGGACATTTGATTAATGTCGGGTTAATCATCAGAAAGATCAGGGCGGAGTAGTATAGGTAGTAGTCTATCGTATACACATACGTGGACATACACGACCGACGGAAGTCTATCGTTGGACGAGGCTGAGGCTGAGGCGGCGTGACATTATTCTCGTATCTGATGATGAGCATCCTCAGGCTCGTCAAGCATTCGACGTCAAGATCATCTCCTTGGCGCCATGGCGGACGAGCAGTCCATGTCGGTCAAAGACCGCATAGCACAACTCAAGCTGCATCACGTCGCTCGCCTGCCCGACACATCGACGTCGGCATCACGTGACCAGATCATCGAGGGCACGACGTGGACCCGAACCAGACGGCCTCCGCCCCCGCCCCCGCCCCCGCCGGCGAGGACCCATCCACCCCATCCACCACCCCGACCCAACTCGGTCAGCGTCCCGACGGCCCAGAACGGGTCCATCGGGAATCAGCCCGAAGGCGACCATGATGCGGCGACCACCACCACCACCACCACCACCACCAATGGACCGCTCAGGCCTCCGCTGCCGTCTCGCCCTCCCACATCACAGTCGCTCAGCGCCCCAAGCCTTCCGCCAAGAAGAAAGACATCGGAGCCTTCGCCCGCTTCGCCGCCAAGGAGGCCTTCAGAGACCCCGTCATCCTCCGACGACCGACTGGCCAGGGGGGACTCGAGCGAGAGCATCAGCTCCGTCGCCACTGGCCGATCCTCGCTGTCCGGCGTCTCGACCGCCACCTCCATCACTTCCGGCCGCTCGGTCAAGGCGCCCGTCTTTGACCCGAATGCCCTGCCGACTCTGCCACCCAAGAGGACGGAGGAGGAGAAGCGATCGTACTATGACAGCGGCTACCAGAAGAGCGCTCGTCGCCCCCTGAAGTCGACCTACTCCTCGCCCAATATCCTTCCGAGACAGAACGGCACGACTGCGCCACCGACTCCTCGGCGACCGTCCACGCGGCAGGCGCAGCTCTCATCATCGTCTGAGGTGGACTCGGCGTCAGAGTCGCCGGTGCGTCAGATGGAGCCAGCACCGGCACCGGCTCTCCCCGTCAGGCCGCCACCACCGCAGCTGCCTTCACGACACACAGCCACTCCCCAGCCGCCCGCAAGACAGCTCCAGCCTCCACCCTCCGCAGCGGAGCGACCGCCGCCAGTGCAGCCCCCACGACCCAAGCAATCAGCCCTGGCGATGGGTTTCGGCAGCTCGACACCCAAACCCACCCCACCTCTACCCACCCGGCCTGACCCCTCAGCCACAACCAACGGCACCACACCACCACCGATCCCCACGTCAACCCGCCCCGACCTCGCAGCCCTCCAAGCCTCCAAACCAAAACCCAACACCTCCACACCCCTCTGCCTCCACTGCCGCGACTTCACCCACCCCGACCACCACGCCACCCAATTCCCGCGCCAGAACAACCAATCCCTCGCGCATCTCGCGCACGCCCTAACCTCCCCCTTCCCCTCCCCCACCGACAAAGCCCGCGCAATCTTCACCTGGCTGCACCACAACATCCGCTACGACACGGCCGCCTTCTTCTCCGGCCACCTCACCCCCTCCACGCCCCAATCCACCCTCGCCACGGGCCTCGCCGTCTGCGAAGGCTACGCCGGCCTCTTCGCCGGCCTCGCCATGTCCTCCGGCCTCGAAGCGCTCGTCGTCGGCGGCCACGGCAAAGGCTACGGCTACCGCCCGCTCGGCCCCGACGACCCCATCCCCGCCCCCAACGCCGCCGGCCACGCCTGGAACGCCGTCCACCTCCCCGACGCCGGCGGCTGGAAACTCCTCGACGCCTGCTGGGGCGCCGGCCACATCGACGGCGCCACCAACCTCTACACCCCGCAGTTCGCCCCGGACCGCTTCACGCAGTCCAACGACGACTTCGGCCTCGACCACTTCCCCGCGGACCCCACGCACCAGTTCCGCGCCGACGGCGAGACCCTCCGCTGGGACCAGTACATCACGACGCCCAAGCGCGGCAGCGGCGCCGACTTCTTCGCCGGCTACACGACCGCCGAAGGCCTCTCGGAGCCCTCCTTCCGTCCCGCCCGCAACCCCCTCCCCCTCGCCACCCACGGCCCCACCACCCGCTTCTCCTTCCACAAGATCTGTCCGCACTGGGACCCCGTCCGCCACGGCCGCGGCCCCCACTGTCTGTACACGCTCGCGATCGAGGCGCGCGAGGGCCGCGAGGGCAACCACGTGCCGTTCCGCACCGACGGCGAGGTCTGGTGGTGCGACGTGCCGACCGCGGTGCTGGGGCGGGCCGGCCAGAGCGTCAAGGTCTTGGTCGTGACGAGTTTCGACGGGCGCGACGCGAGGGGGTTGAGTGCGCGCGCGTTCGAGGAGGGGAGGGGTCGGTGCGCGATGAGTTGGAGCTTTGTCGCGAAGTGGGAGGTTGCCTAGAGGGGTGCTGCGGCAGACGTGGTGGGTTGACCGTGTTGTATCAAAGAGAACATGATTTACCGTCTTGTATCAAAGGCTGGGCACACGTGTGGGAGAACATGGAAAAGGGTAGACGCCGGCAAAGTGTACACAAAGTGCTATATACGATAGAGACGCTCCTACACCCTGATCCTCTCGACACAATACCTCCCGACCCTGCTCCTGCGCTCCTCCAAAACCTCATGCCGATTCTTCTTCTTCCCCCCCACACCCACACTCTTGACCTCGAACCTCCCACCCACCGGCATGACCGCATCGTCCAGCTCCACCTCCCCACCCCTCACCCCCCTCAACCTCTCCACCCGCTCGTCCGCCCCCTCCTCCGCACCAGCCAGCGACCGAGCCGTCCTCGCAAACTCATCGAGGTGATTCCCCAGGATCTCCAACCCGTACAGACCCTCCAACGCCGCCGAGACTTCCACCTTCAGCCCCTCCAGCAGATCCCCCGCGCCCAGACGGTCGGACGCCTGGCCGATCAGCCACCCTGCCGTGCCGATCGCGTCGATGCAGCAGTTCAGGAGGAGCGCGATCGACGCTAATGCGCTGTCTGCAGGCGCGGGGGCGTCGGCGGGAGGCGGAGACTGCTGCAGGTATTGCTTCGTCCAGCCCCCGTCGATGAGCTCGATGCGGAGGACGCGCATGAGGAAGATGGTTTCGGCTGGGCGGAGATGGGATCGCAGGGCTTGGGTGATGCGTTTGGGGGGGAAGGTCTGCAGGCGGGTGAGGACGAGGCGGAGGGCGGCGCTGCGGAGTTCCAGGCCGCTGGAGAGGATGTCGAAGGTGATTTGGAGTTCGCGCTCGGCAGCGGCTTCTTCGGTGGCGACGTCGCGGTCGTCGATGGCGTCGGGGGCTGAGGTGTCGTCGTGGGGTTTGGGCTGAGGTGTGGAAGGGTCGGGGAGGGATTTGAGTGCTGAGGCTTCGTCTGGCGTGTCGAAGGATCGTACGAGCGCTTCGAGGGCTTGGGCAACGTCGGGGAGTTGCCAGTGGATGGGTAGGGCGAGGAGATCGTGCACGAGCTGGAAGTTGTGATCCATTGATCCGGAAGCAGCCATGACGTCGCCTTGTTGGAGCTGCAGATCTGATGGGCCGCTGGCGTGAAGGGCTAGAGCTCGCTGGATGTGTGATGCGGTGAGGAATCCGGTTTGGGCAAGCCAGATGAAGATGTTGTCGGCCTCCATGGTCGGCCGGAGCCGTGTGGATGCAGCGGGATCTGCGTCGAAGTGGAAGAGCTTGCTCAAGAGGTAATAGACACGCTTCCGGTCAATGTTCATAGTGTCAAAAGTCTCGGCAGTGGCGACCCATTCTCCATCAGAGCCGTTGTCCTCATCGACGCCCATGATGCTTTCGTCCTGCAGCTGCCTGGCGATCAGGCTGTGCTCGTCCTCTGCAGAAATCTCACTACCATCGGCATTATTGGCAGACGCAGTGATGGCCTTTGCGACTTCCTCCTCATCGAGATCTGAAGTGGTGTGGAGTCTCAGCGCGCTCGCAGATAACACTTCCAGGCTCTCTAGATCGTTGGCCTCGACAGCCGCATCGACCTCAGACTTCCACTCAGCAATGAGCTGGGCCTGCCTCTCGTTCTTCATCTTCTCTGATGCGGACCCTTTGCCGAGGACGTCTACCAAGAGGGTACTACCAGTCTTGTTCCGCTTCGCACTTCTGAGTTCGTCACTGAGTTGTGCTCCTTTCAATTCGCTGCCGGCGAGGCCAACGAAAGTGCCAATGGCGGAAAAGAACGAGACGGCCTGCAAAGGTCCTGCTGATGCGCCATCGGCGATAAGCTTGCGCTTTTGTCCTGGGACAGCTGCCGTTATGGAGTCCTCCAGGCTGATGGAGGCTTGAGCCGCTCCATACTTGGTCTCGTAGACGACAGCTTTGGCGGAGGAGATTGCAAGGACGGCGGAGCTGCTGATGCGTGCGAAGCTTGTGATGGACTCGCCCTTGCCACCAATCCTCGTCATCGGCCGAGGTAGGACACCAGTGAGGTCGAATGCGGTCAGTCGGCCATCCTGCAGCTCGTACAATTTACCAGTGGCCGCATGCAGCTCGTAGGCGGCCATCTTTCTCCTTTTGTACTCGCGCGTGTGTGGCAGGTCGTATTCCAGCACCAAACGCAGGCCGGGCTTTTGGCTTTGGACGACATCGGTGCTGGAGCCACGGACAGCATAGAGTCGGAGCGACTTTCTCGAGTGATGCCTTAGGATCTGGAAGAGCAACGATTGATTCGACGTAGCACCGGCAGCTGCCGAAGCCTCCAGCGCTGCCTGCACATCCTCCCGACCAGCCAGCAGACCTTTCTTGGCCGTCTCGACGTCGGTGAGGGCAGCATACTCGATCTCCACCTCGCTGTCGGCCTCGGTGTGGTCCCAGATGGTTCCTGACAGATCGTCGGCAATGCACTCCACGCGGCCATCTCGGTACGAAAGCAGCACCTGAGGCGAGGCGCGGGTCGGCAGCACGTCCACACTGAGTATGTCGCCGCTCGCCAACTTGCGCTCCTTCTTGGACACGCCGGAGACAGGGTCGGACCGCCTCTGCACGGCATCGACCTCCTCCCTCAAGCACAGAAGCCTCCTCTTGCTGTCCGACGGTCCGTCTCGTAATATCAGGTATGTCTGTCGATACGATGAGGCGTTCCGCGGTGGTCGGACATGCACCGAGCACGGGGGACAGCACAGGTAGGCCTGAGGCGGGAGGGCATAGGAAGTGACTTGGCTCTGGCTCTGTACGTTGTAGATGTTGACGCCTTCGCCGTCGATGCCCACCGCCATCTCGTGCCTCTTCCGCTTCTTCGAGTTCCTGATGCCAAGGACGGGCGCGGCCTGGACGGTGCCCTGCTCGGCATCGAACGGCCTTGGCAGCGATGCGATGGAATACAGCGACTCCATCCCGCTCCAATGCCAGCCCCTAGGTAGGTAGGTACATGTGTGTGCATCTACATGCGATACCTGGACGACGACCAAAAAAGTCGTCGGCGGATCTGCCACGGATCTATCCGCAGGGCGCGGCACGTACCGCCGCTCCGAGGCTTCTACCTCGTTTCACATGACGTCAGAGGTCGATCGGCTCGTGCTGAAGTCCGGGCAGTCAGGTTGACGAGTGATGATGAGATGAAACAGCGACGACCACCTCCCATGATGATGATGATCACCCAGCGATAAACACCGGCCACAGCGAGATCCCACCACCGGTCTCTCCGCATCTCGCTGGTATGGCCCCACCAAAGAGAAAGAGCACATCCACCACCGACGACCCTCAGCTCCGCCCCAACGCAGCGCCGCCCGACACGCCGCCGCCGCCGCCGAAGTCCACCCCACTCGACAGCACCGCCAACGCCTGCCCTCCGACCTCGCAGCAGTCGCCAACCCCCGCAAGCTGGTACAATGGCGGCTCTTGGCGATCCAAAGCGTCTCCCGTCACCCAAATCGCCAACGAGAACATTCACGTCGCCCGAGGTGCGACGTCAGAAGCCAGCGACGACTCCAGCAGACGGCCCAGCCAGTCGGTGAGCAAGAGTGTCCGCGGCAGCCGCAAGAGCGTTCCCTTGGTGGCTGAGGCAACGAGGGTCCACGCCACGAGCGATGCCAGCGACAAGAGCCGCCCGCCCGCCTTCGCGTCTCGGTCGGAGGAGAAACTGAAGGGCGGAGACGGGCCGGCGGAGACCCAGGAGGAAGTGAAGCCGCCAGTAGCCGAAGTCGCTCCGTTACCACCACCGCCTGAGGAAGATTCCAAAAGCACCAGGAGCTCGGACGCGCAGACGCTGAGACCGCAGTCTGGTGCTTGGTTCGGCTGGTGGTCGCGTCCCGATAGCTATGGCAGTGACGGCGAGCAGCTCAATGCCGAGAGTAACAAGCGGCGGAAGATTGAGACCGATGAGGCCAGCAATACGCCTCTGCCAGGTACTCCCGAGGCGCAGTCTACAGATACTGCTGTGAAGGATCGCTCCAGCACGAACGAGGTTGCGCCACCTACAGATGCTCAAGCCTCCAACGCCGCTCAATGGGAGGGGCTGCAGCCGGAGATGACCATCAATCCGAATGCGAGCGCCGCAAGGTCCTGGTTTGGTCTGTGGAGCAGAGCACAGAACCAACAAGCACAAGCCGAGGCACACTCGAAGAAGGATCCCGAGCAACGTGAACACCCTCCCGATCCGCCTGAGGTCGATGTCCCAGCCAAACCTGCAGCCACCGAAGCTGCTGTCAAGTCTCAGCAGGACCCAACCAAGCAACATGCTAAGAAGCAAAGTGAAGACAGACCAAAGTCCTCCGGTTGGGCATTCTGGTCGTCAGACACGCCCAAAGATCAAGCTGCACCGGCTGATAGGCCGCAGAGAGAAGTGGGCGAGCTCGCAGTAGCAGACACGCCCAGCCAAAGCCATCCCGAGGCAGCTCAATTCAATGAGCAACGGGGTGAGCAGCAAAAGTCAGCCAAGGAGCCGCCGAAAGAGGCGACAGTCAGCCGGACAGGCTCCTTACTGAGGCGCAAAGAAGTAAAGGCCGAACAAGTAGTCACATCAGGCGACACGACCGCAGTACCCACCCCCAGTGACTCCAACTCCAAAGTGCCTACGCCGGCCGTCTCCGGCACCTCTTCACCTGCTCTGCCAGCAGATGTCGATGCACCCAAACCAGTGCAGCGAGGAAAGCAAACTCAGACTCGACCAAACCATATATTACCATCATTTCGTGACACATATCCGATCGAGCCAAACCCGGGCTACGTTGAGCGCCTCACAACATATCTAGCCCAGACTCTACGCATACAAACTCCCATCTCACCCCCCAACCACGTCTACATCAACCCGACCCCCCGCCGCGTCAAAAAAGCCATCGCGATTGGCATCCACGGCTTCTTCCCCGCCCCCGTGATCCAGAAAGTCCTCGGCCAACCCACCGGAACGTCCATCCGCTTCTCCAACTACGCCGCCGCCGGCATCAAGCATTGGTGTCAAACGCACCAACCCTCCACAAGCGACGCGGTGGAGATCGAAAAGGTCGCCCTCGAAGGCGAAGGCATGATCGCCGACCGTGTGGCCACGCTCTGGAAACTCCTGCTCAACTGGCTCTCCCACCTCCGCACCGCCGACTTCATCCTCGTCGCCTGCCACTCTCAAGGCGTACCGGTCGCCTTCATGCTGATCGCCAAGCTCCTCCAGCTCGGCGCCCTCCACAAAGACGTCCGCATAGGCGTCTGCGCCATCGCCGGCATCAACCTCGGCCCCTTTCTCGAATACAAGTCCCGACTCTTCGGCGGCAGCGCCCTCGAACTCTTCGATTTCTGCGACTCCAAATCCCGCGTCTCCCGCGCCTACACAGAAGCCCTCGACGTCTGTCTCCGCCACGGCGTCCGTGTCACCTTCATCGGCAGCCTCGACGACCAACTCGTCTCCCTCGAAAGCAGCCTCTACGCCCCCCTCTCACATCCCTACGTCCACCGCGCCGTCTTCATCGACGGCCGCCTGCACGCCCCGGACAACTTCCTCACGCACCTCGTCACCTTCGCGCTCAAGCTCCGCAACCTCGGCGTCAGCGACCATGGCCTGCTCCGCGAACTCTCCGGCCCGCTCGCGGGCTCCCTCGTCGGCGGCGAAGGCCACAGCCGCGTCTACGACGATCCGGCCGTCTACGCCCTCGCCATCGACTACGCCCTCTCCAGCACCGACCTCGACCCCGCCACGCCGCCCCAGACCACCACAACCGCCACATCCTCCCTCCTCGCCACCGATCGCGCCCTATTAAGCGCGCGCCGCGCCAGCCTCGCCGGCTACCCTCCCAACCTCCCCACCGCCAACTCCATCCGTCGGGGCTCCATCTCCGCCTCCACGCACCTGCCTGGCATCGCACCTATCATCGCCCCGTACGAGCCGCTGGGCACAGGCACGGCCGCGACTCCGAATCCTTTCTACTTGCCCTGGGCGGTGAGGGGGATGTTGGGCGAGGAGGTGGTGAAGAGGGATGTGGGGTTGAGCGAGGAGGTGGGGGCTTTGGTCGGGGAGTTCGAGAGCTGGAGGCCCGGGAGTAAGGTGCTGAAGGATGTGCGGTGGAGGTTGGAGGGGGTCCGGGCGATGCTTTGATTTTAGCAGGGCTTAGAAGGAGCGGTGGACAGGTTTTAGACGATAGAATTCTAGATTAGGACTATAAGCGTTCTCAGCGAATGTAGAGTCGTGGATGGGTTTGCGGAGTTTGAAGTCATATCTTATCCAGTCGTATGTCTAGCACAGGCTCAAAACGAGGTCCTGCCCATCTGCAGTCTCATCCCCAGCAAGCAAACAAACATACTAGACCATCACAACACACCACATCACAAACAAAATCTCTCAGCCATCCATCCTCCTGACTTCCCCACCTTCCCCACTTCGAAACCTCACAAAATCGTCGTCCCAAACATCCTATAAACCCTCCTGAACCCAAACCCGGCATCCCCCTCCTCGCCATCACCCACCGGCACCCCAAACTCCATGACACAACACTCAAACGGCAGATTACTGACGCCCTCGCCCTCGACCTCCCCCTTCTCCACCCTCTCTTCCACATCCCCCCACAAAACACACAGCTTCTCCCTCAACCGCGCCAACAGCGCCCCGTGCCGCCTCAGATCCTCCGGGTCCTCGAGGTCACGGAGCAGGAACTGCGCTTCGGCGTGGCAGACGTGGACGGTCAGGCGCTCCTTCCCCCCCGGGCCGGTGGCGTCTTCGAGCGTGAGGGAGAAATACCATTCCCATTTCTGCTGGGAGGGGTGGGTGGACGAGGACGGGTAGGCGAGGAGGTCGATGGGGGATCTGTCGCGTTCGTCTTGGTCGTCGTCGGGGAGGGAGGGTTGGGCGAAGTCGGCGAGGTTGCGGGGGGAGAAGTCGACGACGCGGACGCGGGCGCGGTAGTTGGCGTTGAGGAAGGGGAGGACGTAGGTGTGGCCGGTGGTGGGGGAGGTGTTGGTGTGGCGGAGGTTGTCGGGGTCGAGGATGTCGCGGAGGGGGGAGATGGCGACGTCTTGGTGGCTGCAGCGGATGTGTTTGTTGAGGTCGGTTGGGGGGTCGGGGGCGGCGGCGTCCTTGGCTTTGCGTCTCTCGCGTTTGCGGCGGTTCTTTTCCGTCTTGCTGATGAGGGGGGGTGGCTGGTGTTGTTGCTTTTTGCCGGCGGGGTGGGCGGTGCGCTTCGCCCAGTATTCTTGCTTGCGCTCTTCGAGGCGTCGGGCCTCCGGTGCGGAGCGGGTGGATAATCTGTGGGCCTGCACTTTTTCTGGGTTGAGGCTGTCCGGCCACATGTCGCCTTCGAGTTTGGCGCCTGTGGCCATGATTTTCATCTTGACGTTCCGGAGCAGGACCAGGTCGCCGGGCTCGAGCTTGGCGTTGACGTACTGGGCGTGCGGGTCTTTGACGTTGACCTTGAGGACCAGATAGCCGTACGGGCCGGGCCAGGTTTTCTTGGGCGGCTGGCAGTGGCCGAATGCGTCGCCGTCACGCGTCAGGCTGGTGTCCTCTTCTGGTGGTGCGTAGTACCACATCAGCTGGTTCTCTGTGTAGTCCGTCACGTAGAGCTCGGTGGAGTTGGAGCCCATTGAGAACTTCTTGACCACTTCTACGCAGAGATCCGCAAAGTCCCGATGTGCGACTTCTTCAATGAGTCTGAACTTGTTGCCGAACGTGTCTGATCCTTTGAATTTCTTCGCGGGAGGACCAGGAGTAGTGCTTCCTCCGACGGTCTGAAAGTCGCGTTTCCTGTTCAGCTGCGGTGTGGTAGGCCCCGGGACAGCATCCATGATCTCCTTTTTGGCCTTCAGGTTGATGATATACGCCGACTCCTCGACGGACAGCTTCTCGATGTCCTCAGGAGGTCCTAGTGCCTTGAGGCGGTCCCCGCCCATGTACGCGATGCTGTAGGTGGGAGCTGGAATCGATGCAGCCGGGATGACGATTGTCTTTGTCTGCCAGTTGGTCATGATCATGGGCTGTCCCCCGAAGAGGGCAGTCTTCGCGTGGCGCATGAGAACGACATCTCCCAGTCCGCGGACGGGCGGCAGGAGACTCTGGTCCTTGACGAACGAGCGCACCGTCAGACCTTGGGTTCCAGACGGCGCATCTCGCAGACGCTCATCGAGCAGCTTGAAGGTGAGCATGTGGTCTCCGGTGCGGGTGGTGGTGGGCGCCTGGAGGTCGACGACGACCCCGATGATGCTGACAAAACTGCCCGGTGGCGTCCGGTAGACGGCGGCCAGGTCGGCGAAGGCCTTGGGGAGGGGGGTGTAGTTGAGCGCCATTTCAGCGCAATACCGTGCATTCGTCCCACCAGATGGAGATGGTGATGAGCGAGGAGGTGATGGTGGGTACCGGCTCGAACATGTCAATCAAGTGGTCGTGTCTCGGTCAACGCGGAGATGATGGTGATGGTGTGGATGTCCTGGAGGCTTGATCTACATCCTCTTCGACCCGGCTGGAGAGTGTGGATGGTGGACGGCATATATATCACGAGTCATTCACGAGTCTCGACGATGCCCAATAGCCTGCAGCACGAGTCATGCGACTAATAATTAATGACAGCGACCTGGCAACGCGTGTGGGGAAGGACGCGATCGATTTGATTGATTCCATCAATTTGATTCATGAATCACTCGCCGAAACTTCTGGCCGGCACGTGACCACGCCTGGCATAGTTTACTCCGTCTCACGTCGATGTTTCCGAACAAGCTCAACCAAAGGAAGGTGGGACAACAGACGCACGCGGAACATTGATTCAACAATCGAGCTGCTTCATCACATCCAGCACAGTGAAGTCTCCTACAGTCGCCGACGGTCACGTGCGGGCGGACGTAGGGTACCAGGGGTTTTGCAGGTCGGGGTCAGGCAACGGCCGGCCGCGATATTGTTGTTCCTCCCGTCGTCCTTACGACAGCGGAACAGCCCCACGCCCAGCAAAGACTGACGGACCGACTGACTGCCCTTCTCCTTCCACCCTCCATTCCCACCCCACCCCCCCTCACCACCCCCGTGCCCACCCACTTGCACACCACCATCGCCACACCATGGCGGAGCGCTACATCCCCGAGCATCGTCGGACCAACTTCAAGGCCAAGAGCACCTTCAAGCCCGACGAGCTTCGTCGTCGCCGCGAGGAGCAGCAGGTCGAGATCCGCAAGCAGAAGAGGGAGGAGAACCTTGCCAAGCGCCGCGGCATTGGCAATAGGGGAGATGGTGCCCCCGGCGCCTCGTTGGGCGCCGCCCCGGACAGCGACGATGAGGGCGCAAACACCGAGAGCCAGGTACGCCGCGCGCCAGAGCACGTGCACCCTCCCCCCATCCGCACCACTGACACCGTGACAGCTCAACGAGGAGCTCCCCGTCATGGTCCAGGGCGTCTTCTCCGACAAGATCGAAGACCAGATCGCCTCCACCACCAAGTTCCGCAAGCTGCTGTCCAAAGAGCGGAACCCCCCGATCGAGCGCGTCATCGAGACCGGCGTCGTCGGCCGCTTCGTCGAGTTCCTCCGCTCCCCACACACGCTTGTGCAGTTTGAGGCGGCGTGGGCGCTCACCAACATTGCCTCCGGCTCGGCCCAGCAGACTCAGGTCGTCATCGAGGCGGGCGCCGTCCCCATCTTCGTGGAGCTGCTGAGCAGCCCAGAGCCCGACGTCAGGGAGCAGGCCGTCTGGGCCTTGGGAAACATCGCCGGTGACAGCCCGGCCTGCAGGGACTTCGTCCTGTCGACCGGCGCTCTGCCACCGCTCTTGCGTTTGTTGGGCGACTCTAGGAAGCTGTCGATGCTGAGGAACGCGACGTGGACACTGAGCAACTTCTGCCGGGGCAAGACCCCGCAGCCCGACTGGAATACCATCGCACCTGCGCTGCCCGTGCTGGCCAAGCTCGTCTACTCGCTCGACGACGAGGTCTTGATCGACGCGTGCTGGGCCATCTCATACCTCTCCGACGGCTCCAACGACAAGATCCAGGCCGTCATCGAGGCCAACATCCCGCGTCGCCTCGTCGAGCTGCTCATGCACGCGTCCACCTCCGTGCAAACCCCAGCCCTTCGCTCGGTCGGCAACATCGTGACCGGTGATGACGTCCAGACCCAGCTCATCATCAACTGTGGCGCGCTGCCGGCACTCCTGTCTCTCCTCAGCTCCACCAAGGACGGCATCCGCAAGGAGGCATGCTGGACCATTTCCAACATCACGGCAGGCAACAGCACTCAGATCCAGTCGGTCATTGACGCCAACATCATCCCTCCGCTCATCCACCTTCTCAGCCACGGCGACTTCAAGACCCGCAAGGAAGCGTGCTGGGCCATCTCCAACGCCACATCGGGGGGTCTCCAAAAGCCCGACCAGATCCGCTTCCTCGTCAGCCAAGGCGCTGTCCGCCCACTCTGTGACCTGCTGTCGTGCCCAGACAACAAGATCATCCAGGTGGCCTTGGACGGACTGGAGAATATTCTCAAGGTCGGTGACCTGGACAAGGAGGCTGCCGAGGGTAGCGCCGAGCCACCTGTCAACCGCTACGCCCTGTTCATCGAAGACTGCGGCGGCATGGAGAAGATCCACGACTGCCAAAACAACAGCAACGAGGAGATCTACATGAAGGCATACAACATCATCGAGAAGTACTTCTCTGACGACGCGGATGATGCTGATGTCGGTGAACTGGCGCCTCAAGCCGGCCAGGATGGACAGTTCGGGTTTGGTGCTCAGCAGCAACAACAGAACTTCAACTTCGCCAACGGCGGTGACAGCATGGACATGTGAGCGACAGTCAGACGCAGACATGATCTTCAACACGAACCGGGGCGGAAAGAGGAGGATAGTCCAGGAGGCAACTCGCTTCGCACAGGACATGAAAGGTAAGTCAACACTGAACAGCATCTGGACACGGCGGCGGATTACAGCCGAAGAGAGCCGTCAACCATATGCCGTCCCACCCAGCATCAGGCCCGAGCACAGCATCGATCCACCAACACGCCCCAACAGCATTAGCGATCCATTGCGCGCGACTCGGTTTCGTAACAATACGTATACCCACACCATGACCCCCTTTCAACAACAACAACAACAACATCATCATCATCATCATCCTTTGGACCCCTTCGACGTCGACGAAAGCACCAAATTCCATCACGCTGTCCAGGCGAACGATCTTCACTACTGGCACGGCGTTTACACGGCTGAGACGAGAAATTGCCCAGGCGGAACGGGGAGGGTTTATTTGTCGCCCTGAACGAAAGACATGCGGCTGGCTTGTTTATTGCGACCGCGGTGCGTTTGGGCTGCGGCTTGATAGAATGAAATGATATGAGTGTTTGTCTGTGTCGTTCTACCAATTCTTCCTATTGTCTTGAAGCTAGTCCGTCGCTGCATGTCTGCGTGCCTCGGAAGTGCTCGCGTGTTTGTGGATTATTCAGACGGCGATGGCACTACACCGCTTGGCGGACCCTACGGTCTTGCGTCCCCTTCCGTCCTGTACCGACGAACCCAAGACCTCGATTCGTGAAGGATACGCATTCAGTCAGGGGACGAGCACTCTTGGAATTCGCAATAATGCCTTAGGTAGCGACCCCGTCGACGGCCGACTCCGGGCCCTCACGGGATCTTCCTCTCGTCCTTGTCTATATGTATGTCTTGGCGCATCCTCCGTCTTCCTCCTCCTATACGACGAAACCCGAGGTCAGCGGGAGTCTTGGCGCATCCCTCTCATGCTGCATGTAGAGTACAGTTTTGGCGCAGCCGCCCTTCCTGCCTGGCGGGCCGCGTGGGGGGATCTGGGCATGTAGATAGGGTGGTAGGGAGGTAGGGAGGGAGGGAGGTACGTTATGTGGCAAGCGGTACGGAGTCTTGCCTCGCTGCACGGGGGGGGGGGAGAGACGGTGAAACAAATATATATCGTAAAAGACCTCCAAGTCATGGGCCGTAAGTAATGGATTAACTACTTTAGCCGTCATCAAACCCCCCTTCTCTCCCTTCCCTCTCTCCTACAAAGATGGAAAAAAAAAAAAAGTGACCATCCCATTGCAGTCTAGAAGTGTGGTGAAAACCTCCCTCGCTCTCGAGTGGGACTACAAATAGCCACGACGCCGCTCCAAAAATGCCTCGCTGTGATCATGCCGCCTTGGTGATGCGTACTGTGCTCGAAACAGTCTTCGTCCAACGGCACGAGTCCTCCCCATGCTCCGGCGCTCTACACACGGACGTAGACCGGGTGACCGCTGTTGGTGCGGGTGGCCCGAGGGACGGCCATGCTATGCCGTCGCGATTCTTTCGGGGGGTTGTACCCGCTGGCCATGCGCACGTCTTCGGCACGGTACCGAGGGGTCTCGCGGTAGGTGACGTCCGGCTCGGGGGCCGCAGACCGAGTGGTGTCTTGCCGCGGCGAGCGCGTCGACCGCGTCCGAGGGATCTCACCGTACAACCGCTCCTCCCCCCGGCCGCTGTTCTCACGGCTGTAGACGGGACGCGCCTCGGCGGCCGCGCCGTTCTTGTAGACGTACGAGGTGCTGGTCGTGCGCGGCATGGCCGGTCGCGGTGGCGAGGTCTGAGGGTACCGCGCGGATGCTGTGCGGGGTCGGTCGCGCGGACGCTCGCTCGCGCGCTCGAACCCCCGGATGGGGGGCGAAGGACTCCTGGTGTGCCTCTTGGCCTTCGTTGGCGCCGCCTGTGGTGCACGGTCGGGCATCCGCTCTTCGGTGCGGTACCCATCAGGCGTCGCGACCTCCGTGTCGTCGGCATATTCCCGACGATATTGATACTTGGCCGGCTTGACTTCGGGGTATTCCGGCGTGGTCGCGGGTGTCGCGAGCCCATCGACGACCTCGGTCTGTCGGAGGCCGGATGCTTGCCGAGGGAGGGTCTCTCGCCATCGGGCATCCCTCTCACGACCAGGCACATTCGGCATCGTCTCTGCACGCCTGACCCTCGGGGGGGTGGTGGTGGTGGCGGCAGCTTCTTGTGGCTCCACCTGGGCCGACTGTGCACGCAGTTTTGGCTCTTCCGGGGTATGCATGCCAGCAGGAGACGACTTGGAGTGCTGGAGATTCGGGGGTCGTCGCAGTTCATCTGCCGTGGTGCCCCGACGATACCCCTCCACCTCATCCGCGCTCGACCGACGTTGCTCTTCGCGCGCCGCCTCCCGCTCCGCCCGGCGTTCTGCCGTTCGGTCGGAGCCGTCGCGGGTGGCGGGTTTGGGTTTGCCAGCGCCCCAGCGGAAGAAGAGACCCGGCTTCTCTTTCTCACTCTTCTTGGGCGCCATCTTCTCCTTCGAGGAGCCCATGCGCACTGGTGACGGTCGTCTCTCCGGTTCGGAACGCCTCTTGCGCGAGTCGATATGTTCTCTCGCAGCATCCGCCTGACTCGCGACTTTCCGCTGGCGCTCGTCACTATCATAGTAGCTGCGACGGGCGTCTTGCTTCTGCGTCTGCGTCGGGGCCTGCGCCTCTTGATGGTAGGCTCTCCGCAGATCTTCCTCCCTCGTCTTCCGTCTCCGCCATATCTCTTGCTCATCCGAATCGCTCTCCTCTGCGACCCCCGCGTACGATTGCCGTCGGTCGCGGGACCTCTTGACCTCGCGCTCTGTCCGACTGCGCTCCTTTTGCCTGGCGCGCTCGTTCTCCTTGACATCTTTCGGCGAGAGCTTGACGCGCTCCGACTCGCGTCGTGGTGCGGCCGGGCGTTTGGACGAGCGCTCGAACTCCGACTCCTTCCGTTGTGGTGTCGGTCGAGGCGCCGGATCGAAATAGTCGGGAGGTGAGTACTGTGCAGCATAGGCTGGCTTGCGCTCCTCGTACTGCGGCGACACCTTCGCGGTCCGCTCCGGGTCGCGAGGGAAGTACGCACTGCCTCTGGACGGCTGGGTTGGCGCTCTGTTCGTCGTCGTCCGCACCTCGGCGGTCCGCGCGCCCGCGGCACTCTGCCTCTTCATCACATCCTCCCGCAACTGGGCCAGCTTGACCTGGGCGTCATACCTCGAGCGCCGGTCCTCATCGCCGATGATCTCGTAGGCGGTCTGGATCTTATGGAAGTGGTCGACGGCGAGAGCCTTGTGGGCCTCGTCCTGGACTTTGTCGGGGTGACACTTCAGGACCAGCTTCCGGTACTGGGTCTTGATGGTGGCGGCGCTGGCATCCTTGGCGACACCGAGGGCGGCATAGGGATCCTCGGGCAAGGGAAGTCCCATGACTGGGGCCTGAAATCAATCGCCTGGACCGGTGGAACCGGTGGGTTACTGGTGCGCCAAATGAACGGGGCCTGATGGAGGCCTTGGCATGCAAAGGCGTCTGGTGTGTGGTATGCTCACGGGTGTGGAGCCCGGAAACAATGGTGTGGCGGACGGGACGAGTCGTGGAGTTGGTGGGTCGTGGGTCGTGGGTCGTGGGTGGGACGGACGGTATAAGGTACCAGCCCGCGTGGATGTGTGTAGGGATGGGGCCTCGGGGGCCTGGCCAAGGCGGCGCACACAGACTCGGTGATGAGGATATCACGACTCTGCCACGGTTGCGTGCTGCGCCTCGTACAATAGCAAGTCGTCGTCGTCGTCGTCGTCGTCGTCGTCGTAGTGGTAGTGGTAGTCGTAGTGGTCGCAGTAAGAATAAAAACAATATCACCACCTGTGCGGAAACACGCTCCTCCGATGACTGTGACTCCCGAAGCAAACCAGGGGGGAAGTCGGGTCGTTGTTGAGGGGGGGAACTTGTCCCAAAAGATGTGCAAACCTCGCACGTGTCCGCGGGATTCTCGGAGGAACGACGGGCCGGTCGGAGTAATGACGTCGCGGGTCGTGCTCTGCCAGAAGGAGACGCAGGAGACGATGTTGGGGGCGACCGGGTGCGTGTTGATCAACCAAGGTCGAGGATGTAGGAGTAGGAGTAGTGGTGGACTCGACGTGAACGTGTCGATGAACTCACTGATTCAGACCATGTCGACGGGGGCTGGTTGGCGTGTCGGCTAGTCGGGAGGCAGTATCACTTTAGCTTCGCTCTCGCAGACACTGCGGTCAACGGATGGCCCAGGATCAGCGGCCAGTCCACCGGAAGCCTCCAGGAGGACCAAAGATAGTGATGATGATGAAGCCAGTCGTGCTCCGTGGCCCCCTCCCAGCAGCCAATCAGCAACAATCATCGCAGCCCACACACAGCCCAAACTCCCTCCTAGCCGACGACCTCGGGGCCGCCCATGAGTGATGATTTGATTGATCAATTGACCACGACAAGGCTCGGCGGCGTGTCGCTACCGCTGTGCTGGCAAGATCCCGGCTCCGCCCCTCACCGATCCATTGTCGTGTCCATTGGGCGAGGGCCCTGCAGGAGTCCTGGTCCACGACGACTAGTCACTCATCACTGGAGCCATGCAGTCGACGACCTGTTGGCTGCATATGACGACCGGAGGCGGTGATTGGCAACGACTCACGCCTACACGCCTGACTCGTTGCCAGGACTCGACCCGAAAAGAAGGGCAACATATGACCGCTCATACCGCCAACCATCATCGCCGACGATTCAGCAGTCAGCAGTCAGATGGCTTGTTGAAGCGACGCCCGTCGTATACCGCCGCCACCGCTCACGACAGCAAAGCAGGCCAGATACCATCGTCGCCTGCCAGTGGTCGAAGAAGACGACACCGGCGCTTCGACGGATGGCTGTTGCGCCAATCACGCGGCTCGGGGCGGTGTGCTGGGCACAGGCGACAGTAGTAGTAAATAAGTACTGTATTATAGCAGTGTACCGACCCGTGTGCGTGGTAGGCGGTCTCCCGGATCAATCCCTGACGCCGACGAATCTGCTCCACGACTCATCACGAGACAGTCGCCAGCCGCCAAGTGCTTCGACTCCGACAACCAAGCGCAAGATGCATGTGGGTCCCAGGGATACATGTATTCGTGGTAGGACGAGGAGAGGAACGGAGGGAGCGGGGTAAGACCCAACCTCGCTTTCTCATCATCACGGATCGGTACATAGATAGGATCCTGCAGCATGACTGTATCGGCCATAATGATAATCATCAGAGATGCTGCTATTAGGCATTATAGCACATCTGCACAGAGCAAACGAGCCTCCACGTCCGCCCAGACGATCCGACTCTGCAGACCTCACGGGCATATTCACATCCTGCACCAAACGCGAGCCAAGGAGTTCGCCCGACGGGAGAGCTCGTCGCCACATGACCCCCCCCCCCCCGCCAACCCACCATGACTGACAACGTGGTCGAATCGACCCGAACGCCATGTACCGACCGGTTCGCTGTAGGGTCTCAGGATGATCGCAGTTCCTCACAGTGTCCATCTTCCGATTCTTGGCCGTATCGACGTCAGGGACGTTTGCACGACGGACGGCCGCGGCATGGCGTAGACGCACCGACGTGGTTCTTCGGTTAGGTAATATGAACCTATCCTCGACGTCCGCCTACGTCACGTGTAACAGGGTGATCGCCCTGGAGGAACTGCTTCACTGCGACAGACATGTAAAATCCCCATATCCCCACCCTCTGGAGGCGGGTGCTGGCGGAGATGGATGTCGCTGCCTCTCCCACCGCTCGCAATGCGACTCGATCTTCTGCATCTTCAAATTTGCTCATTCAAGTACATGTATACTGAGGGCAGCTGGGGGTCCGGGTGGTGGTATCGCCAAGATCCTCCTCGTCGATCAACCATGCCCGGCCACACACACACATCGCCCATGGTCCATCGTCCACCGTCTCAATCTTTTGACCGCAGCGGTCGGTGGACACGTCACCCGGTCGAGCCCGTCCATCCATGTCAGCAGCATCACGATGCCACCCGGTCGATTGGTCAGATCCGCTGCGACGCCTGACAAGGCCATCGGATCGATTCAGCGATTCCGACCTATCAACACGACCGGCACCCGACCGCGCTTCACGGTCTGGCCTCCCTTCGGCCAGTCGGTGACACCAAGTCCACCACGATCGGCTTGTTGAAGGCCTTCGCGCCTCGCCCGAAACTGCGGGCCATCACGCTAGCATTCACGATCGCCGTCTCTCGTCGTGCCTCCAAGACTCGACCACCGCGTGTGCCAGCCAGATCGAGCAACGACTGCTTCTTGTTGCCCTGACCCGCCCCCGGATCGGCCCAACGAGAGCGAATCACGCCCTCCACCCCAGTGGCGCCGTCTGGAAGCGCACACCCTTTGTTCTCCTCATCCCACCGCAGGATGTGCGCTCCACGGCCCTCATGGCAG
This sequence comes from Teratosphaeria pseudoeucalypti, assembly GCA_013403795.1. Taxonomy (NCBI): domain Eukaryota; kingdom Fungi; phylum Ascomycota; class Dothideomycetes; order Mycosphaerellales; family Teratosphaeriaceae; genus Teratosphaeria; species Teratosphaeria pseudoeucalypti. The sequence goes on from JABBMZ010000082.1 coordinate 113,652, forward strand.
TGACCACACACGTGCAAGAGTGGCCGCGTCCGGGAGACGTGCTGGAGGAGGGACGCACAGCCGCCGTCCTGCCAGTGCGCGCTGGTGTCGCAGGATCCGGCCGGAGGGCCGTGTGTCACCAAGACGTCCAGATCGACCGGGATGGCGCTCCAGATCCCGTCGGCGTCGCGATCGGAGTACTGGAAGGCCCAGTTCTGCTCCTTCGCGCGCGCGGGAGAGTAAGGCGACCCGAAGATCTGGAGCGAGACGTCCTTCCCCGCGAGGTCGATGACGGCGCCGGCGTGCTCGAGGTAGGTGATGCTCGATGCCTGCGTGAGGAGCCTCCTACATCCATCGAAGCTCTCGCCTTCGACCTTCCAGCCATCAGCGTGCTTGATATGGTAGGTGCGATCGAGCGAGAGATCGTGGTTCCCTACACTCACCATCAGCAGGCGCCGGTGTCGAGGCTCTCGGGTTCCAAGTCCTCACATACCCGCTACGACGATCTTGGCGGCGAAGTCCGCCTTCTCGATCCAATCGATCGCTTTCTTCAATTCCGCGTGGCTGCCTTGGTTGGTGAGGTCGCCAGCGTGGATGAGGATGTCTCCTTTCGGGAGCGTGAAGCCCTCGCCAGGTGCCGCGTTGTGCGTGTCGGAGATGCACACGATGCGCACCCGGGTGTGTGTCGAGGTGGGCCATGACATGGTCCCATCAAGCATTCTTATGTGAGGAGGAGAAGCTGAGCCCGCCACATCACTGTCTGCGTAGGATTGTCGCTGGATTACATGAGTTATAGTACTCTCCGTATGCTCAAAGCCACGACAGTATCGACGTGGATATACACACGAACTCGTCAAGGCTGGCAAGAGTTTGAATACCTCGTCAAGGCTGGCAAGAGTGTGAGTATCTCGTCAAGGCTGGCAAGAGTGTGAATACCTATATCTCCCTGTGAATTAATTCATAACGGATGGGCCGGATGACTAAAATCCTCTCCACCCGAACTCTCATTGGTCCACTCAGACCATTTCTGCCAAACGTCGACTGACCTTGACATGTGATGATTTATTACTGGTCAGACAACAGCTCCATACGAAGCCGTGGATGACTACGCCTTGATTTATTCCGCGGAGGGGCGCCCTTTTTCTCCAGCCGCCAGCCCATCCGACGGTTTGGTCTGGCTTGGACGACGAGCTTGCTTGGGTGGCTGTCATCTTGGTGTCTTGTCGTGATTGGCAAAAGCGACGACGACGTTTGTATTTTCGTCTGGATGTTTGATGAGACGAGTAGAGAGTATGCTACGGATCGGGTATGGAAATCCGGCGATGATCATTTGGCATAGCAGTAGTGCTTTTCTACTTTGGGTGACACGCAAGCTTCAAACTGTAGAAGTAAAGGGAGTTGCGGCGTCGTCGTCTCTTTTGATGGATGGCTACTACGTACGAGAATGGATCGCTCGATGACGGAGGTGAGGTATTTTGCTGACGAGAAGGATTGAGGGCAATGTACCAGAACGCTGACGCTCGCGACTTGATCGGTGCACCGAGCTGAGTTTGATGCGTAGATGCCACTACCTGGGATGGCTTCCTTGACACGATGAGATACCACTTGCGACTTCCTGTTCAACCGGTGCAGGATCGTCGCCCGAGAGAGATGGCGATCTTGCTGCCAAAGACCGAGTCGGAGGCTGATATGGTGTGGAGTCATGCGCGGGATTTTCAGAGTCCTGAGAGATGTTGTCGAGAGGAGACTTGATCGGATCTTGGTGAAGGGTGGATCACATCTTCGATGACTGTGGTGTCAGCTTGAAGGATTGGTCTAGGCGCGAGGAGGCATTAGAGAGGGGCCCTGTGCGATCGAGGATGAGGGAGCGAGTTGTGGTTCGAGCGGCGATCGTCAGGATGTCATGGATAGGGACATCATGCTCCGTGATTCTCGCAAATGCTTGAAGTGAGGCCCAGAGCTAAGACTTCATCTATCACCAGATCGGGTGGACTGGATTGATGCAAGATGGTGGTAACTTGTATGGGAACCTAGCTGCGGTCTTTCTCTGCTGCGGGAGGAAGCTACACAACAGCGGCATTGATCGGTGTCGCGAGGCCCTGTGTCCGATGCAGTCTCGTATGTCAGGTAGGAGGTGAGGGCCTATGTTGGGGTGTTATGTCCTGCAATCATGTCGCATAGCCGGATGTTTCAGCTTCCGATACTTGAGAGTATACAGCAGATCTAAATCGACTCCTCCATGGCACATGATATAAGGTATTCCTCATCTCGCGGACTCGTCAAGCATGCTGCCTGGCAAACCTGACTTCAACCCGATCGCTCCATCACATCACCAGGGCCCGAGGCCTCTGCCGGGACCGAGGGTCTCGACTCCTCATACAGGACGTGGTCTCCTGGCGCCCAGGCACAAAATCTCCCATATCAACAACACTTCGGATCGGCCAGTGTCCCGAAGCCATGCATCGGGTCTGTGCGACGGTTGGGCGCAGCAGAGGCCGACCAGCGAGATACGGGCATGAATCAAAGGACCAAGCAATTGGCAAGGCCGCAGGATAAACGATCATCATCACCATCAGACGGGCGGTAGGAGTCGTGACGGCCTCCGGACCGGGCTGTCGAGCACCGCCCCGCCCCGTCTCGTCTCGTCTGTCGTCACGAGAGCTAGGGGCTTGGGGCTGCCATGACCGGGAACTCTAAAAGCAGCAGGGTCTTGGCCGGCATGTCCTCCAGGATGCGATCCATGATGTGGTCATCACGCTGATCTCTCGCTTCACCGCGCAGACTCGTCGTACTACATGTCCTCTCGCAGCACCGGAGCGACGGTGATTGGGAGCGTCGGTCCTTGAAGGACCACACATGGGCGGTGTAGGGCACAGCCAACAAGCCGCCATCCGCCAGGATCCCAGGACTTGGGCTGCCATAGCACCGCCAGGTCGGCATCTGGCCGGCGCAGTCGTCACATCTGTGTCGTGCCCTCGACCCGGAGGCAGACCACCAGAAACACCATGAATCCAGCGCAAAACCCAATCTTCTCTGCCGGCGCCAACCCTGTGACGTTCGGCAATGGAGGTCCGCCGCAGGGCGCGCACTGGTTCCCGGCAGAGACCAGCTACGACTTGGGCGACGAAGACAGTGGAGATGTGCACGACCAAGACAACGACCATGACGAGCACGACGAGGGCTCCGGCCCACGAGACGCAAAGCGCCGCCGCATCGCGCGAGCGTGTGATATGTGCCGCAAGAAGAAGATCAAGTGTGACGGCAAGATGCCCAAGTGCAGTCACTGCGAGAACTACAAGACCGAGTGCATCTTCACTCACGTCGAGAAGAAGCGCGCCCCGCCCAAAGGAGCAAAGTATATCGAGGGTCTGGAGAACCGACTGGGCAGGATGGAGAGCTTGCTCAGACTGTCGGGGCTGCTGGCCGAGGACGATGGTGGGAAGACGGATCTGGGAACGCTGGAGAAGAAGCTGGAGGAGCGAAGAAGTGCTGGTCTGGCGAGCAACGGCGCCAGTCCGGCGCAGCCTCAGGTAGGCTCAGCGGCTCCCCAACACACCACTGCGGAGCCGACGTCGCCAGCATACCAGATAAGAGCTTTCTCCAAGGACCAGCATCATGCCACGCCTCCAAGCAATGGGTCTGGTGGACCACCGACACCCGATGCTGGTGCCAGTTCTGACAAAGAGCCCGCCAAGCGCACGGCGAAAGAGGTCGACGCACTGGCAGATCAGATGTGCTCTCTGATCACCAACAACCAGGGCGAGACGCGATACATCGGCTCGTCGTCCGGCTTCTCCATCTTCTCCCCGAGAGGCATTCAATGGGTCAATGAGAAGACTGGAGACAGAAGTTTCCAACAGATGATTGCATCGGCAGCCTCAGACGAGAAACATGGCTGGGATCATTGGAAGCCTGAAGTGTTCAACGATCTCTTCGAACGCCGGGTCTTCCAACCTCTCCCTGGCAAGCAGGAGTGCTACGCGTTGCTGAAGGACTATTTCGAGCACTTCAATCAAATGTTTCCATTATTCCATGAACCGACCTTCATGCACTTGGTTGACAAGCACTACTCGCGCGATCCGTATGAAGGCTCGGGATGGTGGGCCTCTCTCAATGTCGCGCTCGCGATCGGCCACCGCCTGCGGGTGATGTCAAATGTGGTGGGTCAAGAAGAAGATGAACACGCCTGGGGCTACCTGAAGAACGCCATGGCCGTCATGACCGAGCTGACGATACGAAATACCGATCTCCTCTCGGTCCAGGCTTTGCTGGGCATGGCTCTATTCTTGCAAGGCACGCCAAACCCACAACCTTCCTTCTTTCTCGTCGCCGCCGCCATTCGTCTCGCGCACTCACTCGGCCTTCACAAGCGTGGCTCTGGCTTCGGCCTCAACGACGCCGAAAATGAGCAGCGCAAACGTCTCTTCTGGATCGCATACATGCTAGATAAGGATATCTGTCTACGATCTGGACGCCCGCCAGCTCAGGACGATGATGACATGAATGTGGAATTGCCCTCGGAGAACCCGCCAGATAACGTGGGCAATGTGCCTCTGACCGTGGAGCAGACTGCCGCAGACAAAGGAGGTAGGAAGACCATGAATCTCTTCCGCCTCATGTGTCTCTTCGCCCAGATACAAAGTCGAGTCTACAAGAACTTGTATAGTGTCAAGGCTAGTCGACAAACGGATGGCGAGCTCCTTAATACCATTGGAGATCTGGATGCGGAACTAGAAGCCTGGAAAGACTCGATACCCGCGGACTTCCGACCGGACAACGAGATCAACGCTGCCCATACTCCCCTGATACTGCACGTGGTTGTGCTGCACTTCGCCTACTACAATTGTCTGACCACGATCCATCGGATGAGTGTGCATCATGGATACTGGACGAGTCGATTGAGTGAATACGCGGTGCAGGGTCTGAACTCGAGACCTCTGAACCCCCGAGTGTTTATGAGTGCCGCGCTTTGTGTCAATGCAGCTCGGACGAGCATCGGATTAATAAGATACATCCCGCAAGGTGATTATGCTTGTGTCTGGTAAGTCTGCAGCTTCTTCTGAGCCGCGCATGTCTTCGCAACTAACATACTTCCAGGCTGATTCTCTACTATCCGGTCTCAGCACTGGTGACGCTCTTCGCCAACATCCTACAGAACCCACAAGATGCACGAGCACGTAGTGATTTGCGCTTGATGGCATCAGTCGTATCTTTCTTGACCATGCTCGAACGCGACATCATCGAGGCGAACGGCAATGTGCGTCGCATGCTTTCTGTGTGTGCCGAGTTCGAGCGCATTGCGACCATTGTGCTGTCCAAAGCTGAGAAGGACCGCATGAACAATCGAGGCGTCTCCAAACGCAAGGCTGTGGGCGGTCAAATCATGACCGAGAGAGAGAGGAAGGATATGGAACGTGCAATGCGTGATCGCGGCGCGACTGAGGCTGCGATCGCTGCTGCGCTGGAGGAAGGCAAGACGTTGGAGCAGATGCAAGTCGAGACACAAGCTGCGTACCGCCGACCTATACAAACGCCGAGTCTGCGTCAGAGTATGGCGAGATCGGAGAATGGGGGTAGTCAAGCGGGCGGGTCGCCAGCCAGCTGGGGGGCAGGAAGTCCTGGGGCTCCTCAAGGTCAAGAGTGGAAGAGTAGCCCGGCTCAGCAACAGCAGTCGATATTCTTGGGTCAGCAAGGCTACGAGCAACAGATGCAAAATATGGCAGGTCAATGGAACAACGGTGGCGCTGTGTCAGGGTCGCAGCGTATGCCGGACGGCAATATGAACCCTGACCATTGCAACACTGCCGGGCAGATGCCGATGCCGCACCAGCAAGCACCACCTCCTCCGCAAGGCTTCCCCCAAGGCATGCAGCATGACTTTACGAATCCCATGACGACGGGATTCTCTCCACCGAACCCTACGCTCGCAGACCCGCTGATGGGGCCCACCACGGATATGGGCTTCGGAGGGTTCGACACGAGTCCTGGCCTGGCTGCCGGCGGAGCGTTCCAGCAGCCGTTCGTGCCTCAGGATCTCTGGCAGATGCCGATGACGCTGGAGTGGGACTGGGCGGAAGGCCTTGGGCTCGGCAGCTTCGCGCCGGGTCCCATGGCTGGATTCGATGCCGCGGGGAGTTTTACGAATCAACCTCCTCCCGGACAGGGGCCGAGAGGGTAGTAAGTGCCGGCTGGCCTTGGTACACAACCACTCTCCAGCCCTCCTAGCTGCGCAAGCCTGACTCTGTGCCTGGGCATGTGTGGGTTTCCGGGCGCGCGTGTATATTGTTGTACGAGAATGGTTGGCTGTGTGATGTCCGACGCCCAAGGCTGTGTGTGTGAAATGCAAAGCGACTGTGAATATTTTATTTTGAAATTTTTGGCTGTTATGATACCCCCAGTTCACGAGATTCATGACCACACGCGTCGCGGGCCTTACGCTGGGAGTCCGACACGATTAGTAGAGGCGGGCGAAACGAGGAATGGAAATGGGGGGGGGGGGGAAGGGGGGAAACCGGTGTGCCACCTTGGGATGTGTCGATGCGTGCATATGCTGTACTTATACCCATTGCATCACCTTTGTCACAATGTCAAGCCACCTGCACTTTTCACTCCCAATTCCCTTCCCCCGACCTCGCGGCTTTCACGAAGGCGGACGGGGACGAAGCCAAACCTGTTTTTCGTCCCGGTAAGGTGCGTTGTGGTGGCACCTGATGGGTGATGAGCGACTATGAGCCATACTCTTGTCCTACTCACACAGACCTTGGCGTAACAACGGGGCGGTTGAGTCGAGGGGTACTCGGGATGCGTCTTGGTGATGATGGGGGGTGTCAGCATCCCAAGCGCAGATACACACGGTGTACATATATATATATATATATATTCCCATCAGAGTGACATGTAGAGAGTAGATCTTGGAAAGCCCTTAGTTTTTGCCAGTCACGATTGAATCCATCCACGACGAAATGCTGCAACCATAATCCGTCTAACTACCTTGACCGCGTACGTCTTGTTTCCTTATCATCATCGTCGTCCCTGTTTTCGTGGGTCAGGTACAATGATGAGAAAACTTTTGTTTTGCCGAGTCGAGGGCCACGGCTCTTTGAGATTTGTGATGGACGACATCGTTTGAGTGCACCTTCATGGTTGTTGCGGGAGTCGGGAACTGGGTTGGAGGGATCACGGGTTGCTGACGCTTGTCTTTTCCAACGTGGTGTAGGGGTGTACGCCGTGAGGGCTGAGAGGACGGCTGAGAGGGGGGTGGTGAGCGTTTGTGAGTGTCGGTCACTGATGATTGTTGTGTTAGTCGCTGATGATCGTCTTGTTGTCGCTGATAATGGTCTTGTCAGTCGCTAATGATGGTCTTGTTAGTCGCTGGTGATCGTCTTGTCAGTCGCTGATGATCGTCTTGTCCATCGCGGGCGGTGAAGGGAATGCGCTGATCGCGGCATATGAGCATTGTTTCCGCACGGCACTCGAATCGAATTCCATTATTTCTACACTCGGGGTCCGCCAACAAGCACAACCTCCCCGCTAGATCCAACAGACTCGGGACCAAGCTAAGTTGCAGGTAAACACTCCTTCTGACCCTCCCTGAACATAGCCCTGAGCACCTCGGCCTCGGTCTCGCTCTTCGCCAGCTTCAACCGTAACTCATCCCTCTCCGCCTGCATCGCCGCGAGCGCTTCCTCCAGCTCCGTCACCCTGTCGACCTTCCGCTGCCGATACCGCCTTGCGGCTTCAGTGTTGCGTTTACGTTTCTGCACCTTGTCCTCAGAGGCGAGGAGCGGAGACTGAGACGATGAGCGATCTGATCGAGATTGACTTGAAGCAGCGGCCGATTGCGCGAGGGAGAACGAGGGGGTCGGGTTGGAAGGGGGGTGTGAATGGACAGGCGCGTCGTATTGTGGTGTGGAGAGTCCATGGGAAGGGAGAGTGAGCGAGGGCGAATGGGTCAGAGAAGCTAGCGAGGTGCCCTGAGACTGTTGTTGGTGTTGTGATTGCTGTGGTATGGCGAATAGATCACCGAATGCCAGAGCATCTAGAGCTTGTATGTCACCAGCCATCGTCGCCGTCGCGAAATCAAGTCCAAAATCAGCAGAACCACCCGCTATGTCCGCGGGACAAACAAGCTCCGTAGAAGGCGCATCACTCGTCGTTATATCGTCGAAACATCCCGTAGAAGATCCAAAAGTCGTAGTCCAGTCGATATCGTCGTAGTTCAACCCGTTGTCGTCTAAGCCATCAGAACGACTAGACGGTGCCTCGTAGTGGAGCCCGTTGACGTGCCACGCCTGCTGCTGAGCATGCGGTCGGCATTGTTGCAAGTTTCAGAGGCCTCCGGAGAGGCCGGGGAGGGGAAAGGGGTTGTGTGGTAACGCTGGAGAGCCGAAAAGGCCGGTGGTGCTTGTAGGGGGGAAAGGAGAGGATGTGGGAGGGAAAGATGATGGTACTTGTATGCGTTATGGCTCAGTCCCGGCTTAGACCCAGGGCGTGCAGTCGCTGAGCCCTGTGCATGAGTAGCGATGAGTCACTTAAGGTTGCAGCACCCGACCCGCCTTTTGGTGCTCCATTAGGAAGTTGTCAGGGCGTGCATTGCGTTTCAGCCCTTGATCCTTCGGAGCTCAGGATCATGATTCCTGTACGAAGACAACGCGCCTGTGTATCCCGATGCTGCTGTTGGGGCTTATTGGGTGAGAATAGAGCAGAGGCAGGCTTCGATGTTAGAGAATAAGCGCCGGGTCCTAGCTATCAGCCGCTCACCATGAGCCCGTTCACCACATTGTCTACATTCCGGTGGTACCTCCGAATAAGCTGGTTCGTCCGTCCAAGAATAGTAGTAGGGAGTATCGAGCGATAAGTTAGGTCTAGAGATATACTAATGATCATAATTATACTTAGAGGTAGATATAGATCGTGTGTTGCAATATATGCAGTTGATTGATGATATATCGACCACCGTCTAATCATGAGACGAGAATACTATTGAGTGTGTATAGCGGGTACAGCCGAGGTCACCCGTTGCCATAGAGACCAACTATCACTCGAGTACCTCCTGCCTGCTCAGGTGAATAGTGTACCTCACGGCTCGAGTTGGGGGTTGGGCGGGGACGGGGGGTATCGGCCGCCGGCGAGGTATCCTGAGGCGGGGTGCACGGTCAAGCAGAGGATCGCTCTGGATGCTGTGGCGGGTGGAGAGGCTGAGGGGGAGGTGTACGAGCCTGTGTGGCATCGTGGCACTGGTGTCAATGAGGAGGAGATGATGTATGAGAGCTATCTGCTTCCCATTGACGAAGCGAGACGCAAGTTGAAGGGCAGCGTCATGGAGGATGTGGTGAAGAGGGGCTGGGAATGCATACAGTTGCGCATGGCGATGGAGGAGCAAGGAGGTCTGTTCGTGGACGCTCTGCATCCCAAGACCCCATAAGCAGTGTACTCGGCTCGCGCCTGGCTATCTGGCGAACTCTGAGCTACTGCCGTGCGCAGCTCTCATCATCAAATCATAACTCCTGCACCAAGATCAAATGCAAACCAGCGCATCCTGGTACACCTTCTGCCGCATGCTCCTCAAATCATTTCCCGTTGATGCGCCGCCACACCTCCTCCTCCGTCTCGACCAACTTGGTGCCTGCATCACCCAACCACTTCTTAGCACTCTGCCATGCCTGTCCAGCCATTTCACTCATGTCCTGCCCGTTTCCGATCCCATTGACCCCACCAAGCCCTTGCCCACCCGCACTGCCGCCAGGACTCAAGCCCAGCGACTGGACCAGACTAGGCCTCCGAGCGCTGTCCTCACGGTCCAAGCTCGCTCTTTGCGCCGGAGACATCTCTTGAGCGTAGATATCTTGCTGGTACCCGCTCGGGTGGTCCGAGCTGACGGTCGGCGTGTGGCCTGGAGGTCCGACAGCACCCATGTTGAGTGTCGTGGGCCCTGCGCCCCGTAGCGGCGTTGGTGTAGTCGTGCTCGTAGAATACGTCGGCGCCGAGTTGAACTCTGGAGGCGGCAATGTACTTGCAAAGGGCGTCTGTTGCGCCTGGAGTGCTCTCTGCTCTTGCTGCTGCTTCCAAGTTTCCCCAGCCTTGGGCGGAGGAGGGAGTGTGCTTGGTACCTGAGGCGTATACTGCCCCGCCGGGACAGGGACAGCACCTGGCTGAGGCGGTGGAGGGTCATTCTGGGCGAGCGATGTGGTGCGTGAAGGCAATGGAGCTGGTTGCGGGCTTGGGATGTATGGGGTGGGAGCCGGCACCGCTGCTTGGCCGGGCCGAGCGGCTGGGTATGGCGCACCGCTCTGACTCTGAGGAGTCGTCGTCGTCACGGTCGCTGTTCCTCCCAACGGCAGCGTCTGCGGTACGACACCTTTGGCCTTGGTAGGGGTGATGGGGTCGTCGATGTGCACGGGAACTGGCGGCATAGTGCTCTCGTTCAGGATGCGAAGGACGTCCGCTGCTATCGTATAGGACTATGGTAATGCACATGCAGCCAAGATACTATTGTAGTGTTTGTCATTGCCATCAAGACAGGTCTGTGCTTGGGCACGACACGCTCATGCCAACCCGTTCCCCTTGCGCGTCCAGCCTGTCTTTCAGCTTACGTCATGCTCGTCACAGAGAATCCCTCCCCGTAATGCTGCGGAGGAGGGGCCACTAGCACATGGATTGAGAAGACACACCCTTCTATTACGCCGCTGAGCAGAACCAATAATACACAGGAAGAGGCGAGCTAGAGCCGGACTACAGGTACACGTTGCGCCCCGAGATGCATCTTCTCGTCGCCGCGTCCACCGCCGATCGTTGTACAGCTCCAGCCTGCCCCAGTCCAGTCTAGAGCAACGCTTTCCCACCCGCTCCCCTAACTGACACCCAAATGTAATGTCCGCAATCTTCACCGGCATGCAGACCTCCGTCTCGCATCCACCACCACCGTCGTCATCGCTTTGATGTTCATGCAGGTTTCGTGTTTGGAAAGAGACATTTAGCCCGAGCCGCCCTTGAAGGCCTTGCCGAACATGAGCAGCTGGACCTGGTCGTAGATGGAGAGCACACCGGCACCAGCGACACCACGGAGGATGTTGGCAGCAGCACCCTTGAAGAGAGACCTGACACCCTCCTTGGCCACGATCTGCTGGGCAGCGTCGATAGAGGACTTGTACTTGACGGCCTGTGAAATGCTTCGTTAGCTTCTGCGAAAGCTCGTTGATCTTGGGTCATCTGCTTACCTGACCAGAAGTCATCATCATACGACGGCGGATAGTGTCGAGCGGGTAGGAAGCGATACCGGCACCAGTGGTGACAGCCCAGCCGAGCAAGAAGGAGGCCAAGAAGTTGCCCTCGAGGTTGCCAACCAGGACGACGGGCTTGATCGAGTCGTACATGCCGAAGTACAGACCGCGGTAGACAACGATACCAGTGACAGAGGGCATGAAACCACGGTAGAGACCGGCAATACCGTCGGAGGCGAGAGTCTTCTTGTAGACATCGACGAGACCGTTGAACTGGCGCTCACCACCCTTCTTGGCGTTCTTGGCGTCGTTGGCGAGACGGGTACGGGCGTAGTCAAGAGAGTAGACGAAGAGCAGCGAGGTAGCACCGGCAGCCTATGCACCGCCCATGTCAGTTGTGTACTCTCCGGCGGTGTAGGTGGACGCGGTGGGACTTACACCACCAGAGGCCAGGTTACCACCGAACCACCACCAGTAGCCGTCGCGCTCCTTCTTGAAACCGAACATGCTCTTGTAGGTGTCGCGGAACGCAAAGTTGAGGGCCTGGGTCGGGAAGTAACGGACGACGTTGGCCGTGTTACCACGCCAGAGGGAGGCGACACCCTCGTTGGCAATGGTGCGGCGGAAGCAGTCACCGATACCGTTGTACTTCTTGTCGAGGGTACCCTGCTTCAACATCTCATCCTAGACAGCGACCTTTTGTCAGTCGTTGCGAGGTCCCCATCAAGGCTTGGCAGACAGAGCCGCGTGCGGTGCCATCGTCTCACCAGCCCACGGCCGAGGGGCGCTGTGAACGAACCTGGTTCTGAATGAGGAGCTTGACACGCTCGATGGGAGCGGCGGCGGTCTTCGAGACGGCGGCGGAGACACCACCCACTAGTGCGCTGGTCAGTACGTGTTGAGCGCATGCATGAGGTCCAACTCCTATCGCGCCGGCGCCCAAGAGCTGCGGCTATCACCACATGCAGCTCTTTCAACCTTCTGATGTCTGGGAAGATCTGTACATACTCAAGAAGTCGACCACGAAGCCGGGCATGCCCATGATGCTGTTGGCGCCAAGTCAGTCCAATGCCCTGCTCTCGTTGTCCCCAAACGCCCGTTCTAGCCATGCCCTCGTCGCCGCAACAACTCATATGCGCCTCGCGACTAACAGTGCACCGTCTACCGGACCGCTCGCTGATGATGGGAGGTGGATACATACGACTTCTTGCCCTCTGCGGATGGATACATGGTCAGCTCGTCCGTCACGCGCAAGCGCTGGGAAGGTCTTGATAAGGTCGGAAACTCACGATCCACGTCACCCTTGGCCATTGTGACGGTGTGTCCCTGTAGTTAGTGAGGAAAGAGAGGGATTGTGAGTGGAGAAGATGACCTGGTAGATGGTCGTGATGGTGTGGTGATGGGGGAGTTGTTGGAAAGGTCGCTACAGCGGAAGATTTTGAGCGCTTCTTTCTCCTGTGCACGGACACTCACTCTCTCCGGCTTCGACCGAGGAACGATGGGTCCAAAACCTGGCCGGCCCTCCATCCAGACTCCATATACCTCACTGTCCTTCTCCGCGTCATATATCTTCTTTTGATTAATCACTTTGGTGACAATCAACACATCTGCCTGTATGCTTGCCGTCACTACCATGTCCATCTTCGCAGACAGCCCCCAAGAACCTCCATGAGCGGGCGGGCTTCCGGTTCTATCTCGTGGCTGCAGACCGCGTCGCTTCGGCAACCATCTGCCCGAGCCGGCGAATGGCGAATGTGCTATGCATCTGATGGTGAAGACACATGCAATGAGCATCATCTGGACCGGTATGGCTTGGCTGCACTTGGATCTCAATGGCTCTCAGCACGTGAAACGCCAATGTGGAAACATGTGACCCGATGGACGACACTACAACCATACCTGGCGACCTGTATCTCAGGCAGTCTGGCACATGAAGCCGCAAGATGGACATTACACCTCGAGCATGCTACAGACGCCTCACCAACAGGCACCATGGGGATCGATCTGCATGAGAGCATGATTGATGCCCCTCCGCTGCTCCATCCTTCGCAAAAGAATCGCAAGCGGTATCATCAGCTATCGAGATCATGGGCTCAAGTCTTCAACCCTTAGCGTAAGGAGCGAGGCCGTCCTTCTTGCAGCAGAGCATATGGATTGCGTCCAAGCCAATGAGGAATGACTCACGAAGGCTAGAGCTCGAGAAGGCGGCGGATCCGTGCCATGGCTGCATTCTCGCTCTTTCCCAGGAGCTCCGGGCTACACACGGTAGGCGTCATGGACTCTTGAGGTAGCTTCTTTAGATGTTGTGCATGGAGAGTGGCCTTCAGAGCCAGCGTTCGCGACCTCTGTTAGTAGATCGGAGTAAGCTCAATTTGCTTGCTGACCCAAACTCTCGCCTTTGTAGGTGGTGTTCGCGGCTATCGTCATTTGCTGCCATGGGCATAGGTCCATTGTCATCACTAGTGGGAATAACCTATATGATGGCCATCTTCTTGCCTGCCACCTGCTTCGAATCAGCAAGCCACTTTCACCCACACCACATGTTCTTGGATTCAGAAGGAAAATGACTCGGAAGGTAGCAAGGACGTGTTTGGTGGCTTCAGGAAAAGGACACGGGCAAGGAAATGTGCTTCCACCGTCACTTCCTATCCTCGCCACTTCCTCCTTGACGCATTGCATGCGCTCACTGCCTCCAACAACTACTAGTATCCTTCACCCTAACACAAGCTTCACATCGCTAGCCATGGCCACGCCAACCACCGTCCTCCAGCAAGGTCTCGTCGAGTGAGTGCCAGGCATGACACCTCAGAGCACTGCGCTGAAACCATTTGCAGTTTGTTCAAGAGCCGCGATCTGTCAGATTTCACCATTATTTGCGGCAGATACGCTTTACGGGTACACAGGGTCATCATTGCGGCACAATCGGAGTACTTCAGGGCAGCTTGCCAACCCGACAGGTTCTCTGTGAGTTCAAGCCCTCAGATCAGCGCGAGATTCAATCTGACGAGTGAAACAGGAGGGCGAGGGAAACAGCATCAGCTTGCTCGCTCAAACCCCAGCGGAGGCAGGAGGGGAGGAGGCTGCAAGCGCCGATGATCCGGAAGCCGTGATGCTAATGGTCCATTAATTCTATTACCTCGACTACGATGCTAGAGGCGTCAACAGCGACGAAGACGTGAGCTAACATGAACACATGGCTCAACCAACTCAAGTGATGGCAACATGATGATGCACGCGAAGGTATTCGCATGCGCGATCATATACCAGGTCCCTGGGCTCAAGGCTCTGAGCATCGAAAAGTAAACCATCTCACGACGACACTGTTAGGATCAACTACTGACTGGGCTAGGTTTGCCGCTGCAGCCGAGACGCATCGGGATCACGAGTCTTTCGCCGAGGTCATCAAGACTGTGTACACGACTACGCCAGCGGAGGTGAGGGACTTGAGAGACATCGTGACAACGGCTCTGCACACTCACCACGTCCTGCTGAACAAGGCGGAAATTCAGCGCATGATGCGCGAAATCGATGGCCTTTCGTTCGAGCTGTTGGAGATCGTGCGGCCGAAACCACAACAGGTGGGAGGACCGGACGTGAGAATGTGAGCATACCGATCGTCCCGATCCGCGCCCTTGCGGGGCCTGTGGGACGAGGAGCCCATGCTCTCACTGCTGGGATCAGGACACGAGCAATTGAGAAAGCGCGGAGAACCGATAGGGTACCGTCTTCTGTGTTGAGATTTCAAGGGAATCCGTACAGGGCGTAGACTCAGTGAATGCCGCTTGTCTAGGACTAGAAGTGCAGTCAGGACGCCGCTGCCTTCTCGGCCACCCAATTTTGATCCGTGATCTCGTGTGTGTGGCTGACAATGGTCCGGGAGTAATTGCCCAAAGGACCACAGCGACCTGTCGTGTGGCCCTACTGCCGGGATCACGGTGACTCGCCTCGTCGGTGCTGTCGATGGCACCGGCGGGCAGATAGACAGTCGGGTGGCACCGGGAGGACGATGAAGTGGTCTTCCCCCCCGGCGATTGCAAAGCCTCTTCTGCTTGACACAGGTCTTGCAGGAGAAGGCGGCGGTGTCTATCATGGTCCAGTGCGTCTTGGTGTCGTCGATGGCGCTTGTAAGACATCGCCAGTCCCGAGGAGCCCTGTGTAACGATGGCCGGGACAGTTCACTGCTCTGACCGGGCCCTGCCGTGTTGTGACCGTCTCCCCAACATTGAACGATGGGCTGCTCTTGTTGTTTCGAGCCGTCTCTGGTCTGGCAATGTGCTGTATGTACTGCCAAGGCAACGACTGACTGACTGGATCATGTCGAACTGAGAAACTTCAGAAGGCCATGTGGACTCCAGCACTTATGATGTGTCAAGTCAATCATTTGAGCGACATATAAGGCAATCGATTGTCACGTCATGTAGTCCCGAGAGATCAATCGCATTGTCAGACATTGATGAGTGGAAGTCGAATTCTTGACCCGCCTGTAGCAATTGACGGCATGCTACATGTTGTCCAAGTCACCGAGCGGGATTTATCTTTTGTCTGTCAGTCTTGCAAAGGGCATTGCGCGTCCAAGCAAGCTAATCACGTTTCATATAGTCATTAGAGGCGCTACAGAGCACTTACTACTGTCGTATCATAACGCTGCTCAAGCAAGCGAGAACGCCTGATCAGCAAACAGCGCCTCGCCGGCTTCCGACACCTGAAATCGTCGGAGCGACAATCTCCGAATCGCTGGTCCCTTCCACGCCAGCAGGACGGTAAAGGAGAAGCCGAGGATGGCCAAAAACGCCACTGCACCACGTTAGGAGGGAAATCTCTTTCGACATTTTCAAGTGTCACAAGGGGCTTACTCATGCCAAACGTCCAGCCCGGTCCCACGGCCGCGACCCAGGGATCGATGTAGAACGTGACCGTCAACCCCAAGATCAGCCGGTAGAAATTCAGGGCCGTCGCCACCTCCTGCGAGTACGAGGTGAAGCCCTCGCAGACGTAATTGAACACGACGGGGACGAGACTGATTTCGACCACGTTCTGCAGGGCCACGGCGAAGGCGACGACCATGTAGTGCAGATGGTACTGGAGCGCGGAACCGAAGATCCCGAGGGCGACCGGCAGGAAGATGAGATTGGGCACCAGGAGCGGATACAGTCGGTATTCCGGCTCCCAGAGGCCACCGTTTCTCCGGCATCTCCAGAGCGGGAGTCGGTCGCCGCAGACCAGGTTGTACGTTTCCGCCAGGGCGATGCCGATCCAGGCCGCGAAGGTCAGATTCGCATTGGCCAAGGGTGAGAAGCCGTAGCCGCCTTCGCTGCGGGGCTCCTGGAGGAAGACCGATAGCAGTGTGGTGACCGCTACGGACCAGGCGAAGGTGATGAGCAAGAAGGACCCTGCCAAGATCGTGACGGGTTGAACACCGATAATGAATGGGTCGAGGTACCCATGTTTCTTGCCGTCGTGTTCGACGATGTTCGTGCCTGGGAAGAAGGTCGCGATACGCCCCTGGAGATATGTGCGGTCGACTCTTTTGTGCGGCGGGCTGGTTCGATCGTAGGTAGTGTCCTCCAGGAAGAGGAAGACTAGGATACATGCCAGTCCAAGGGCGCCGACCGTCCACCACAGTTGTACAGTCCAAGTGGTCGTGGCAGTGATATAACCTGAGAAGGTACCGCCAAATTGCGTTCCGATCAGTGTTGCGATCGTATAGCACGCAAAGGCTGCGGTGGTATCAGTATCGACAGATGAGAGATATGGACGTTGTCACTTACCTCGTCCTCGCTGGTGCAGATAGAACACATCAAGGATGATTCCAGCACCGATCGTGGACGGTGCACTGCCGAATGTGCCACCCCTAGATCAGTCATCGATTAGCATAACAAACCTTTAGCTCCCAAAACCACTCACAGCCATCTCGAGACCACAAATGCATTGTACTCATTCCTGTGCGTCATACAGGCCGACCAGACATTGATGCCAAGATTGACCAGAAGCGCCCAGAAGACGACTGAAGACCGACCAAACTTCAACGCCAGCGCGGACCAGAGGAAAGGACCGGTGGCGAGCCCGGCGATGGCGGCACTGACGCTGTTCGCCATGGTCGTCGGTGAGACGCCGTAGACCTCGCCTTGGACGACGATCCCGGCCTGGTTGCACAGCGCCTGGGCGAGACCGATCAGAGCCGCGAAGGAGACGATCCCCAGCGTCAGAATCTTCCTGGACACCGACCAGGTGAGCGGATCACGTGGGTCATCAGTCGGTTGAGGTTCGAGCCTGATGCCATTGGCGGCTCTCTTGACGCTGCTGGCCATGCCCTTCGCACCAGCTTTGTCGGCGATGACAGGCGTTTCGATGCTCTCGTCCACACTCGCGGGTCGCTTCTCCTCGGACGCTCTCGCCATCGTGGCCGTATGCGATATCGTGTCTGATCGGTGCCGACATGTACTGTGTCAGTGGCGAGGCCCGTGGAGTTGCCTCATGTGCAAAGACAGAGTGCGAGCAGTTAATGAGGCTCCGGAACCAAGAACGAGCCGGTAGAACGTCCCTCATGCAATGTTTTGATTTTTTATTATTATTCGTAGGACATTGCGGGTCATGACACGTTCTCGCACGTGCGAGCTCGTGCAGCGATGAGATGAGGGAGGCGGCACAGACGGCCGTCGGTAGGACGATCAACGACGGGTCCTGCGGGTGCCACCTCGCCGCCTTCTCGCCGCTGATGATGTCCCCGATGCGGAAGGTCGGAGGTGTGGTCCAAAGAGGGACGAGTCGTGATGTAGATACTGGACTATCTTAGTCTGCATGCAGCAAAGATCGGCGAATCCTCCTTTCTGAGGAGTGGGGTTGGCTGTGCAGCATATTTGCTATGCTTCATGTTGATAGCATGTAGGTACATGTAGTCGGGCCTAGTAGTGTCGATGCGTCGCAAGGTGTGATAGGGAGTCGAGACGCTGAAGGAACTGCCAACCACGGGGTGGGATTGTGGAGTCGATATCGGGAGCCAAGGGGGCGCGGACATGATCGGCACCAGGATGCACCGTGATAATAACGAGGGAATACTAGTAGTCCTCCTCCGTGCTGCGTAGTAGGTGTTCCATGCTACTAGACTCATAAGGTAGTAGACCACCCTCTTCTCAGGCTCGATCATATCCGGCTAAGCTACATATCCCTGGGTTAAGTCTACATTGGTTCGACTCGATCCAAGTATCTACACACAATCCATCCTGAACGCCATCTTCGCCACTCATGAAATATCCCACATTCCATGTCATGCAAGGTCATCATGAGGCGACCTGCTTCTCATTGATACATTTCGTGTTGCTGCGGTCCTCCTCACCGTCGACCTTTCTCCTCTGCCTGCACATGAGCCTTTTCAGGATAATACGTGATCCCGTCGCTCCCTTCACTCGCACTGTGGCTCCGTTGGGAGACCTGAGTAGGGATGCTCCGCCCTCGAGTGGCGAACCTCTCGGTATCTTCGCCTGGACCGATGCTGTCGCCGGGAGGTGTATACCAAGGTCGCGAAGGATACCGCGTGGCCATGTGAGCATGGGCGCTACTTCGTCGGACAGTGCCGAAGGCGTGCGCCACGATGGTTTTGATCAGGGTGTAGAGGATCGGGAGATTGGCGCAGACGACAGCCAATGAAGTCTCGGCCGCGGTCCAGATGGGGCCTTTGGTCGTCGCGTACAGCGTATCTGGATCGTGTGGGTTGTTGAGATATTCGATGCGAATGATCGAGATGAGTGAGACGAAGCCACCGATCAAGAATCCGGCGGCCAGGGATATTCGTCGGGTGATGCTGGCGTTCAATTTCCAGACCAAGGGCATGGGGAGACAGAGCACGATGGCGTCTGTCACGAGGTTGGTGGCAGTGATGGACTTGAAATAGGTCAAGCCGTTCAAGCAAGTGCCTGGCGCCTCGGGATTCCAGAATTTGGATATAGGCGTGCACTGGACGATGGCAGCCACTTCGGCCCCGATGAGCCACATGGTGACGAGGGCGGCGGTGATGCATATGCCCCATTTCATCCACCGTACGCTACGGAAGAGTCTCCAGTAGAAGAGCAGGATCGAGACCTTGATGACAGACATGCACGCCGCGTAGAAGGGCTCCACGCTGTACAAGCTCTACTGATCGTCAATATGGCATCCCGAACTATGGACGATGTGGGGATGCGTACTTTGAGGAAATTGGAGACATTGCTCTCGAATTCTTCTGGCGTGAATTGATCGCGGTGGAGGGAGAGACCATATCTGATGCCTGTGATAAGTCAGTTGATCATGCTCCCTGCTGGAACATCACATCTTATGCCACAGTGGCCATACCGACGATGAGCTGAGCGCACAGCGCGTAGGAGAGGACTTGACCAAGCAGTAATAACCAGTCGTCAAACCAGAAGCCGATGCCGGTCCACCTTCTGCACCACCACCTCAAGATGGTGGAGACGGTGGAGATGCTGGCCAGTAGAATGGCCGCGGCCAGGATCCCAGGCTGCTGTCCGTGAAGATGCCAAGTCATGGTGGTTCTGTAACGTCCACCCCCCCCCCTGCCCCCCCGTCGAAAGTCTCGAACCTGTCAAGCAAATCCTGGCATCAATCTCCCGTGCACGTCGTCAAATCCAGCCGACGACCTGGCATCTGGGTGGATCGCGGCGTCTCTGCTGGGATCTCGCAACGTCGTGCACTCCAACCAAAATCAACTACTGCTCAGCAGGTGGCGCGGGAGCGGTCCAGCCAGGGCGATCGTCTAATAAAATATCATGAATGCCGCATGCCTGTAGATTCAAGTCTTGTTCCTGTGTTGCTTGCACTTGACGAGAAACAATAAGCAGATGATCGGCGGTCAGTGGGAAAGGTGAGTGGAAATACTGGTAAAGGCTGAAGATGAACCAAGTTACATGTACTACTGAGGCCGGTGAGTTTTGATCGTCGCGCTGGCAGGGAGAGTCTATTCTGCTCGTGAAAAGTCTCGTCCGCTCATCATCAGGGTTCGCAGATCTTTCTCAGTTAGGTGGTGAGCCGCGGCATCAACATTCACCTCCTACACCTCAGTACACCTTTTGTATGGTCGGAAGCTCCTGCTATGAGCTCCTTGGAATTCACTCTCATTATCATTGCATAGGGACATCTCAAGCCAATCATCGCGGACCAGACGACGATCACTGTTTGATCCAAGAACGGTATGGAGGTAGGTAGACAGTACATGTAGGATTACCTTGGCAGCCCGAATACTACGCTACATTATTATTACGCCCCGATTGTTCACAGCTGAGGTGCATTGGGCCATGCAATTGAGACTGGTATAGACGCAAACTTCGCGTAGCTGTAGAAGCGACAGAGCAATGACGAGAGCTGTGCGGATGCGATGCTATACCGCAGACCGCTCGCTATACGAACGGAGTAGTACCAGGTTCACACGCCAGGAGCATCTCTCGTGTAGCGTCGTAGACGGTATGGCTGTGCGGTTGAGGCTCAGGACACCGGCTATGTGCCCACGTGAGAATTACGCTATACTCCGTACTCCTATCCGCACCCTGAGCCTCCCCAGCTCCCAGCTCCGATTGAGCACCAGGCCATCGACACATCGTTTGAGGACAGTGATACTGGCGGAGGTCCAGAGCTCGGCGTGGCTGCCTTGTAGCTTCGTCCATAGCCAGATAGTCAAGAGGCATCACCCCGAGGACAACGAGACTCAGACTATTGGCGACGATGATCTGACTGATGGTAGTGGTAGGGGCATAGATGATGGCATGCAGCTATCTGGTATCCGGCATCGTTGCGATGGAGCAGGTGCACTGCGATATGAATGAAGGTCTGCTCCTAGACAAGGCCACTGGGGCCAGGGTCGTCTTATCGTTTGATAGCCGTGAATGCATGCCAGGTACTGAATGTCATTTTCAAGGTTGGGTGTTAGAGAGAGCAAGGTGGGGCGTTTCTAAACGTAGCGCTCCGAATAACCGCTAATAGCTAGTAAGTACTATATACGTATTTTATAGTATAGAACGCGTATTTTCGCGCGTATTCTTTATTATAGCATATCTTATATCTTCTTATATTATTACTATACTTCCTACTTATTATTCTCTTATTATAACTATAACTACTACTATAGTAGATATAACGAATAGTTAGTAATAGTACGATGCTACTTTCTTTAATAGTAAAGCTAGTAATAGCCCTATAGATAGTAGTAATAGTAAGTAAAAGTATAGCGCTAGTAATAAAGAATAAGATAGAATAACTCCTAGTAGAGATAATAGAGCGCTTAGTAGAGCCTCTAGAAATAGAGAAGACCTTAGTAGTAGCTTAGCGAATAAGTTCTCCTTTAAGAAGTATTAAGAGAGACATAATCTAGCTCTTTAAGATAGAGTAACTACTAAGAAAGTAGATCGCTATATTATTATCTAAGAATAGATAGATCTTCGCCTTATATATAGCTAGTAAGAACTATATTTAAGACTTTAGTATATAATATAGCTTTAAGCTAATTTATCTGAGAGGCTCTAAAAGGACTACTACTAGTAAGCTATATAAGGTCGATTTTTAATATACTAAAAGGCTCTCTCTTAATAGATTAAAAGCCGATCCTAAGTACTATAAGGATACTAAAAAGAATAGCGACTATCTTATAACTTATAGCTTAATAGTAGTAGATAAAAACAATCTTACTAGTAGCTAGTAATTAAGGCTTAGACTATTAAAAGGAGTATATAACTATCGAGGTATTAGCTTATTAGCGCTCGCTAACTACTAGTACTATATATATAGTATAAAGGTTAGAGACTTTATAATTAATTACTAGTAGAGCGGCGTATCTACTAAGTAGATATAAGCCTTAGCTATTAAGTAGTTCTATAAGCTAGTTAATAAGGACTTTGTTAATCTTAAGCTAGATAATATCTATAATAAGTAGATAAGGATATAGAGTATAGATTTTAAAGGCTACTTACTAGTCGAAGCTACTATAAAGCTTCTTAAAGACGAAGGCTTCTTTATAAAGCTACTTACTAACGAGCTTAATAATAACCGACTAACTAGCTTGTTTGTTAAAATATAATAGGTAGTCGTATACTAGTTATACTAAGCTAGAAAGGGCTAACTTAGATAGAGTTATAAGTGAGACCTACTCTAACTTAGTTTAGAAGTTAAGGGATATTTTAGCTAATTAGAGAAGAGAAGATTTCTTCTCTTATTCTAAGTATAACTATCTTTCTTAATACCTAACTTAATATATTCCTTCTATAGCTACTTCTTACGCGTAAATCTATCTAAATTAAGTGTAGAATCTTAATTTAATAGGTTATAAGCCTAGGTTTTACCTATAGCTAGGAGAAGAATTTATTAGAAGAGTGTACTTAATCTACTAGATAATTAAGAGCAGACTAGAGGCTGCTACTATACTATATAGAAAGACTAGAGTCTATTAGATAGACTTCTAAGACATAGATAAGGTAAAAAGAGCCTAGTAACTACTTAGATATAGTTAAAAGTTTGTAGTTACCTTCTAAAACTATATTAGGATTTAATATAATAAATAACTTTATTTATCTATTCTATATTCGTTTATTCTTTTATAATAATTCCTTATTATAGATTCTACTAAGGACCGAAAAAAGGTTCCTACTCTTAGTCGAGAGAACTATAAATTCTAGTTTAAGTAAATATTCTATCTCCTCTTATTAAAGAAAGTTATATAGCTACTTAACTAAAAGGTACTACTCCTAGTAAGCTTAAAGATAGTAATTATAATAAGCGAGGTACTAGTTATTAAAGTAGATATTAGAGTATTTAGAGCCGAATCTCTTAGATAAGTAAGTTAATAGCTAGAAATATCTATTACGTAGTAAGTTTATTAGTATACCTCTAGATAAACTCTAGTTAGGCTTAAGATATAAATAGCTAGCTATACTAGAGGAGTTCTTGTATTATATAATAAAGTAATAGCGAAGGTCCTCTAACCTATCTTTATCTAAGCTAAGAGATTAGAGTTAATAAAGCGCTAGTTAGAGCTTATCTAGGTCTTAGAATTAGAGAGACTTAACTCTTAAAGAAATAGTACTATTAGCTACTAATATAGATAGCGTACGCTTATAATATATTATAAGTAACTAGATATATAAACTTATTAATATAAATAAGTAGTTCTAAGATAACTTAACTATACTATATAAGATAGCTTAGAGTCTAGATAATATTAACTCTGCTCTTACTCTCGAATATATAATAATTATAGATATATAGTCTATATTAACCTCGAAGTATAAGAAGAACCTTCTAATATCTTCGAGGATATACTAGGAGTAATATATAATATATAAAATAAAATAAATATAACTATTAATAATATCTATATAATACTCTCGAAGCTCTTATAAAATATTATTAGTATCGAGCTAGAGATAATAATACTATATATATATAAGATAGAATAGTCTAGTAGCCTCTAAATACTCTACCTAAGTACTACTATAATCTAAGATATCGAATTAAGGAGGTTTCGATATAATATATATAGGTCTTTATAGCGTAGATAGAAGTTACTCTATAAGGAGACTATAGGATAGGAACTAATATATTAATTATATTATACTATTTATAGGTTATAT
>JABBMZ010000083.1:0-133852 GCA_013403795.1 Teratosphaeria pseudoeucalypti
CCTCCGTCGCCTCCCTCTACGCCCCCGTCATCCCCTCCCACGCCTTCCTCGACAGACACCGCTCCCACGTGCCGTCGACCCGCCTCGCGTAAAAGGGCCGACCCCTCCTCCGTCTATAAACCACACATGTCAGCCCAAAAAAAAAAAAGAGAAAAAAATATCCGACCGAGAAAAAGGAGAGTTCCCGCCCCCCTCGCCTCATCTACCCAGCCGCCATCATCTGCACCTGACCCGGCGCACCGCCCTCGTCTTGTCCGAATCATAGATCGCTGGCCTCTCTGATCGCACCCCGGAGCCCGGGATCCGAGGACTTGTCTTTTCATGCTATGGGACTGCGGCGACCATGCTTCAAGACTTGGCTGATAGAATGCAAGCAAGACAGAAAATGATACTTCGACGTGTTGATCTACCTTACCTTTGCCCTACAGCGCATAATACCGAACTTCTCCAACAGGAGGCTGGGTGCATCGGCCGTCATTGATGCCTCGACAGACAACCTACTAGTAATAAACGCCGACGGAGCCGTGACATCAAGAACGTTGCGCGCGCTCGAATAATGATAGACTTCCGCGATCGTTGGGAGCGTACCTGCAGCTGGGGACTAGTCTCTTTACGGCGAGATCTGTATCGCAGAGATCCAACATCTCTCTATCCCAGGAACATTGAACGTGGTCCAGTCGAGCTTGTACAGAGCAGACATGCGCAGACAGAAGGTAGCTGGGTACTAGCCGTGGAGCTTGACGGGGGAACACGATCGGCTTTCAGTTGCTGGCTGCATTCAGTCGCTTATTATGCGTTCTCATCTATAATAGTACACCACATAGTCTGGGTATTAGAATCTCGCAACTCGATGCTCCCACGCTATGCCTTCCCACCCAACCGACTCGCCCATCATCTCAGATGCCTCAACTCCAGATGCTCCGTCTGCGCCCTCGTCGGCGCCCGATGCCCAGCCGGTACGCCCCCAGCATCCAGAGCCCCACTGACATTCGCGCCCGCCGGATGGACATTACTCTCGTTCGTGTTCAGCCTCCACGCCGCCGGACTGACCATACCGGTCCTCGGGTCCAAGCGCTCATTCGCCGGGGGACTGTTATTCGCGCCCGAAGGATTCTCCGGGATGTCCGCCATCATGCCTCCCTCCATCAGGTGGGCCTCGTTGTTCCCGCCTCGGCGACCGAAGAAGCGATTGCGGTGGATCGTCCCGCTCGTCGATCGGCGCGCGAGGTTGCCGGGAGATGGCTCGGGGCGCGATGTCGAACGGCCGACGAAGTCATTGCTGCGTCTCGGTCGGCTTTCGCTGGAGACGCGGGCGCGCTCGCGCGAATTGGAGGCCTCGGTGACCTGGATGGGTACCCGAGTGCGCGACCGGTCTTGGTCAATGTCACCGGCAAAGATGTCGCCAGAAGCGATGTCCTGTGCACCCAGACTAAAGTCGACGCGACGGTTCATCGCGGAGAGAGTCTCACCACGAGCTCTAGGTCCCTTCAGGATCGAGCCGGTACGGTGCCTGGAGTGCGGCATCTGGCTGCCGGTATGATCCTCCTGGCCTGGGATCGGTGCGACGAAAGGAGGGTCCATGGGACCGTCCTCTTCTTGACGCTGCTGCAGCGCATTCGGATCAAAGCCAGCAGGCGCATCTGGATGCCCGCTGTGACCTCCGCCCGGCACTTGCACGTGCGGGACGTTCTGCAAGTACACGGGAAAGCTCTGTCTCACACCAGGGTTGCGCATGAACGGTCCCTCGATACCCAGCTCTTGCATCGCCACCATCATGGCACAGTGGAATTTGTTGCGTCTCGCCAGACGGAGCCCTTCGTTCTGCCAGTTCGACTTGTAGAAAAAGACCACATTGAGATTCAGAGAGTGCACCTCGACGATTTCGCGCAGCTCGGTGAGAATGTTGCCCTGGTACTCGCGCTTCTCCGCCCGCACGAACTCGAGTAGTTTGTTGCGAAGTCCCTCGATCTGCTCCAACGTCGTGCCGAATTTGATGGTGATGCTGATCGCCTCTGCCAGGCCTCCTGATCGGCGCTGGTTGAGGATGAAAAGGGTGTTGAGGTAGCTGTTCGGTGCCTGCACGACATGACCTTCCATCTTCTTGAACTCGGTGTAGAGCAAGCTGATTTCCTTGACGAAATAGTCGTCTCCACGGCCGAGGGCACCGGTGTTGCCATAGATGCCGACACGGTCGCCCACATCGAAGGGATGCTTGACGAACACAAAGATGCAGGATTGCAAGAATTCCTGAGCGGTTGCCGAGAATAACCAAGACAGGGCCAACACAGCCGATCCGGCAGATGTCAGGACGCCAGCAGCCGAAGTCGAGATGAGCGAGATGAAGACCAGGACCGTGATGACGAAGACGATGAACATGAACACATCATCAAGCTTGCCGACCACACTGTCGAGGTCCTTCAACGAAGCCGTGATGCTCTTCCGCTCACGACCGATCTCCACGCAGACGGCCTCCAGCTCCTCCATGGAAATGTCGCCATTCATGTCCTTGTCAAACATGCTGAACGCTGCATCAGCCTCCTCGTCGTTCTGAAAGGCATGCCGCAGGTCGTCGGCGTGGACGGTCTCGGTCTCCTCGCGGGCGAACGTACGGTACAGACGACGGGCGAGAACCTGCGAGCCACCGACGCTGCTCAGCAGGGTGAGGATGACCTGGTGTGGGTGCGAGCTCTGAATCGCTTTGCGACCAGTAAAGTCTCCGGCAACTTTGCCAGCGACGTCGCCGAACTTTGTGAAAGCGTGCTTGGTGGTCTTTGCAGCTTCGGTGACGAGCTGGCCCGGGGTACGTGCACCTGAGGCTGGGCCATCCGATGGCACTTCAAACTCCGCGTCTTCCATCTGGATCTTTTCTTTCGAGTACACATATAGCTTCGTCAGAGAGCCAATCTGGAATTTGTTGATTTCGATCCGGTCGGCATATGTCCTCAGGTGGAAGCTGATGGCGATGAGTTGAATGATGATCTTCTCGACGAAGTTGAGGACTGCGCCCACGAAAATGGAGACGATGATCTTGTTGAGGGTCGTCATCCAACTCGCGGTATGACTCGCATCGTGGTCTCTCTGATGATGGAGCATCGTCGGCAGGAAGGAGATCTCGATGGCAAGCCACCAGAAGAACAACGTCGCCGGGAGCTCCAACTGCTTGCCCATGTCTCTCCACTTCTTGCTGTTGTTCGTGAAGAGGCCCGAGACCAGACCGATGGGCCATGGTAAGCATTTCGCCAGGATGCGTCCCGCCCAGAGTGTCAACCAGACAATCTCCAGCCAGATCATAAACCAGAGCAGATCTACCCCTCCAACCGTGGCTCTCTTGAACTTCAACGCACCGAGCAGCAGCGGGACGAGCAGGATGAGCGTCAACGGCGTGATGTACGTGACATAGCGCACCAGCCAATTGGACTTGTGGATCTTCTTGACAAACTTGCCAAACCCCGACGCCGGATGCTCCAACGGCTTGTAGACTTTGGTCTTCTCGTGGACGGGGTTGGTAGCGATGTCGAACTCGTCTGCATGGTCATCGGGCCTCCGCGACTTGGATCGGCCGCCATATTCGTCGGTGCTCGAGGTCTTTTGCCGTGCCAGACCATCTTGCTCCGCCAGTCTCGAGACCTGACGCTCGATCTGCAACATCTTCAAGTCGTCATCGAGCCGACTCTGCGCCTCGCGTGTGGCGGATTGTGACCGAATACTGGTGATGCTATGCAACTGTTCACCCTCGTACTCGGTCTGCGCGGTCAGATGACTGCCTGCCCGTGCCCGCTGTGGCGGACGGTTCTCCTTCTCGCGTTCCTCCGTGCCATGCTCCCCGACCACCGTTCCTTCCTCATCCGACGACTTGTCCTGATTTGCATTCCGCTGCGTGTTATTGACATTGTATGAAGGCAGACGCTGTCGGTCCAGACTGATCCTGTCCAGGCTGGTGCTACTCAAGCTCGGGAATGGCTGGGCCGTGTGCGAGTAGGTCGGCTCCGGTCGTTCGTCCACGGGAGTCGACATCCTGGCCTCCGGGACGTCCAAGCAACGCTGTCACGATTGTGATGCGGCTCCCCCTTCCCCCCCGCGGCACTACGACTTCCAGCACTTGGTCGTCGGAGCCGCAGAGATTCTGAATCACACCGAATGACGCTCCCTTCCTGGTGGCCCACGCGATGGAGCGGAAGGTTAGAGTTCTGTCAACGCCGCAAGCAAACGCCGAAACGCGCCCAGAGCAGAAGAAGGATGCAGCGACGGGAACCGGAGGCAATAACAATGTGCCGAAGGACCGGCGAAAAGATGGGTACGTGTACTAGAAACGATACAAAGTCGGGAGAGGAGGAAGAGGAGGAGGAGGAGGAGGAGGAGGAGGCGGAGGCGGAGGAGGCGGGAGACGGTGTGAATCTGTCACTCGAGAGAGCTTGACAACCTGGAAGTTTAGCATTGGTGGTTGAGAAGATGCTGTCATCCCTGAGCTGCGCCAAGAGAAGAGGGAGCGCAGGCACGCGTTTCGCCTTGGACGAATCAGGGCAGTGCCGGCGGGTGAGATGCGCCTAGTGGTAGGAGAAGAGTTCCAAGACCGATATGCCGCCAGCGAAACACGAGACAGAACTTGATAGAAGCAATCATGCCGGCGGTCCACGGACGGGACTGCCGGGTCCTGGTCCGGTCCGCTGGGCTTTCGGGATGAAGCCAAATGAAGGGGGCTCTGTTCTGTTATATTCTATAGAATAATACCATCTCGACGTGGCCAGCTGCGTGGACCGCTCTGCACGCCGGTCGGGCGCCAACCTGGCCGGCGGGGAGGAGGGTCCGGGTCGGTCCAGGTACTGTCCATACTCTATAGCATACAGCATGTATATACATAAGAGCTCTTCAAAACTGGGCTGTTGTCTGCACCTACTGATTAGAGTACCATCCCAAGTGACACGTCCCAACGGCTTGCGCCCAAGTTCCACGACCCCTGGCCAGCAGCAGCAGCAGCCTGTTGCAACAGCAGTTGAGCCGACCGTTTCGCCGTCCAGCGCCATCCCAGAACGCCTCCGACCTCTATTTTCGGGTGGCCCCTGTTTCCCCAACTCTTCACATAGTCCATCCCCACCGCTCTCCCACGTTGTCATCCCGCCGCACGAGTCGATCGGTGGATACTGTACATGACATATTATACCCTCCATGACGTTTTAAATAGACTATATATATGTACATGAAAAGCGCCGCTGACGCCACCAGATGTCCATGATTCTTCGGCGTCCGCACCGCACAAGGCCAGCCCCTGCTACCGCGGTCAACATCGATGATGATTATATGTATCGAGTGCATAGACGCGCATGGCGCAGCGGGAAAAAAGAATCATTTCAACACCAAGATGCCTAAGGTATGTACATGTACCAGGTGCGCGTGTCACACGTTGACCACGTATGCCCGGCGATGCACATCCAGTAGGGTCCAGGTGGGGTACGGAGGTACAACGACGACCCAGCACCTGATCGAATATTCAATGATAACAAGTTGCGAACGACACGACACCTTGGATCAAGTCTTCTCCTCCACCTGGCATCAAGGCATTACATGTACAGTATGGATGTGATGAGCCCAGCACGTTTCAGGATGGACGATGGATAGGCCTGCTCCCCTACCCAAGAGGCAATCTGCGCGCGTCCAGACTCCAGCGGGCTCGTGTGTACTCTGCACGGACAAGTCCTGCGGCGGTGTGTAAGGGAATGTTCGGGCGGCGGTGTGTAGGGGAATGTTCGGCCGACCATCGCCTCATCACCGACGTCGAGCACGTCCCGTTCGGGAGAGGTAGGATCCCCCCTCGCGCCTCCTCGCCTCCTGACCACGCACACGGGCAGGCAGGTTTCCGCATCGCATCAGAGCAATTTGTTCCCTCTTCATCTTCCAGAAATGGCCATCATAGTCAGTCACGAATCCCCCTCGACCACACGTGGCATGGCGAAACACACCCTCGCTTGCACGATCCAGACCCAGCACGAAGTGCCCTGCAAAACCCGACAGTAGACCGACAGTGGCAGCTTCGTTCGACAAGCCTAGAATGAGTGAATTGATTACCAAATTGCACCACCTACATAGTCACCCTCTACCCATCGCCATCGCCACCGCCACCGCCATCGCCACCTCCGTATCCCCTACCCCATCCACTCCCTCGCATCCAGCATCTCCCTCCTTACCACCGCCCGCACGGGTTCTGCATCTCCTTCCCCGTCGCCGCACTGTAGAACCTCTCTCCCTCACTCGCAAGTCTCATCCGTGAATCTCAGGACTGTCCGTGTCATCAACCCCATCATTCGCCGGGCCACCATCGTCACCGTGGATCTCAACCGTGACGATGATGGCGGGTGCGAGCGCAGGTGATGCGTCGTGATATCGCGCAAGACCCGGCATGGATCATTAGACGCGATGGAAGGCTCAAAGCGGTCACGAGACCGCCGCGCTCAATTCGCCCCTAACGGAGCCTCTCCCAGACAGAAAGTGGGAGCCGCATGAGCCCAGAATCGCAAAAACACACCTCGAGGAACCAGCAGATCCAGCGTGAACCATTTCCAACTACAGACACCCTCACACCCCCAACCTGCCCAGCACCCTCCCCTCCACCCCTTCCAGCACATACCAATGCTCCACCACCTCCAGATTCTCCACCTCCGCCTGAAACACCTTATCCGGATCCTCCGCCCCACCCATGGGATTCGCACCCGCCTGCTGCATCTGCATCTGCTGCGCGACCTGGCTCGCCGCATTGTTACTCCCGAGGATGAAATTGTACACGGGTTGGAGGCCGAAGAGCGTGAGGAAGTACCAGGACAGCGAGGAGACCCAGCGGACGTCGAGGTCATGCGTGCCGACGCCGGCTTGCAGCATCTGTTTGAATTGGGGCGTGAGGGGGAAAGGGAGTTTCACTATTGTTGGGAGAGCGGCTGGTCAGAATGGTGGTGTCGTGGGTGAGGAGGGGGGAGGGGAGGGGATGTACTGATCACATAACCACTGAAGAACGCGTTGATCCACCCCATGATCAACGACTGTGGCACCATCATCGCCATGTTCCCCTTCATCATCCCCATCATGCCCTCCATCATCGCGGGGTCCGACAACGGATTCGGCTTCCCCTGCCCCCGTGACTCCGCGCCCCCCGCCAGGTATCGCCCTTCCTTGACGCCGTCGATGAAGGCTTCTTTCCGGCGCTCGAAGGCGGAGCGGGAGATCTGGGCGTGGTTGGCGCGGAGGTTCTGGGCGCGCAGGAGGGAGCGTTGTTCGCGGAGTTTGGCGAGGAGGGGTTTCTTGGGGGTGGTCTGGAGGAGGGTGGAGAGGTAGTGGCGGAGGATGCCGGTGAGGATCATGACGATGGTTATGGGGAGGAGGATCCAGTAGCTGTTTTTTTGTCTCGTTAGGTGGTGCCGTCTGGGAGTGAGAGAGGGGGTGTGGGACGTACAAGAGCGCGGGATCGCGGTGGATCTGCTGTTCCACGGGACCTGCCATGGTGTTGATCTGTATAGAGAGTTTACGTGAGGAGGATGGATCTGGAAATCATGTCGTCGATGTTTCACATGTCAAGCAACCTAGCTTCAAGCTTTCCATCCGCGCCAAGCTTCGGGCTTCATCCCGCCAAAGGGCCACCTTTCGAACTACAGTACAAGGCAGTCATAACACTCCTCCCCCTCCCCCCCCCCACCTCCAGCAACAACACCACCACCAAAACCAATCACCGTCAAGATGGCCGACTCCCGCATCTCGACCTACAGCCTCAACGACCTCAAGAACACCACCGACGACGCCCTCGGCAACTACTTCCGCGGCCTCAAGTTCACCCAAGACAACACCAAACTCGACGTCCGCCTCGCCATCGGCTACACCTCCGTCGTCATCGCCGCCGCCACCTTCGCCGCCGACTACAAACTAGGCTGGGAAGCGACGAAGCATTGGACGTTGATCGCCGTGATCGCGTACGCGGTGTTGAATTCCGCCTTCACGTTCTGGATGTGGGGCGTCGAGCGCGGGGTGGTGTTTGAAGGGGTGAGGGACGGGCGGAAGGTGCGTTTGGCCCTCTCGGGGTCGATACTCGGGGTAGAGGAGACGATGGGGGGCTGACGTGTGCTCACGGGCGTAGATCTCGATCGCGACCAAGACGAAGAAACATGATCCGACGTATTACATGACGGTCACCAACACCCACAAGGGTCAGACGCCGAGTGAGTGGCAGATCAAGGCGCCGTTTACCACGTGGTTCACGGCGGACGGGTATTTCGAGCCCAAGCCGTTTCAGGCGTGGTTAGGGAACAACATCGAAGGGTTGAAGAAGAAGGATTGATGGGTGTACTTCTGCGAGAGGGTCTATGTGCTTTGAGATTGCCGCCCCGAAAAGCCTCGCCAATGCGATGTCCTCTCTTCCCTGCAAGCACCTTGAAGCACCTCAGGACGTCGATGACAGGTTGAGTGGTCCTCGTGACGGGGCCCCTTGGCTCATGATGCTATCTATACCTGCGCATGTCTCTCAGCGTAGGTCCGATCCACGCATGCCCCGAATAGATCGGACGGTCACGACTCACTCGCGCGTTCTTGGCAGACTGACAGCACTCTCCACCCTCTCCTAAACAGACCTTGGCCGGACCCTACACTGCACAGCCAAGCGGCACCGATCGGCGAGAGTAAAATGTTCTGCTTCAAACACCCCAACGCGACATAACTCCCCTCAAGCTCCATGCTCACGAGCAAGAGGTGAAACCAGAGAGTCGACAAGAGTGGGCGTCGTGGTCATTGCAATCAATTACTCCGGTCGTAACGATTCCCCCCTTGCTGCAACCGGGCGCAAAGCTTTTGCGTGTCTACCGAGAATGGCAAAATTGCATTTCACGCTCATTTTGGGGCTGCCATAGAGCACGTTCTCGGAAGCGCTGACCGTCCTGACGACCGACCGACTGCAGGGGCTCGAGACCCACCCATTCATACTACCAGCAGATATGGCATTGAAGTAGTCATGCGACGAGCAAATCTGAACGAGAAGCTCTACACCCTGAGCGGGGTCTCATCAAAGCCGTTATTCTGGGGGTTTCAGACAGCGATTCTGAGGCTATCATACTCCGTAGCCAGGTCGAAGACGATCGTTGGAATGGCTATTGCCCTCTGAAACTGCACCGTCAGCACTCTGGCTGTTCTGAGACCAGAAAGCCCGGAGCGAGCCTTGGAAGCAATGGGATAGGCAGGTGGCGCGATTTGAGTCCGGGCTCACGAGCCCGCGTGGCTCTATGTGGCCCATAATTATTGCTCAAGGTATTAGATCGACTTGCACACCCTCCATTGTCCCTGAGGCCTAGTCAAACAGCCAGCCATGGCATAATGAGCCATTGATCTCCTCAAATCCCGAGCCTCCCATATTCACGGCCACAAGGCCTCTTACGACAGTCTCGTAGCCTCCCTCCTTAGTACATCCTCCCAGGTATAACAACAATTCCTAGGAATTCCTCCTCCCCCACAAAACGTCAGCGCCGTCCGGTAGATCCAATGCAACCCTCGCGGACTGGACCAGAGCCAGCCTCACTCAGCCAGAACCATTCTCAACATGCTCAAAAACGGCTCTCTCATCTTCCCCAACTCCTCAATCGGCGGCTTCACCGGCTCCCCCGCCGTCCGCTTCAACAAATCCTGATTTCTCTTCCTCCGTTTGCGCTCCGCATCGATGGGATCCGCATCGATATCCACATCCTCGTCGCTACTCATATCGTCGTCATCCTCGTCGGCCATATCTAGGTCCTGCAGATCCATGGCATTCAGACCAAAATCACCAGGCTTGAACGTGGACGCCAGTCCGCCAGTACCGTTCGCCCCGATGTCACCGCCACCACCGGAGGCCATCTTCTGCCGCGTCTTGTCTTGATGCCAACGCTTCCGCGCCATCTGCCATCTTATGAGGTTGTTGATCTCGCGCACAGCTTTGTCCTTGTCGATCTGCTTCGTCTCTACCGCGCCGAGGAAGAGAGCATTCATGTCTAGCTTGCCGCCGTTGCGTGGGCCATTTCGCAGGAAATCCAGGATGCCTTCTATCCAGGTCATGAGTTTGTCGAAGAGGCCGTTGTCGTGAATATGGACTTCGTGAATGAATCTATATAGGTCATCTTCGTGTCGCTCGCACAGATCAATGAAAGACTGCACGGTCTGGTTGGGATCGGCGCTAACGTCCTGCCTTTGTGCCTTCTCGATTGTGACTATGGCATCTGTGGCGAAGCTGGCAAAGTCCGTGACGCTGTTGTAGACATTCGCTGACTTGTAGACGCGGACAAGAGGCTCGTAGAAGATGGTGAAAAGGTCTCGGAAGAGTCTCAGGGTATTGGGCTCTTCGACCATCTCCAGCATCATCTGCTTGTCTCTCCGCCGCGTGTGGAGCTTGAGTAATTGCTTGAGCTGTGCGTACAGGTCCGCACCTTGCCGCATCGACTCGTCCACGTTCTCCACGGCGTTCTCCCAAGCCACATACGCGTTGAATGCGCGCGCAGTCTGCTCATTCGACAACTCAGGCTCGACCGCGGAACTCTGCAGCACTTTCACAAGCAGATCGGTCTTGTCTTGCATGGCTTCTGCACGTATCCTGCGCTTGACCGTTTCATCCGTTTCAGTATAATTGCGCACTTTCGAAGTGAGCACCTCATCGTTGATCTTGTTCGTCAAAGTGTGAATCGATCTTTGTATAGATCTAATACCATCTCCCAAGGCCAGACCGAATATCCTCTGTAATAGTGATTTTGCACCCAAAGGTTGCGCCATGAAAATATCGAGGACACTAGCCATGACTGCTGCCGGGTTTGTGAACCGAATCACCTGCTTCAGAGCACTGTATGGCACCAGCGAGTGTATCCGCTTTGCCTGCGCAAACAGATCCGGCGAGTTGTCCTCGGCGAGGAACAAATGATACAACGTCGCTGCCACCTCTATCCTCAGCCACTCAGCGAACTTCTTGTACTCCGGATCCAGATCGGCAATGCGCTCCTTGATCTTGATCTCGGCAAATAAGTCTCGCAGGCCATTGCGCTCAATAACCTTCCGTCTGAACTTCTCCATGTGAACATCAAGTTCTCGGGCACGTTCTCGTGCAATCTCAAAGAAGCGTCGCTGCTCCTCCATGCGCCTGTCATCCATAACTTTTCGCTTCTCAATGTCTGCCATCTCCTCCGCATTGGGCTGCATTGGATTTCTTGTGAGAAACTCGTACATCGACATCGATCCTGCGATTGCTTCATTCTGTAGGAAATTGCGCAGAAAAGCGCGTAGTGACACGCGCTGCTCTTCTCGGTAAAGCACTTGAGGCGGACCCTGCCCTTTCGACTCCGACAGCTTCAAACCTCGCATAGAATTTGCCGTTGAGTCAACCGACGCCCTAGGTGACTGCTGTCCGCCAGGCGAAAGTGATCCCTTCGATGGACTCCGCGAATGTCCACCGCTACTGCCGCCGCCAACCCATGAAGAGAGGTAGCCTCTGAAGCCGCCGCCACTGACCTCACTCCCAGCGTTGTCGCTGCCCGCCGGCGGCGCTTCCTGTTGTGTCGAGACAGAAGACAGGCTATCGTTGTCATCGTCATCTCCAGCACTATACATGGAATGGGCCTTGTTCTTTCGAGGCAGAGGAGGTAGCACCTTGCCAGGCAGCTCCGACCTCAGGTTTCTGTGCATCCTGCTAAAGTCGCCAAACCGCCGAGCGACATGAATAGCTGGCTCTTCGCCTTTCTTGACCCGCAAGATGAACTCTGCATGTTTATGATGCCTGATATGCCTCTTCTCACTGACAATACGCACGCCAGCGACATTGACGTCCCAACCATTTATGATCTGGCCTTCAGGCTTATTGACCACCAATCCTGCCTCATTTGCACCTCGGTCCACGACTTCCATCTCGCTAAAGCGGATGCGCTCCTCGTAGCCCGACGCAGTAGGTATGCCGCTCACCATCATCAGCTCTACAAGCTTCGTGGCTTTGTTGGCCAGCTTTGCGCGCTTCGTCTGCTCCAGTCGATCTTCTGAGGATGAGATGTGCTTGTTCGCGAAGCTTTCCAAGAACGTCTGCAGCTTATCCTGCCAAAACTCCTTCTCCTTCGCCTGGTTCAAGAATGGGAAGTTCCGCACATGGTGGACGAATATGTATCGTAGCAATGGAAGCTCGCTGTCTTCTGGCGCAACCTCCCCCTTGTCTGACTTGAACGGGGCGCCGAATCGCTGCAGGGCAGTCGGGCTCGAGAGTTCGGTGATCTCCCATTGCGTCTGCTGCGATACCATCTCTCGCTTGAGATAGTGTTCCTGCTTCCCCGTCAAGACGGATCCCGGCGGCGGGACTTGCGTAGACATGGTGGATATCGTTGATGGCGCAGATCGCTGCAATCGTTGCCTCAGCACCTCATCCTGCTCTTGTTGCTCGTCGGGCGATTCCGGCGCATCGACAAACATCTGGCTTTCGACAGTATCAGATCTGGTGATACCCTGTTGGAGCGGGCGCGGTTGTTTAGTAGGCGCAGTACTTTGCACAGGTGCTCCATTACTAGCTTTCCCATTTGCTTGTGAGTAGCCAGCAGCGAATGCCTGTTCAGGCGAAACGGCAGACATTGCGCCTGCAATACCAGCAGCAGCCGCCGCCTTCCAAGGAATTGTCGAGCGAGTGTAGGTAGGTATGTGCGGGGAGTAGTGAGTGATTATTTGCAAGAGCTCAGACAGCCTTCAACGTCGATCAACACAGCCATCCCAGCTTCATTGTATGACGTGCCACTTTCCACGAGTCCTCCAGCGAAGAGATGGGCAGTGCTGGCTCATACACGCGTCACACGGTCTACGCGCGCGCGCTACTACTACTGCTGCTGTTCACACTGTGCTCGGCAGCAATATGGAAAGTTGAATTGACGAAACACGACGGTAGCGGACAGCCCAGGTCGGTCGAGTGTCGGGCTGATCGTCATGGATCGTCAGCGTCTTCGCTCGGCTCCAAACCCGCGGATCACATGCGAAGCTTGGTCTTTAGCCAATATCTTGCAGGTTTCACATTGTCATTGGTTTGTGCCTGTCATCTGCCCTCACATCCGTGCACCCAGGAATAAAAGCAATGTCATGCTGCGCGAGATGACTGAGCGATGGCCAAGAATAAGTAAGCGACCTATACCTGGGTGGGTCTCGTGGCGAGCAATATTTGGACTATCAAGTCGTCCTGGCCTGTTAGAAGCAATGACTGCGGTTCGCGAAACTCAATTCTACACAGATCCTTGCAGATTGACCTGCCAGCCATATCAGGCCTCTTATCCCCTAAACACCACGCTCAAGTACAACTAACAACCCAATGCCGTTGCAATCCAGCCTTGCGTCCCTACCGCGACCGATCGCGGGAAGTGCGGTGCTGGAGACACATCAGTTCCTGTTGGACACAGAGGTCTGAGCCCGTCGAAGCCAGCCATTGTTTGCCGGTCATTTGGTAGTATTCTACGCTCGTCGACATCCGCTGTACCGTGCAAGGGCCACGATGATCGAGATGCAGTCGAGATGTTCGGCATCGACTGCTTCCCAGTGCGAAATAGCACGGATCGTCCCGGCAAGTGACCGGACATGAACAACGACTTCTCTGGCCGCTTGGCACCTTTCACAGACCGCCACCCTCACATGCCCTAGGGTGAGTCGCGTCGGATGGAATAGTGCGATAGGCATAATAATGCTCACGCCCATCCCTTGGAAATCTCGGTCCCTTTCACACCAAATTCCAGAGCCTCAAGACTTCAACATCTTATTCCTCTTCTCCCTCCTCCTCAACCTCTCCACCCGCTTAGCATGCATCTTCTCCGCCATCTTCTCATACCTCTCCCTCTCCTCCTTCGCGAGCCTCTTGTCCTTGATCGCTTGAATCCTCCTCTGCCTCTCCGTCTCCTTCTCCTCCTTCAACTCCTTCTCAATCCTTTTCACCTCCGCCAACTGCGCCGTCTTGGCCGCGCGTTTGGCGTACGCCTTGTCGCCCGAAATGTGCTGCGCTTTGGACGTGGCTGCAGGCCGGAACGCGGACTTGGTCGTGTGCC
This sequence comes from Teratosphaeria pseudoeucalypti, assembly GCA_013403795.1. Taxonomy (NCBI): domain Eukaryota; kingdom Fungi; phylum Ascomycota; class Dothideomycetes; order Mycosphaerellales; family Teratosphaeriaceae; genus Teratosphaeria; species Teratosphaeria pseudoeucalypti. The sequence goes on from JABBMZ010000083.1 coordinate 14,031, forward strand.
ATTGCTTGCCGTTCTTGCGCCTGCCGGATGAAGGTGCGGCTGCAGTGGTGATGGCCGACATTTTGGCTGGTCACTTGGGCCTCAATTGTCAGGAGCAGGGTACAGTATTATTATGGCCACGCAAACCTGGCGACGCTCCTCGGTGTGCCGGTCGTTTGGGCAGTATCAATGAAATTTTGAAGCCTTCCGATCAGCCCACCTGAGCCGAGCCAAGTCCACCTGTGTGGGTCCAAGGCACACTTTTTATCTGATCGATTCTACGCTCTGACGCATTTGGCGCCATGAAACAATCGTCTAGCTCAGCGCGATTTCTCATTGTGTATGTGCCTCGCACCATCCAACCAGTCAAGCTGTGCATGTGCACAAGATCGCCATCCGGCACTACTGCACCGACTACATACGTGCGCATGCCGGCTGCGGAGTGACATGCTTCATTATTAACATCATCTGTCACTGTCCTTGTCACAGACTACGATGCTGCCGCGGTAACGACAATTTCACTGGGCACTCTCCCACACCACCTGCGCTGCCACTTTCCACCAAAGCTACTTGTGTGACTGACAGACCGCCGGGCGTTGTGGGAGAGCGGGCGCGCCGAGGGGGGCGGGAGAAGATTCCGATATCAAACCGACTCAATCTCTACGGAAGAAAGGAATGGACACCAAAACGCAATCAACGTTGACTGCGCCGATCATGGCCTCGGACCCGACGACACAGGTGACAAAGCAAGCCACGAACGAGGCGGTGAGGGAAATAGCATACGGCAGTTTCGCAGGCGCCGTAGGCAAGATCGTGGAATATCCCTTCGATACCGTCAAAGTCCGATTACAATCCCAACCCGACACCCGCCCACCAATCTACACGGGTCCTCTCGACTGCTTCAAGAAGAGCGTACAGAAAGATGGCTTCAGAGTCGGCCTATATCGAGGTGTCAGTGCACCAATGGTAGGTGCGGCAGCCGAGACAGCAAGCCTTTTCGTTTCCTACAGCGCTGCTCAGACGCTCCTCCGGAATAGCATTGTCGATGTGAAGGAGGGAGAGGAGATGCCGTTGCCTGCGCTGATAACAGCGGGAGCGATGAGCGGTGGCATCACTTCCCTCATTCTAACCCCTATTGAGCTGGTCAAGTGTCGTATGCAAGTCCCAATCCACTCAAACCTCGATCCGAATTTGAGACCAGGCCATGCCGCTTCCTCGGCCTCCAACTCACCGGTTCAAGTCATAAAGGAAGTGTTCCGTCGGGAGGGGCTTCGAGGATTCTGGCGAGGTCAGCTTGGGACGTTCTTTCGCGAGACGGGTGGTTCGGCATGCTGGTTCGGCGGGTATGAAGCCACAACCGTCGCCTGCAAGAGACGCTTAGCACTTCTGGAGAAGAAGGGAGTGGAGGACATCAAGCTGCCGATCTCTCAACAGATGCTCTCGGGTGCTGTGGCCGGTGTGGCCTACAACTTCCTGTTCTTCCCGGCAGATACCATCAAGTCGAAAATGCAGACCGGCGACTTGACATCCGTGAAGCAGACGTTCGCGCAGACTGGGAGGGAGATCTGGAGGGCACATGGTTTGAAAGGCTTCTATCGCGGCTGCGGTATCACTTGTGCGAGGAGTGCGCCGAGCAGTGCCCTCATCTTCACGATTTTCGAGAACTTGAAAGCGAGGTTTGGCTGAGACGAATGGGGTGGGAATTGATGAGATTTGTGATTAGATGAGAGGGGATAAACAGCGTTGGAGTTCTGGATGTTTAATACGTGTCCTGGCGGTGTCATTGAAACATGAAGAAGTATTTTTTGATTACTGAGGCACAGCGACGACGGCTGTCTGGAGCTGCATTTTGGCTGAAGCCGATTGATGGTGTTTAGCCGATACTTGTGTTTAGCCGATACTTGTGATCAAAACGATTGAGACAAGGGCCTAATTTGGGACCGGGGCATACCGCATTTGGCTGCCTAGATTTGCAGCGTGAGCGGACTTCATTCGGCAAGCGCTCATCCAGTGACGTCTGCATCTGCTCTTGCAAATACGCAAGATACGCTTGGCGACTAGCATTGTGATGCTTGGCAGTTTTCAGTGTCTCACGTCCACACTCTCTGCCGTCTTTTGGTGACCGCCAACCTGGCTGTCCTCTCCTGCATCTTTGTTCCCCACTTCTTCGCCGCTCCCAGCGCCAAATACGATGTACTACCAGCATTTAGAAGAGATCACGACCACCACTCCTTCGACCTATAATTAGTACCTCGATACCTCCCCAGGGCCGTTTCTGCTTATAGCGTATTTGGACGCTTACGCCACTCTTTTCACCATCTTTCGTACTGCAAGACGGCCGGACAACTCCTGGCTGCTTCACTAACGGCCGCAATCCCCGGACCGCGAGACCCGTCGTAATCTAAAGCATCTAGGGGGATAATATCGGCAATATCGAATGGGATCTCCCCGTATCGCCGTGTCCTGTCCGAACCATCCTGTCGGATTGAACGCACAAGCCGACTAGAAGCATTCGAAGGCTCTTTCAAGGCTTATTATTAAGGGGAGCCACCAGCGAGCATCGTCTACGCGCTTGTCGCGATGCAGCAGCTTCATCGCGCGGATCAATTCGCAACCCATAACCGTTGTTACCAGGAGGACGGTCGGAACGCGAGCAGTCCATATTCACGCGGAACTGCCGTCGGCGAGCTCCGGTCAGTCGACATTTCCCTCCACGACATCGCCTGCTCTCCAGCTCAAAAGTGCCATCATTGGCTTATTATGACCTGGATTCATAGTGGTTTCACCTTGCGCAAGCCCTGCCTCTTTGAGCTTAATGCCAAGTCTGCGCAAGCCACAAGCCACATTCTTGGCGACAGCCTCACTGTGAGGTATATAGTTTTCGCACGTTCGTATGTACCTGCTGAGCTAAAAGGTTTCTGGAATGCCATCGCGATTGAGTTCTTGCCCACAGCTTCTCCTCGCGAATGCGCAGAGCGGCTTACGAAGAACGTCCGGCAAGACGTATTGATATACGAACGGCTAATAAGGAGTCGGGAATTGCAGGTGGTATGCTATAAAAGCCCACGATTCAGTAGTGTCTAAGAAAACGAGGCCGTGGCGTGATATTGCTTGGACGGGAGACCAAGGTAATCACGGACCGAAGCAAGCGAACCTTACCTACTACAAGATCTGACCATGGGTTCCAGCCAAGTCGTGTCCAGAAGCTTCGAATAGCGGGGTACAACCCAGAGCTTTCAAGATGAGGGAGCGATAGGGTGCCGTATCTTGCGGCTCAAGCAGTTGCACCGCCATGTCATGATGGCCGAAAATTCCATATTTGACCAGATCATACATGTAACCCTGTAATAATAATCGTGTCGCTCGTGATGACGAGATGATACAGAGCGCGGAGGTATTGCAGCCGGCGATTACGTCGCAAGTACATACCTAGGTATGCTTCGACCCTCAGACAGACACCACCAGGAACACCATCGCTATATCTCGGCTCAGCTCAGGCGTACGATGTCGACCCCTCAACCACGTTCCAAAAGGATTTCGATACGTACCATCTTGCACGGATAGCAGTCAGGCTTGTGCGTACTATACGGCGTGTAGAGTGGAAATTGAATCGTACGGGCTGCGCTGCATTCGAAGAATGCCGTCAAACCCCGGCAGTGTCTTCCATCGGCTGCATGATTCTGGCTCTCTGGTCACATATGCCGACCAGTCTCATTGATACAGCACAGTAGTGTCCCATTGAATTGTCAGATTGATTCACGGACGTGTTAGTCTCCGGATAAGGAACTCATACCAGTCCATTTGAGATGGCGGTTGTCTCGATCAACGCGGACGGCCGAGACTGATGAAACGCCGGAAGCTCCTCTTCTCGTGTTCAGCACAGTCGACGCAGCTGCCCTTAAAGATATTGCCAACAGGTTGGACAACAATAGCTCTCCACGCGCCAGTACTGAGGCCGCATGCACAAACACCAGGACCTGGTCCATAGGTGTTCGTCCGGTTTTATCTCGTCATCTTCCCAAGCCATGACATCCCTGCCAAAGAGGATCTCTCGACCCTGGACTTCCTCGTAAACCAGCTAAGATCCCCTCAAGATCAAGCCCAAGCGGCTTGTCGCATCATTTCCAACGATAGCACAAGTGTTGGCTTGGTGGTTCGTACTCTAGTATCACCTAGCATGTGGTTGTCTTGGCTACAATGCCAGCATCGGTCCGGATGAGGCACTGGTAGTACTCTCAGTAGTGTGGCATGCTACGATTATGTACATGAATCCCGCGGCCCTCTCCGATGAGAAAGTTTGCGCTCGTTTGTTTCTGGTCTTTTCTTCTGCCGTGTGCTGCTGCAAGATGCAGCTCACGTTGTTGTCTGGCTTATTATCAATATTTTCTACGTGTCGCGCGCTGGCTGTTGCTCTCCCCGGAGACCTCTCAGGATATCCGAATGCGGTCGACAGCGGCGAGGCGATCTCCCTTATATCTGGCTACAGTCCACCGGTGCGTCACGACGACACGTTCACGCCCGACTTCGTACTGGTCGTGACATATCAAAACGTGTCGATCGGCTGTCAATCGAGGACCTCGGTGGTAATCAATGGAAGCACGCCGGGCCCAGCGATCAGGCTCCCGACCGGGAAGTCGAGCTGGATACGGGTCTACAATGAGATGGACGAATTCAACTTTACAATGCACTGGCATGGTCTTGCCCAACGTACGGCCATCTTCTCAGATGGTTCGATTGTGTCGCAGTGGCCAATTGCGCCACACCATTTCTTTGACTACGAGGTGCACCCTGAGCCTGATGATGCAGGGACCTATTTCTACCATAGCCACGTTGGCTTTCAGGCAGTGACGGCGGCTGGTCCGCTAATTGTTGAGGACCCAGGAGAGCCGCCGTATGCATATGATGAGGAGAGAATCATTATATTTACAGACTACTTCAACAAGACGGACACAACCATCGAAGAAGGTCTCACTGCCAAACCATTCAAATGGTCGGGCGAGACCAATGCCGTTTTGATCAATGGCGTAGGTGTCAGCGTTGGCGAAAAGGCCGGTCGAGGGGACTGCAAGCTGCCCGTAATCGATGTCGAACCAGACACGACCTATCGTCTGCGATTTATTGGAGCTCTAGCTCTATCTATGGTCCAGTTTGCCATCGTTGACCACGACCGATTTACCATCGTCGGAGCTGACGGACAGTATACTCTGCCGCATCAAGAAGGCTTCATGCAGGTGTCCAGTGGTCAGAGATTTGAGGTGATTTTCCGGACCAAGACAGAAGCAGAGTTGGGCGACCAGAGAGATTTTCTGATACAATACGAGACGAAGGATAGGCCTACAGTGTACCATGGTTATGGAGTCCTGCGCTATTCCGATGCCGCGCCATCAATCACCCAAGCACCGACCACTCCACCGCTCAACTTGACCAACGCTACGTATACTTGGCTAGAGTATGCGCTGGAACCTTTGCGCCCGAACAACTTTCCCACCGCAGAGGAGGTTACGAGGCGTATCACCATATACGATCGTCAAGTGCCGACGGAGTCGATTATTTGGCAACTTAACTCCAGTCAATGGAACGACTCTACGCAGGATGCTGTACAACCTGCTGGAGGCACACCATATCTGATTGATATCTATGAAAAGGGTCAAGCAGCTATACCCAGCTACGAGGCAGCTCAGGAAAATGGCGGATGGGATCCAAAGAGCTACACCTGGCCTGCCAGAATCGGCGAGGTACGTAGAGGGGTCCAATTCGACAATGGCATATACTGATTGCTAGCAGGTGCTCGAAATCATTTGGTATAATACCGGCAGTCTCGTCCATGGAGGCGTCGACTACCACCCCTTCCACGCTCACGGCGGGCACTACTACGACATTGGCAGCGGCAATGGCTCATACGATCCTATCGCCAATGAGGAGAAGCTGAAGAACTACAACCCCGTCTTGAGGGACACCACCAATCTTTATGCATACACAAAAAAGACGGACAAGGGACGCACTCTCGGCTGGCGAGCGTGGCGTCTGAGGGTTGAAGATGCAGGCGTATGGATGATCCACTGCCACATACTGCAGCACATGGTTATGGGCATGCAGAGTGTCTGGGTCATGGGAGACGCTGATCAGATCAAGACCGTGCCGGAACCGTACGTCGAGGGCTACTTGACATTTGGTGGGTCAGCATATGGCAACCAAAGTTTTGCGCCGAGCTATCCGCATCGAATATGGCATTAGCGTTGCAGTCAGCGCTTCAGAAGGTACTGTACATATGATGTCTAATTCCATGATGTCTAATTTCAACGCACAGCAGTCCGGGTTGCCCAGCACCCGACGCAATGACCTCACGTGTCATGTTCGCGTGTTGTTATTAGATCCTGACAAAACTTTCGAATCCAAGAGCAAATCTTTCCAAAGATCGCAACATTCACCATGTCTTGGCCCCAGGCCATAGCGTTCACTCCGTTGATCAATGATACGTGTAGGTACCTTACTGAGTCTGCCTGAAGCGCAATTCACTACAAGGTACTAGCATACCTACATAAAAGCCTACTTCTCTTCTGTAGACTATCACCACACTAACATCAGCTCATTTCAATCTCGCCATGACTGCATCTAACTTCCCCTGTCTAGTATCGCTGGGCAATGGCGTGTGGCTCGATGAGATTCGCAAAGAAGGCGAGCAGCCCATAATGGATGTGCCCGGTGGCTCTGTCACGTTTGGTATGTCAGTCCACGAAACCCACCTGAAAGCTATCGATGAATTGACAACATCTGTAGCCACATTAGGAGCTCGCCTGTTTTGTCCATTCGGCACAAGCTCCATTGGCATGGTCTTCAACGCGGGAAGAGACTTTCCACCAAAGGTACTGGATCTCTTCCGGCAGTGGTCGATTACATTGACCGTCAACCACTTGAGCGATCAGCCTTCCTCTCGTGGGCTAGTTTTCTACAGCAGGGCAAACTCTAACAGGTGAGTAATAACAGGAAAGAGAGCATCATGATTCCAGAAAGTCTGCTGACCTTGGACCTGTTGCTCTGCCAGGAAGGGCTTTCAGCGTTTGACGGAGCCGTTGCCTGTCGTCGTCCGGGATCTTGAGGACAGCCCGCTGCTGCACTCCCTGGCTTTCCACTTTTTTGGGACGGCAGAGTATGTCAATGAACAGAAGCGGGATCTGGACAGCCTTGGCCAACAGCACGAGCATCTGAACCCACGATCCAGGCGTCCCCTTATCGTCTGGGAGCCACATGCCAAATCCTGCCGTCCAGATACATTGCTACAGCACTTGGATGCAGCTCGAGGTGTCGACGTGTTCTCACCGAACCACGAAGAGCTCGCAAGTTTTTTCGAAGAAGACACACCTCATGCGTCGGACAAAGCGACGATTGTTAGGCAGGCGCGGGTGTTTCTCAACTCTGGCATAGGATCCATAGGCGACGGCTGTGTGTTGATCAGGTGCGCAGAAGAAGGCTGTGTGGTTCTGACCACGGAGACGGAACCCGTTTGGCTGCCAGCTTTCTATGCCAAAGACGCCTCTCAAGTCGTGGACCCGACTGGCGGCGGCAATGGCTTCCTCGGCGCCTTCATCGTTGGCTATCAGGAGACCGGAAGTGTCGTCGAAGCCGCCAAATATGGTCATGTTGGCGCTTCCTTCATGATCGAGCAGATTGGCTGCCCAAAGCTCACTGGTGAAGGCGAAGACGAGCGTTGGAATGGCTGCAGCCTTTCCGGTCGTCTCGCGGACTACCGAGCAATGCTGAGCTCATGAACAGTCATTAAGACTGACTGGGCGTTCATTACGGGTGTCTGGACATTCACGTGCTCCTGCTCCACTGACGGCACTTATTTATGTTGGATCTCTGACTAATCAGCTTACACGCCACAGTGGAGCGGGTTACCATCCTTGGCATGAGGTACCTCCTACCTGCGGAGTCGTGACTACTTCACTTTTACTACCACCTCATGGTATCATTCGTGCCCGCGACACTACACGAGCATGAGCTGCAGTTAAATCGGGCGTGCGATATTCAGCGCTAGCAGCTTCTCATGGAGTCTGCTCCACCGACCTACGAGGCAGCGACGCTTGTCGACATTTGGGCCTTGGTCGCGGATTACGTGCCAACCAACGACCTCTGTACCGCTGTGCTAGTCTGCAGTCGATGGCATATTACCTTCGCGCCTCATCTATGGGGCAATCCGGCGTCACATTTCGGCATCGAGAACGACCGTGTGTGTCTATGTCGCCCTCACTAAATTCAAGCGCACCCTGCTGACCGCACGTTTATTGGTGCGGTCGATGACCCATACCCTGCATCTGCCACCTGCACACGCCGAGTTATATAATGGGCCTCACGCGGATTGGCTGAGGGACATATTGGAGAGGCTGCCTCATCTGCAATCCTTGATGGTGAGAGGGTTGCCATTCTTCGACCACGCTTCACTCCAAGCTCTCAAGTATTGCACGCCAAAGCAGCAGGATCGGAGAACCGTTTCTGGTGTTGTCGAGCTTCCTGGCTCGTCAGGGTACGCCTTTGATGCTTCGAGTCAGGTGGCTTTGCCGACTTTCAATCTCCGTCTGTTGGACGCATCTCGATGTCCCAATGTTACAGGCAATGCTCTTTCGCAAGGCCTGAGCAAATTTGAGACTCTGCTGTACCTTGATCTGTCCTTCACATACCCCGCTCGAGACACTGTTGTGCTCTCGGGCCTGCGACATCTCTCAGGTCTACAAGTCCTCAAACTCAGAGGCGTGAGTCTGACCGATGCCGCGCTCGAGACACTTGCGGAAGCGATTGGCCAGCGAGTGAGGAGCCTGGACATACGGGACAATCATATCACTGATCGTGGCGTCCGAACCCTATTAGATCATTGTTTCGCCAAAGGCGACCCTCTGCCGAACGGCGCTCGCTCTCCTGCCTTGCTTCCGTACCTTGGCCAAGAGATGCTGGCGATCTACCAGGGCGAGGATTTCGAAGGCTATCTGCGCACTGCCTTTACTGATAGCTTTGTTAGTCGGTTCGCAATCGAGGATATACCCGAGGGAGGCATCACTCATCTCTACGTTGCAGGCAATGCTTTGACCGCAGAAGGGGCATCTGGGCTCATCAGATCCGGCAGGCTCCATGTTATCGACCTGGGCGAAGTCATGAGTGGACGCGTGAAGCACTCGTCTTCGACAAACCAAGACACCGAGTTAGACATGCCAGGCGTGGAGAAGCTGTTGCCCGTACTGTGGAAGGATGCCTCGGAGTCATTATCATTCTTACGCATTGACCATGCCATCGTTACCAAAGCATCCCCGGAGCTACATCCGGAAGAGATCGTGCAAGGCCGTGTTGAAATGTCTGACACATCGATGGCAGCGATGAATGGCGCTCAAGAGCTAGATGTTACGCCGACTCAGCAAGAGCTTTCCGAGCTTCCGACTGAGAGTTCTCCAAGGTATGAGCTTGCCGGTGACCCAATGCACTTCGTTGTGTCTCCGCCCATAAATGACTCTCCTCATCTGGACGATGATACTGCAGATTCATCGGCTAGGAGAGGCAGTGCATTTGCACCCGAGGTGATTAAGGGCTTGAGCGCTCAAACACAAGGCTTAGTACTCTTAAGTCCTGCGTCTGTGCTCGATGATGAAAGAACGAGCAGCGCATCCATATCTGGCACGTCAGCAACTTCACACAGCGCCACAATCGATTCAGCTTGCCAGGCGCCTGCAAAACGGCGAAGAACTTACTCTTCGGTAGCGGTACAGCGGCATTCACGACTTCTTGCGCATATGACGAGAACTCGCAATCTCCACCCAGCCATGCTTCCACACGTTGTATCTCTTATTCTGACGGACGTCCCGATGCAGTCACACAGCCCTGATGAGGCAGATCGAATCATCATGTTCATCAAGCAGTGTGCAGAAGAGGCTGCAATGGCTAAGGAGCAAGCCAAGCTCGATTACGCGCTGCCTCCTGGGCGCAGAGGACACGCATCGGCACTGAAGCACTCCGCCAACAAAGTCTTCGCACTGAGGCGGTTGGTGCTGGAAATGACACCCGAGGTCAGCCACCAACGGCCCAATAAAGCCAGTCCATGGCAGCACGTCTCGACAAAATCCGTCACGCAGGATCGAGACAGCGAGGCCTTATGGTCAGCAGCCGAGACAGATTTCAGCTTCTTCGGTGATGAGGACGAGAGCAACTTTCCGAGTCTCGTGCCTACACGATTTGCAATCGGTCTGGGAGCTGGAGAGAAGGAAGTCGTTATTGGCAGTAGCGTACACAACTCTGCCCGTGGCGGTCGCAGCGATAGAGCAGAGCCCCGAAGATACGACACGCTTGCTTTGCTATCGACCTTCCGCAAAGAACGCAAGCTAGCTCACCAGCGACACGTCGCTGCTGCTGGCGGAAGCGAGGTGTACACCGAGGGATACTGGGATGGTGTCGTCCAGATTGTGCGCCCAGCCACGGGTCTTCGCAGAGATGAGGAATTGGACTATTATGGCAACAGATTCGAGAAGGGCTGGTTGTATCGATGAAGGCAACACCCTGCCGCCCCTGCGACGTGAAGCTCTGATAAACGCCTTGGACACGATCAGTATCAGTCTGATCATCTAGCCGCACTACGCTTTTGCCGACTCCACTTCTGCGTCACGTGGTAGTGCCCCCTTTCGGCTCAATGGAGATTCTTATCAACCTCTTTCAACCAGGGACAGAGCCGTGTGTACATCAAAGCTACCCCTCAACAGACCTCTCTACTGATTCAGACGGGCGATCTCATGCGAGGGTAGGAATCGGCGTGGCATCAAGTTTGAAAAAGATACAATAGTACGCACGAGCTGCACAAGTCAATCCTGCATGTCTGCATGGTAACCGCATTGTTGATGCTTGTATGTCGATGCTATCATCAGCATCCATGCCGCCACCAAGACGAAGGTCAATGCTCTAGACCTTAACACTAACGTGCAGAGCAAGGCAGCCGGTGAAGAATGATCGCCAACCTCAAGCAACCTATGCCTGCTTGACGCTCCATCCTATCACAAACGATAAGCAGCTTTGCGGCTCAACAGAGCTCACCAATAACCATTCATAACATAGCCATCACCGTCGCCCTACAATTGAAAAGGCTCCCACACAAATTCATCATCGATTGGAAGCCATGGCATTTCGTCTACGCCTTGTCTTCGACTCGCCTTTTCCATCGCTTGGGTAGGATCTGCGAAGTCGTGCAGATAGTCACAATGCTGCGTCTGCTGGTCCTGGTGGTGGAAAGGACTGCCGATCAAAGTGCCCATCGCGTCCGTTGATTGAGGCGTGAAACCTACTGAGATGGTGTCTGGCTGGCCTTCCTTGTGACACGAGCTGCCGGAAGAAGTGTTCATGGTGACTGCTGGTTGAGACGAAACGACGGTCGAACTATCCATTGAGTACCTTGGTTGAGCCGAGAAGCCTGATGAGATGGTGTCTGCCATAGCGAATTGATCCAGATGCAGGGATTCGGGTGGACTCAGCAAGTATTGCTGCGATACACAGCCTTGATCAAAGAACTTGAAGGTATCACTGCTCGATACACCCGGTGGCTGCTGCGCGAGATCCAGTGACATTCTGTCTGAACTAGCAGGCTGATCGAAATATGGATCGCCAGACAGAGTCTCCAAAGCCGGCTGCAGCACAAGGGCCTGATCATCCAGGGAGTCTGACTTAGCTCCGCCCATCATGCTGATTGATGTTTCCAGCAGGCCCGGTGAAAACGTGTCTAGAGGAGCAAATTGCGATTGATCAAGTAATGAATCACAAGGCAGGCTCTGGGGAAGTTGCTGTAGCATCCGGCCTCGCTCATTAACAGCGTTCATGGCAGTGGCGTTCATCCCGTCTGCTGATTGCGGCGGCCACGCCTGTTGCGGTGGGAACGTCTGCTGCTCCAAAGGCGAAAGCGAACAGGGCGTCAACTGCAGCGGCACACCGTCGACCGCGTCAACCTCATCCTCAAATGGACCATCAATGTCCCACCAGCCCTTCATCCTCCTCAACTCGACCCAGAACTTCCGGAACGCCTCTTTGCGAAACGTCCTCTTCAACCTTCGGTCCGCCTCTTCTTTCGTAGGACTTTGCTGTACCCACTCAACGGCTCCCGTAATGAACATCTGCAAAAGCTTGAGATGCTGCCCAATCAAGGTCTTCCCGTCGCTGCGGCCGAAGCAGACAATGCCACGGAGCATGTCGGGACTGTGGAAAAGGTTGGCGGAATTTGTGTCGAAGCAGGTGTGAAAGATGGAGAGGACGCAATTATACGGTGCGCCTGTTGAGTTTGCTTCCGTTGGGTCGAATGCGGCGTAACGGAGTGGGAGGCCGACGGCGTGCGCAAGCGGGACATCTCGCCAGCTGGCGGACTTGTTGTCTGCAGGCGTGAGATGAGCACTGGCGTCGGATCGTGGACGATGAGCAGCACTCACGCCAGTTCTCTAGCAAGATGGATCCGAAGGCGTTGGGCGGCGGCGTCACATACACGACCGAAGCAAAGCGGGTAAGGGGCTTCGACGGCTTGGGCTTTCGAGACTCTTCGCACGCTTTCACATGGGTGGCCCATTTCTCGCGCTGGCATGTTGAGTTGCACCACAAAGGGTAGTTGCACAGTTCACAGCTGTGTCCGCCGTTGTTGCTCCGGCAGTCGAGACGACCCATCGTGGCCAACAGTCGCGCATGAATCGCTGTGTTAATAGATGAATGATGTTTTGGTATTGATATGCTCCGAAAAATGTACAAGTCTACTAGGTGCATATGCGAAAGTGTGTTCAACCGACGGGAGTGCAAGAGTGAGATGTAAACTGGTGTCAATTGCATCCTTGCCAACGTCCAGGATGCAAGAGCAAGTTGTGCCTGCCTCGACCATTAGCCATCAGAGGAAGGTGGCAGCATGGCCGAATTCTCGTACCAGTCACATGACATGAGGTCCATTCTCTACGAGACTTCCTGGTCCGACCGTGACTTGCGGCTACGCCCTTCATCTTCTCACTCCTGCTGGACAGCCATGTCGAGCTCGCGGGCAATCTCACGCTTAGCGTCCTCAAACTCCTGATCGTCAGGCAGACGCTGTTGGACCACTATAGCAGCAAAAGCCTCGTACTTCTCGGGGCTCGTCCCTGGGAACTTGCGCTTTGCCAGCGCCTGTGCGAGGCCCGACATGGCAGGGACTAGAACTGCTCTCGTGGGCATGCATCGTCAGATGAGACCACCTGTGCTATAATATGTCATGACTCACCAGACCATGGCGTACGGCTCTCGTCTCGCGCCTGCGCGGCATGTGTGTGGCCTTCTAAATCTCGCCACAAGGCGAGCCAAAGGTCGATAGCGCTATCAGCTGAGGGCGAGGTCGTCGAGGACGTAATACTCCACTGCAATTCGGCGTGGACGATTGCGCTAAGCACATCTGCTTTCCATGCGTTCGCCTCGTGGAAGCGGATTCGTTCGGCCTCGGATTGTGGAGGTGGGTGGTCTGGAGTCAGCTGGAGCCAGCTGATGAAGCGACTGGCATCGCCGGCTCCCACGACGAGGTGCGCGAGGCTGAAGCAGTACTTCCAACTTGGACCATGAGATCAGCTCACAGGGAACGGGTGCGTGTACATGGCAGGTAGATTGCATACAGGTGCCTAGGGATGGGGCGCACTGCTTGCAGGTCTTTGCGGAGGGTGTCGTGCTTCGACAGCAGGGCGAGCACACGCCGGCCGACCTCGTGGTCCTTCAGCTCGGCTCGAGCGGCGGCGTTGCCGTTCATCGTCGGCAACGACTTGCGGTAATTCTTCATCCAACGGCTCATGGCCTGGATATCCACACAGGGGGCTGCTTCGAGTTGCGCCAATCCGTCGCGCCGCGGCGAGAGGTGGTCATGGAGCTCCGAGGCAGGGCTGCGAATGAAGCGGAGCGGACGAACAGTGCGATGGATGCCTCTGCATGGCTGGGCGCCTCCACCTGTAATCGAGCCGCCTGCGAACAGTGACCTGCGAGCTGGGTGGAAGTGGTGGGCCCGCACGCCTCTCAGGGCTTTGGGGCACAGTCGCAGCATTCTAGCTCGGGAGGTGGTCACCGCCTGCACGTCGCTCAATAATACCTTGATCAGCTCTCGCGATGAAGCAGATGTAAGAAAGGAAAGCGCGATCTCGGCTATAAACTCGGCTCGTGCTACCCGACCCGACGACCTTCACGATAACGATAAGACACTTTGGAGTTGGAATTTCCAGGCGCCAGGCACAGGAAAAAAGCCATCTCCTCGCCACCTCCCCATCCGACTCCCCATGGCCAAACTCGCGCGCAAATCGCGCCATGGCGGCATCACCAAGTCCGACCCGTATGCTGGTGCCGCCGCCCGCAAGCAAAAGTCCGCCGCGAAATCCGCGGCGGCCAACAACATCTTCAAGATGAACACGGATGTCGGCCAGCACATTCTCAAGAACCCGGGCGTCGCGCAAGCCATCGTGGACAAGGCGGACCTGAAGCAGTCGGACATTGTGCTGGAAGTTGGTCCGGGCACGGGCAATCTGACGACGCGGATCTTGGAGAAGGCGAAGAAGGTCATCGCCGTCGAGTACGATCCACGTATGGCGGCAGAAGTCACAAAGCGATTCCAGGGCACACCCGCGGGCAAGCGATTGGAGTTGGTGCTGGGCGACGTGATCAAGATGGAGAAACTGCCGTACTTCGACGTCTGCATCAGCAACACGCCCTACCAGATCTCGTCACCGCTCACGTTCAAGCTGCTGGCCACATCGCCGGGTCCGAGGAGCTGCGTGCTCATGTTCCAACGAGAATTCGCCATGCGCCTGTTCGCGAAACCCGGAGATAAGCTGTACTCGAGGCTGAGCGTGAACTGCCAGATGTGGGCCAAGGTGGACCATGTGATGAAGGTGGGCAAGAACAACTTCAATCCGCCTCCGCAAGTCGAGAGCAATGTAGTCAGGATATCGCCGAAGAATCCGAGACCGCAGATCAGCTATGAGGAGTGGGACGGTCTGTTGCGAGTGGTCTTTGTGAGGAAGAATCGCGTGTTACGCAGCGCGTTCTTGGGCACGAATTCGGTGATGGATATGCTGGAGTCGAATTACAGGACTTTCTGTGCGCAGAATGAGATACCTCTTGATGATGGGCCGGTGGAGAATGCGACGGAAGATATGGATGTGGATGGTGTTGCGGAGAACGACGAGATCGACATTGGCATGGATATGGACGAGGATGAGGATCTGCCGGACTTCTTCAAGGAAGAAGCGGACAAGAAAGCGAGGAAAGTGGCGGACAATCCGAATAGGAAGAAGAAGGGCAAGATTGCAGAATTGGTGCGCACGAAGGTGAAGAAGGTGCTGGAAGCCGATACGGAGTTGGCGGACAGAAGAGCCAGGTTGTGTGATGAGGGCGATTTCTTGACGCTGTTGTATGCTTTCAATCAGGAGGGCATTCATTTCAGCTGAGAAGGGACGATATCGATGGCTTGCTCGCGTGATACTGTTAGCGAAGGCGTACTGGTATTGTGGTTGCTGGATCTGCTTTGGATGATCTAGGTGCACGATCAGTCGATGTTACGCGCATCTTATGCGATTTTGCTGTTGCGACTGACGGCAGGCTGCAGAACAGAGCTTGGGAGCTTCCCAAGGCGAGAGTGCCCTGGACAGAGGTCACATGCAGGGTCCAGGAAGCGTATTGCGAGAACATGGTGAACCCAACCAGCTGACAGCCTTTGAACCAATCCCAAGAGTGCAAAATCGCCATACCAAGGAACGGTACTTGCTTAGTTTGCCTGTTTCCGGCGGCCAAGAAACTCAATCACGCTGATCGTATTCAACCTCAACGCCGGTGAAGCCCTGGTATTACGCCGCGAATCCTCTTCAATCATGAGTGCATAGGACTATAGCCGTGCCAAAAGGAATACGGCTGAGTTTGCGTTGGTGTCGCCCCACGAGAGGAGGAGGGATGCCAACACCATGTGCTGCTTACATCGTGCATAAGCTACATTACACAACGGGACAAAGTTCAGGTTCGTGGAGTATGGATTGACACGATGGACCTTTTAACCTCGTGTCTGTCTGCACACATCAGTAGCGACGGGTAGGTGCTCCCCACGACCACTCCGCCTTCTATGGCTGTCTCTCTCCTCACAGCTGCGACACTTATATGCGCGGCTACAGCCATCAAAACACGCAGGCAGTCCGCCAACGCTTCCACCATTCCATACGCCGTCAAACCTCCACCATTGACGACAAACTGGACATATGAAGTCGGCACGAATCCTTGGCCTCAGTACCCTCGCCCACAACTGCAGCGAGAACAATGGCAGACTCTCAACGGGATATGGACATACCAGAATGCCTCCTCCCTCGACGCCGTAAACAATCCACCATTCAACCAGAGTCTCACGAATGAAGTACTCATCCCCTCCTGCCTTGAGAGCAGCTTAAGCGGTATCATGACCGAATACAATCTCTATTCCTGGTTTGCCACACATTTCTCCGTACCATCATCGTGGCCCACCGACAACAAAGTCCTGCTCAACTTCGGCGCGATCGACTACGAAGCCACGATCTTCATCAACGGAAAGAACACGACCTTCCATCGCGGAGGCTACCTCGCCTTCGCCGTTGACGTGACGCCATATCTCAACCACGGCAGCACGAACGAGCTCCTGGTCTTCGTGCACGATCCCACCGATTCGGATCCGTATGTCATACCTATTGGCAAGCAGACGTTGCGACCGAGCCATATTTTCTACACGCCGTGTAGTGGTATTTGGCAGTCTGTGTGGATCGAGAGTGCACCGGCGACGTACATTTCGGACCTGCAGATTTCGGGTGGGATGGATGGGGTGTTGAATGCCACGGTCGTGAGTGATGGCAGTGGGAGGGCGAGTGTGGTTAGTGTTAGCGTAATCGATCGGGAGTCGAATAGGACGATTGTGAAGGCAAGTGGGACTGTTGGGAGCTCTATCTGCCTCTCGGTTCCTGGCGTGAAGCTGTGGAGTCCTGATAGTCCGATCCTGTATGATATACAGGTCACTCTGGGCATGGACGTCGTGAAGAGCTACACTGGGTTCCGAACCATCTCGAAAGGCACAGTCAACGGCATCGAAAGACCACTGCTGAACGGGGAGTTCGAGTTTATCTTCGGCACACTAGACCAAGGCTTCTGGCCTGATGGCATCTACACGCCGCCCACCCTCGAAGCCGCAATCTACGATATCCAAACGTTGAAGAATCTAGGCTTCAACGCTTTACGAAAGCACATTAAAGTCGAGACAGCGCTATACTACCAAGCCTGCGACGAACTAGGCATCATGGTAATCCAAGATATGCCTTCTCCACGCCCAATTCAACGTCGGACCCTCCCCGATTGCTCACGCGAAACCATCCTCCCCGACCCAACTCAGCAAGCCGAATTCCAACGCCAACTGGAACTCCTCGTACTACAGCAACGCAACTTCCCCAGCATCATAGCCTGGGTTATCTACAACGAAGGCTGGGGCCAGATCACAACATACTACCCCGAATTCGCCCTCGTCGACCTCGTCCGCACCCTCGACCCAACCAGACTCATCGACGCAACGACCGGGTGGTACGACCATGGCGCCGGCGACTTCAGCGATAACCACCACTACGCCAATCCGCAATGCGGAGCACCCTTCTACTCTATCGACAGCAGCCCTTACGACCCGCGCCGAATAGGTCTGCAGGGAGAATTTGGCGGAATAGGGAATAATGTTAGTATTGAGCAGTATGCGCCCCCCCCACCCTCCCCTCCCACCACCCCCATTTCCACGCTCACAAAGCCGATCAGTCTCTGGCCCCTACAACCTGCCTTTGATAATATAAATGCGACCTACGAACTCGACATCGGTCTGGCCGCGTGGAACTTCCGCGCGCACCGGCTTCTCGATGAGCTGCGCGAGCAAATTTCGCTCTTTGCGTGTTCGGGCGGGATCTGGACGCAGACGACGGATGTGGAGGGTGAGGTCAATGGGTTGTTGACGTATGATCGACGGATCCTGAGACCGGATGTGGGGCAGTGGCGGCGCGATATTGGGGCGTTGTATGAGGCGGCGGCGAAGAGGGGGAACGGGACGCTGCGGGATGCAGGGTGGAGTGAATGGTGGGAAGAGGAGTGGTGACCGAATGGATTTGTGGATGGCTTGCCCATTGGTAGGATCTGAGGTGGTAACGACTTTGATGCTAACGAATCCAGGAAGTAAGACATGCATAGGATCATATCAAGGCTATATTCGTCATTCCATCAGGTCATTATCCCGGCTTTTCGCACGCCCCCATATACATCAGGCCCTGTGCAGCAACATAACCCTGTACTCGTACACACCATCCCAATCATGCCTCAATCCAGATCGACACGCAAACGCCATCCCACATGCCAATCTCAAAACCCTCACCCAACCTCAAGCCTTTATCCCAGGCCTCGGCCTGCTCTCCGGCGAGATCCTCACCTTGCCACCCGTCGCCGGCCCCTTGGACGCAGAAGGCGTCTTCGACGGCACCGAGCTCCCCGCCGTCCTAACACCACTTGACGTCTTCCCACCGGGCCGCGAAGCAGGCGAAATCCTCACCTTACCCGGCGGTAGCGTCTTCGCCGCATGCCCAGCCGTACCCTTTGCGGCCGTCGCAGAAGAAGCAGGAGTCTTCGACGAGACCGTGCTACCCGCCACACTCCCCGGGGCCTCCGAAACTCGCGCCTCGGGTCTGGGGGCCGCACGACTCGCCGCCGTGGGAGCCGGGAGAGCTTTCTGCGTCCCCGCCGTGGACGAGGGTAGAGACTTCTTCGCGGCGCCAGGCGCTGGTAATGCCTTCTTCTCCCCAGGCTTCACAGCCGTCTGCTTCTGCTGCGGACTCACGGGTCCGTCAGCGGCAAAGGCATTCCGGACTCCATCGCCGTAGTGATTGATGTAACCACCCACTCCTTTGATACCACCCGCCACCGCTACATTGAGGATCACATCAGCACGAGTCACCGCTCTTCTTCCCCCCCACCACCAACAGCATACACAAGAGAAGCATTATAAGATCAGAACTTACTACCTTCTCCGAACGCCCGCCCGCCGCTCTCAATCGTGCTGCCCACCCCGCCTACTGCATTGCCCGCTAGAGTGCCGCCGGCTTGGATACCTGTCTTCAGGTACCCCGCCGCTTTTTCTTTCGCCCAGTCGACGACGAAGGACATGCCGTAATCGAGTAACGAATCCAGTTTGACAGAACTCACGTGGAGGGGAAGGGATGGAAGGGTTAAATGGTTAAATGGATGTACTCTAGGAATGGGGTCGGCACGCTAAGGGTTGCGGTTTTGAGTTTTGAGATTTCAGGTGTTTTCTTGGAAGTGGATAGAGGGTTTGACGTGCGTGTATGCTGGTGGCTTGATCGATGCCCTGCGTGTCTTGGATCGTCGGGGGAGGGATTCTGGAAGAATAGGCGAGATGGGAGCGCGTGAGCATGACGTACGTGTGGCGGTGTGCGACGCGGTATATGCAGGGATGCGAACGCGTGGGTCTGGGTCGGGAGGTGTGATCCAGATATGTGGATCTTGAGGCGTCTATGTGCCCTGTCTAGCAATGGGTGGGATATGATATGAGAATCCTGCATGCGGAGGTGTAAGTCCTCATGCGGCCTTCGTGGCGCTATGGTACCCAAACTAATCGTAGGCAGATATACATGCGCTTCAAACGCGATGAACGCTCCAATGCAGACGTGCTCATTGCTCTTGTGAAGAAAGTCTCGTCACACCTTCTTACCATTGACGTATTTCTGCGTCCCAATCGGCTTGGACCCAGCAGACTTCCTGCTGTTCGCAGCCTGTAGATTGGCCGCCGTCAACGGCACAGGCTTGCTGAATTTGACACTCTTACCACCAACGCCTGTAGCCTTTGCAGGATCAGCGGCGGTAGACACACCTGTTGTGCTCGCCGCCTTCCTCGCTACGGCGGCCTTTTGCGGCTTGGGTCCATTGGCCAGTGAGGCAGGTGACCTGGTCGGCGTCTTAGCCGCAGCTTGCTGCCCTGGCAGTGCTGCGCCTGTTTGCTTTGCTCGCTGAGCCGCCACCTGGTGGACTTTCGCGGCAGCCGTCTGCACCGCTAGCGTGGATATTGGCCTGGTAATTGTTGCTTCAAGATTCGCCAGCGGCATTGCCTTCTGTACAGCAGCCACTGGGCTGCCAGTTGCTTGGCCAGTTGCCTTCCTCTTGATGTTCGATGCTTCTCCTCCGACCGGTATTGATGACAAGCTGCTGCCAGCTTTACTGGCCGGTGCAGCTTTCGCAATGCTCTGCTGGGCTTGCTGGGCTACTTTCGCAGCATTCTGCTTGGTTTTCGTGGACACTTGAGCTTTTGAAGCGGGTGCTTGCGCAGCCATTTTCGCAATTTCGGGATTCCCGGTCTTCTGGCCAGCCTTGAGCAATGCTTGCTGCATAGCCTGCTGAGTAGTAGGGGCTTCTTTGATCAGCTGATCAATCACTGGCTTTGGCAGAGCATTGCTCGCCTGTGCGGCTTTGAGCGCCTTTCTGATTGCCTCCTGGCTGGTGGCACCTATGGGCGCTTTGCTAATGTCAAGTAAGTCCATGTCCTGCTGCGCTGCAACCTTGGTCAACAACGCATCGAAGTTTATTGGCTCGGTCATGTCAACAGAGCTCAGTGCTCCCGCCGCTGTAGTGATCGGTCCGAAAATGCTGAGAAATTCGTCCCAGCCACCGCCTTTGACCTCCGTCGTTATGGCTTTGGCATGATTCGGCTCCCTCTTGTCCTCAGTTGCGGCAAGAGCCTTGATCGCGTCATCAGCCGGAAAGCGGTTGAACTTGTAGAAATACTCCAAGATGTAGTCTTTCTCACGCCATCGATTTGTGAGCCATCTTCCAAATGCTTCATCGTTGTCACACGGGATGTCAGCGATCTTGTACCGTCGCCAATACATGTTGACAGACTTCGGGGGCCTGCCTTCGAAGAATGAAGATTTCAGGGTGAAGACATCCTGTCCATACTGACCCTTGGGGACACCTTCATACGCGATGGTGCAATCATACAGCCAATTAGTGGTCTTCTTGAGCTCCTGCAGACAGAATTGCAGCCCGGTCGTCCTGGGCAAAAGTTGATTCTTCATATCAGGGATGCCAGTCTTCTTCGCCCATACGGCTGATTTCTCCCTTGTTGCGCCGCTCAGATTGGTACCTTCGGGAAAGATCAAAAGCCACATAGGGTCTTGAGGGTTCTGTAGATGACTGAAAGCCCGTCTGAATCTCCAGCGATCTGTCTCCCACTTTCTACTCAGAAAGATAAAGTTGTAGAATTGCGCTCCCCAGCCGACGATCGGTAGGTTCTTCAAGCTCTCTTTCAGGATGATGTATATGCGGCCATGCATTTTGTTGGTGTATGCTATCCACCAAAGATAGAGCCAGTCTGTATACAATTGGTGGTTCGCCATCAGGATCAGTCGATGTGGAAAGTTGCACTTCAACGTTCCATCATCCATTTGGTACAGCTGACCCTTCATGCTTTCATCGCCACTCACTCTCACGACAGTCGGTGCCCACCATTGGGTGATGGTTGTCATCAGCACCGCAAAGGACTCTTTGGTCCACGACATATAAGCATCGTAAAACTTGGGATCCACCAGTTTAAGAGGCGCGCCTATGAATTGAGATGCTGATATCGCCAGAACTCCAGACAAGAATGTCGACGCTGCTGAGAAGGCTCGTTCTGCTTGTCCCATCGGGCCATGTTGGATTGGATTAGGGTTGTTTACACCGGCCTTGGTGAGAGTCAGACCAGCCTTCTCATTGACCGTGCCTGGTGTAGTCGAGGCTACTGATTTGGCCGCCATCATACTGTTGTCGCCCATCAACCAACCAGGTCGACTTTCGCTATCTGCTGGTTATTGCCGTGGTTTGCATAATTTTGGTATTGACTGAATACAGTTTCAGGGATAGCTGAAGTGGCTGAACAAACGGCTTCTGCTTTGTTTGGATTTTGCTTCAACCTTCAACTTGCTTCTGCTACTACCAGCCACACAGCAGAACCGCAGGCTGACGTAGTGGCGTTACAATCCTTGTTTCTTGTTGCATTTTGTACCTCCTACTATCCACATTGCCGTGCCATGATCCTTGTAGGGCGGCAGGTGTGACGTAGGCTTCGAGAAAGCAGGTGAGGCGTCGACCCTCGATTCATCCAGCCCTTTGCAAGTTTGGGCATCCAGCCCATCCAGTAGCTCCAAATATCGATCAGTGCGCTCGCACATTATTCGAACCACCTACGCACTCTGCACCGATTGTTTGCAGCGAGACTCTTGCGCCATTCTCTCCCAAAGACTTGGAGGCTGCTCCGATTCCAACAAGTGCCACACATCTCAAGCAGTCCAATTCAGACCAAATATGGCCACGAAAGTTCAAACTGCCCATGTCAATGGCGTCTCCAGAAAGCCGGCAGCGCCTCGAGCAGCAAATATCAAACGTCCAGCGCCAAACCAGTTATCCAAGACGCCTCACAGCGCGGCGAAGAAAGCACAACCCGTAACGAACAAGGCAGCGTCTGTAGCAGGAGGTGAAAACCATCCCACTAGTGCATACGCCATAATGGCGAACCGCATTGCGAACAGAGTTGCCGAGATGGCGGAGAGCATTACATTCGTGGAGAGGTGAGACCGAAACAGACGTCGCTCAACGCCAAATCGTACGTGCTGTGGCTGACCGTTTACATTAGGCCCAAAGCCAAGGAGCCAGAGCCACCTGTCGACGGCGAGGAGAAGCGAAAGCCACGAAAACTCGAGATGAGGTTGAACGGTGGCAGCGCAGACTCCGTGGCGTTCTCGGCGCCGTTTCTCGATAACACACTTCAGAAGATGTTGCAGTTGCAGAATCGGATGCTCAAGTCCAGCGCTGAGCTCAGCAAGATGGAGGGTGTGGATGAGAAGATCGTCAAAGAGCATGCTGCGCAATCAGCAGAGTTGAGCAGGATCATTGCATTGATATGCGCCGAGAAGGCTAGGCAAGGTGCATGAGCGTTGCGCGAGAGTGTTATTGGTTGGTGAGGCGTTCGGGATTCATGCCACTACACAAATCGACAGGGGCGTGGTCTTGAGATCTATCGTCGAACGTATGATGAGGACTATGAAGAATTCATGCTGCATGGCGTTATGAATACATGTATTGAGCATGATTATGTGAGTATTGTAGTCAAGGCGAGGTTCTTATTGCATCAAGTTGGTTGTTCCTTGAACAGGGCATCCAGGCATAGCAAGTGCATGGATGCGCGTGCCCAGGCCCTCTCTGAGACTCCATCAGAACGATCCTATGGCACTCTGAAAATAACTGTCGCTCGATCGATTGGCAGCATATATCACATATGATGTATGGAAATGACCAGAGCCGTGGCTGCCGTGAGCAAAGCAAGCAGAGGCGGCAGCCAATGCAATGCTCAACACAGTTGCGCTGCTGCATCGTTTAGAACAGGCAATAGGACCAAGGCTCCGAAGGTACGATCGATGCCGAGACGATAGATATTTGGCCTGGGCATGAAAAGCATTTTTTCGCCGTCTTGAGTTCTCTTGCCAGAATAAAGTAGGAACCATCTCGCTAACCTACCACACCAATCCTGCGGTAATTCCCCTGTGCAAGCAGGATACGACGAAGGCCGCTCTGGCACAGGAAATAGCTGAACGTCAGTCAACCACGATCGCAGTACAAACAGTCAGAATGATACCCGCCGCGCCCAAGGTGGCTCGTAGTATGATCCTCAAGCGTAGAATTACTGGGATCAACATTACAAGGGATGAATTGACTGCTCGTACGCCTTTTGCTGTCGAAAGCGGGCGAATATTCCGGTGTTGCTGCGAAGTTATCCCGCTGCGCTTCGGCAAGCTGAGGACGCAGCTTGTTGACCACAGCATCGTGCTCTGCCTTGCGATCATTGCTCTCGCGCTGGCGCCGAGTTGTACGTGTGCGGGTGTTCTCTGCATGCTGGCGCTTGAGTGCCTCAATCTCGGAGGCATGCTGTCTCTTCAGGGCTGAAATCTCAGCATATGGCGCACGAGCTCCTTGCGTAGGACCTCTGCACGCACGTCTGCTGGCGTTTGATCTGACGGACTAGCAGAGTCCGTGGAGCTGAGTGCCTCCTGCTCAACTAGTGTCCAGCCCGGATCTGGTTCGAGTTCGAGCGGGATCTGCGCCTCCTCATTGTCGTTTCCGATCATGGTGTCCTGAGACATGGTCGACCTGCACGATGCATCACTTCGGAGCTCAGTATCTTCCCAAGGGTATTCGCCTTGATCTGAGTGTGAGGCCGGTTCGACTGTAGCGAGGTCTTTTCCGTGATTACTTGTGTGCTTTGCCTCGTCCTCTGCAGACTGCTTGACGTCGGTCGAGGCCGGACTACACATGTTCACATTTCAACACGATGTATCCTTGAACTTGCCTACCTCTTGGTGAACCAACTCGGCATTTGGGATAATTCGTTGAGCTATGGCGATCTCAAACTCTGCTCAACAGATCATCGACTAGAACGGCAGGGTGACTTACACAGAGAAGGAACATTGGTGGAAGACCAGGCATATATTTTGGATGCCCACTATTGTATTCACTTGCCAGTAACTACAACAAGCCCGGCGTCTTTGGTGACTCCTCTTGCTTGTCTCACCGCGTAAGGCTTATTCATGAGCGTCATTCGACAAGATGGTTTCCGCGATTAAGCATGGTTCTGGCCCTTATGAGCACATCGTCTGCTATATAATATACGATCTGTGGCAATCGAGGACAACAGCTTGTGCCAAAAATGCCGCAAGCAGCATGGGCTCGGCCTGGAGCTCTGGTCCAAACATTGACGACATCCAGAGCTGTCATTGTAACAAAGAGCTTCTGGAGCCGGCCAATTGACAATTGAGGTTACTCTCTCGATTTAGGCCTATCCAGACCGCTTGCGATACAGAGTTAATTGACCAGCCGCGATCGACCGTGTGGCAAGCTCGTGGCCATGAGACTCTAAATCGCGCATGCGATTCTGGATTGGCGCTGCTAGGATTTTTGGTTACGGTCAGCGGTACTTGGATCCACCATATTTTCGTCATTCCTTCACGAAGCAGTGTTGGTACCCTTTGCTTTTGGAGTGTACACCACATGTCTGGATTACCAGAGTCGCGATTACCTTCTTGGAAAGTGGTCGAGGTGAAGTCGTGCTCGACAGCATTCATCCACACAGCAGCCAACCAATCAGAGCGTCCCATTGGCGCAGGCGGGAGCGCACGTGAACGAAACAACCAAAACGTTGGTCCGAGCAGTACCTGCATGAACGGTCGCCTTGGCGAGGCGTACAAGTACCCCTCAGACAGTCTCTTACTTCACTGCAGATCCAACACCTTTACTCATATCCGATACGTGACCTCTTCCCATCGAACGAACGCCCATCACCAGCGGTCCTGCTTGCAGGCCCCTTGGAACAACAATGACGACCATAACGTTCGACGACGGCGTCGACCGTATAAGTAGAGCCCGCTCTCGCGACGAAGGACGCAGCACTGCGACCGATCTTGACGATGGCATCGTCTTCTCACGCGCAGTCTCGTTCGGGCGACGCTCCTCAGGCATTCGGGGTCTCTCGCTGGAACGTGTGGGTAGAACGTTGACCCGCGACGCCGAAGATCCTCAACAGTCAGGTCTGAATATGCCAGGCGACCACAAGAAGGCGCAAGTCTTCCGCGGCACCAAGCTCATGCTTCTGGCCTACCAGTCGATCGGCGTGATCTACGGCGACATAGGAACATCGCCGCTTTACGTATTCTCGACTGTTTTCAGCAGCACTCCGACCCGCGACAATTTGATCGGTGTCCTGTCCCTGATCCTTTGGTCCCTCATAATGATGGTCACTCTGAAGTACGTCATCATCATTCTTCACGCAGACAACGAAGGCGAGGGGGGCACCTTCAGTTGCTACTCACTGCTCTCCCGGTATGCCAACATCTCGAGCCGCGACCCACGTGAAGCTCCTCTGGTCCGCATCGAGCGGTATCAGACCAACGAGATGCACAGATCAAACCTCGGCGTGCGCAACGTCATGGAACGCAGTAAAGTCTTCAAAGCAATCCTCAAGGTCATCGGTGTTCTTGCCGTGACCATGGTCATGTCGGATGGTGTCTTGACGCCGGCTCAGTCTGTCCTTGGCGCCTACCAAGGTCTTGACGCGGCAGTGCCGAACATCAGTCACGGAGCCGTCGTCGGTGCGACTTGTGGGACATTGGTCCTTCTGTTCCTGATCCAGCCCTTTGGGACTGGCAAAATTGGTACCACTTTCGCTCCCATAATCATCATCTGGCTCGGCTTTCTCGGCTCGTTCGGCATCTACAACCTCGCGCACCACGACTGGCGCGTGCTCAAGGCATTCAATCCTGGTGAAGCCTTCTCGTACCTGATCAGGAACAAGACTGACGGCTGGCGGAGTCTTGGAGGTGTGCTTCTGGCCTTCACAGGTGTTGAGGCTCTCTTCGCTGACCTTGGAGCCTTCTCGAGACGCGCAATCCAGATCTCATGGCTTTGTTGGTGTTTGCCAATGCTGCTCCTGGCGTACAGTGGACAGGCTGCATATATTGCCTCCGATATTTCTGGACGGATTCCAGGCCTTGGCACAAATCAAGGACAGTCCTACACAAATCCGGTGTTCTTGACCGTGCCTCCGGGCATGTTAATCCCGACGCTTGTCTTTGCGGTCCTTGCTGCCATCGTCGCTTCGCAGGCTATCATCACTGCAACCTTTCAGCTCATGTCCCAGATCATCAAGCTGAGCTACTTTCCCCAAGTCGAAGTTAGGCACACCAGCAAAACGCACCACAACCAGCTCTATGTCCCGCTGGTTAATTACCTTTTGTGCATTGGCACAGTCATTATTGCTGCTGTCTTCAAGAACACCACAGCTCTCGGCAATGCGTACGGAGTTTGCGTCATGTTCGTCACATTCTTCGATACTTGCATGACATCTCTGGTCGCTTTGCTTGTTTGGAAGATTCCCTCCTACTATGTCATTGTTCCGGCATTGACTATCGCGTGCATGGATGGCGCCTTCCTGTCGTCAGTCCTCACCAAGGTTCCCCAGGGCGGCTGGTTTACACTGACACTTGCCGCTGTCCTGGCCAGCGTGCTGATACTCTGGCGTTACGGAAAGGACAATCAATGGATCGCCGAAGCTAAAGATCGCAAGCCTCTGCCCGAATTCTTGCGGATCGATGAGAATGGTGAATATCGTCTGATGGCGCGCAACGGCGAGAAGGGCGGTGAGGTCTTATCCATCAATCGCGGCTTCGGCATCTTCTTCGACAAGGGCGGCATGAACACGCCCATGGTGTTTAGCCAATTTATTAACAAGCTCGTCAGTACACCAGAGGTGATCGTCTTCTTCCACATGCGACCTCTGGAATATCCAACGGTCCCGGCCGATGAGCGCTTCATTGTCTCGCAGATTAGATTCTTGCCTAACTGCTACCGCGTTGTCTGCCGTCACGGCTTCATGGACGAGGTCGTTACGCCAGATCTAGCGTCTGTCATCTTCGAGCGGGTGCGCAGGTACATCATGAGCAAGCAGCGTAATGGTCCAGCAACGCACAATCGATCGCTCTCTCCTCAGCGTCCCATTGACGGCAGCGCGGTGGATGGCGACACCTCCGTGCTGGACGAGAAGCAAGCGCAGCTGGACTCTGAGAAGACATCGACCTGTCATGCAATTGGTGAGGTCTCCGATATCAGCCTCGGTCTTCTCCAGTCCGCGTTTGACCACAGAGTGCTGTATGTGCTTGGCAAAGAGGAGATGTTTGTGAAGCCAGGCACCAACCTCTGGCGCAAGTTGCTGCTCAAGACATTCCTCTTCTTCCGTGACAACACGAGAACGAAGATCGCGAATTTGAAAGTGCCAACAGACCGCGTCGTTGAAATCGGTTTTGCCAAGGACATCTAGAAAAGGCCGGACCATGCTGAGGGGTATGAGATGAAAGGAGGTGCTCGGGTTTCTCGGTGTCTTCTGATGATGATGATGATGATGACTTGACGGCCGACCATGATTGAGCATGCCTGATGACAAGCACAAGACTTGCTGCTGCTGATTTTTGATACCCATAGCATAGCTAGCGACATTAGCGAGGGCGCTCAAGGATGCTTCCTCACTGCCCAAGGAAGGGCGCGATGCATCGGGGATGCTGCTTCACTGCTCAAAGAGCGCGATGCATCCTGGTAGGTTGGCGTTTCGGTGGGACTGATGGGGCTGCTTTCGCAGTATACGGTAGCTGATGAATAAATATGCATCGACGAACCGTCGTGCGAACTGGTCCCGTCATTTTCTTAATCGGTACAAGCCGAGTACGCTCTTGCCAATGGTCTACCTGTTGGGAGACGCGAAACGACGAAGGAGACGCAAACTTCAGCATAGCATCCCACAACTGGCATCAATGATGCAGGGGCGCGCCAGGTAATGTACCACGGCATGAAGTGTCATCTTGTCATCTGTGCACGCGCGATTTACATGCGATTGGCTGCACGGCCACGTGCAACTCGCGCAAAACCTCAAAAAACATTAGCAAACGCTTACAAAAACTCCATCTCTGGTGATCATACATGCAGGGCCTACTCGTGAACATTGGTGTCATTGGAGACGTCTACATTCAGATCTGTCTGTTCTACAGCCACGACCGTCAGGAGCACTTCCTAGGTCGTCCCCACGCCAGCCGAAAAGTCAGAAATTCAATGCAAAAGCTGAGATTGGTACCATGTGCTGTTTGGCGTCCATCGTGGATAGACGGCTCGCATATCGTGCTGATCCTGACATATCAGATCACGTCTTCTCGCTCCCATCCTGTCGGCTTCTGGTACTTGATGTCTTTGACAGGATGTGGCTTGTCCTCGTCCT
This sequence comes from Teratosphaeria pseudoeucalypti, assembly GCA_013403795.1. NCBI lineage: Eukaryota > Fungi > Ascomycota > Dothideomycetes > Mycosphaerellales > Teratosphaeriaceae > Teratosphaeria > Teratosphaeria pseudoeucalypti. The sequence continues at coordinate 42,886 of JABBMZ010000083.1, forward strand.
TGTATTGCGAGACATACGGGTTGGGGTCATTCTTTTGGTCCTGTAGCAATCAGAGTCAGAATGTGCCTTGGTCGCAACGAGGCAAGAGCAATGGAGACTTACCAGATTTCCGAGGGTATGGTTGACCTCCCTATGCTTGCTCTCATCCGCGCGAATGTAAAGAAGCAAGTCTCGCATCGTCCGGCGGCCCTCGGGCATATGCCAATACTTTATGGCAATGTCCGGTGCCCGCATCTTCTCGAACATCGGAAGCTTGCCTGCGTCAATATCCTCGATGACACGAGTGTATGTGATGACCGCCTCTTCCTCCAGGTAGCCAACGAACCTGTGACATGTCCGTGGGCTTAGAAGATAGCTGACGAACATGCTGTTGAAGAACACGCCTTGTGCTCCCAATACCATCAGCCGCATGAACCATCCCGGTTCAGCCATCTTCAGGAATGTGAGCAGGTGCATGCGCTCGTTGTACGATTCTTCCAACAATGTCTCAATCCAGCCATTATCTCGCTTCATCTTCCTCATGCTGTGCAGATGCCTTAACATGCCTGCAACCATACCCGGTACGCCCGCCACGGACTCCAAGAAGATGAAGCGAATCATCCATTTTCTCTCACTCATCGCGCTCTTCGGCGTCAGACCCTGTGCCTCTGGGCCTACAGTTGGACCAGGCGTTGGCACGTGGGGGTCTTTCCTGTAATCAGACGCCAGATCAAGTCCCCAACGTAGTATCCTCATTGTCGACAATGCGGCGTAGTCCGACCAACTCTTGGCGTTGCGATGCGCGACCTTGACTGTCTCCATCTGCTCTTGCGTATAGACAGGGTGTTGCCATGCTGGCTCGGTCGTGCGGATGTGAGGTGTATCGGGTGCTGGAAAGAACTCTTTGATCGAGGCTGGTTTGGTGGTGCTGAACTGCCGGCGAGGCGATAGCGTTTTTGGGAGGCATATCAGAGTCGGGCTCGCCATGGAGTATGCTATCGAGCCATGAATGGATCGGAGAATATGAGCAGCGGACTGCTTCGAAAGCGTGGTGGTAGTGATGCTTCGACTACAGTTCATCGGTGTATTTGATCTTGATAATGCTGTCGAATGTTGAGCTAATAAAGTATCTGTGTGTTCAGCTTGTAGTGCGATGATGCTAGTGACCCTTCTTGAACCGTATGAATAACAATGGACGAAAGAGTGGTGCTGTAATTGAGGCAAACGGCCTTTTAGATATACACAAACCTGCTCAATCTTTCTATAGCGCAGACCAAACCAGCACGGCCACGCGGCATTGGTCAGCTGAGCCACGGAAACGCCGCATATCGGGTTGCAGAGGAATCATGGCGTCGATGACTCCTTCTGCTATTGTACACGGAGGTAGTCAAAGCCTTTGTCTGGACGACGCACTCGGCGCAGCTCGGGATCGCTGAGTCCGGGAAAATTTGTTGCCGACATGACTATCAACTCGGGCTCTGGCTGTAGGTCTTTTCAGGACGTAGATCTTTCATGCCACTTCTTGATCCAGGCGTATCTCTTGCTGATACTGGCCTTCGCCAACTCTTTGTGAGTCTGGCTCTCCAAGACCAAGTCTGCAGATTGTGTGGAACTCGCGATTATGTCGGCATGCCGGCCAGCGCGGATCGACTGTGGCGGTTTCGGGACAATCAGGAATCAGCGGTGGGCAGCCAAGACCTACGACTTATCCCGCAGGTGGCACAGCTGAGTCACCAAGGCCAGCGCATGTTCAGAGATCATTAGCATTAGAGACTGGGCCAAGATGGGTATATTTCGTATTTGCGTCCGTTTATGATAAGCTGCTCGCGATGCCTGTAGCCAACGAGCGGTGTACATCTCTTGGAGTTGGACCATGTCAGCCTGCAAAATCGTACAAGGGTAGTGATGGTCCAGGACGGCGCCAAGCAGTGAATGGTTTCGTAAGCATTCTCCTGTATCATAAGCAAGCAATCGCGAAGTCAGGTGCTCTACGGCGTAATCACTCGACCGATTGAGTGACTACTAGATCAATGTCCTAAAGGAGCGCTATACAAGTCTCGCGCATTCGTCGTCTCTCAAAGCCTAGAGCCGTCAAAATGCATGTTCTCATGGCTATTGGACAACGATTACATGGACTCACCGCTCAAAGCCATTGTCGCTGTTCTTCGTCTCGATGTCGTTCTGATCGACCTTCGATACCTTAGCCGCCGAAGGACCCATTCGAAGGTGCTGGACGAATTTGTCGATTGAGCTGGCATCGCCTTGCGCCTCGCCGCACACAGTGCCGTCTGACTCGTTCTTGGCCCACCCGGTAATGTTTAGACCATTGGCTTTCTGGACTGCGAAGGACCTGCCGGGCTGTCAGTGCTTGCATTCGCGGCTATGCTTGCCGGCCGCCGGGTGAAACGACACCACGATTCAAGAGACAGCACATTAAGCGCTTCTGGAAGAGGCTGAAGTCATGGGCCCTTCCTAGTCATGATGGTCTGGCCAGGGGAGTGCCTCGACGACGTGGCCTTAGACATGCACGTGCAGTCTGGTCTCGAGGCTGGGTATTCATGCGGCAGCCTGTCAGGTGCGCTTACCGATAATTGACACCTTGGACATCGCCTTCAACCTTATACGTGATCTGTGAAGCTGTTAGAGCTTCCTAAGGTGGTGAAGGTCATCTACCTTAGCTACCTACTCGCTTGGACATATTGGCCGCGGTGGACGTGAACCTTCGCATGGATTGCTCACGTGTTGCTTGAGGTTGGTGTAATCAATGGCTTTTCTATACATGTACTTCTTGTTCCTGGCTGAGCACATGCACACCAGAGCGATATGCTCGGCCACGTCACAGGGTCGTGGGAGCGTGCTTTGGTCGCGACGGGGAAGGCGCACGGCGTGGTGATTGTGACATGGTGAGAACGGAAAGCCGCAATACTGTACAATGTTGGCGCAGTGTCAATAGTCTCACTGTAAAACCAAGAACCAACCTAATCAGATTGCCAGATCACGCCAGAAGGACGGTAGGAGTACAATATAATTTGTCCGGTCCAGGCTCTTGGACTAGTCTGCCCGTTGCGGAAAGTGGCAGCGCCCGGAGATTGAAGCCGTAGTGCGCGTCGACATCGCGTGTCTAATGTTTATTGGAAGACGGCGCTGAGCATCCCCTGCCCGGTGCAGCAAGGAACAAATGATCAAGACAACTTTCTCTCGATAGCGATAGCAGACAGGGCGGAATATCTTTTGCAACCATCGCAACTGTCAGAATAGCAGAGAGGCGTATTGGCATTGGGTGTCACGGCAGAGACGAGATCAGGGGTCCAGCCGAGTCGCACAAAGCTGTAGTAACACGTATCAGGCATGGCATATGCAGATTCCACGCCTGCGAGCGGCGCGACCACACCTCTCGGACGACCAGACTCTCCCTCGCCAGATGTTTCGCCGTCGCTTGCGCTGGACGCCGTTCCACTTCTAGACCGATCTGTATCAACTCCCTCCAACTCCTCTGGCTCAACACTTTCCACGCGGTCACGGCACTCCCGATCATCCGATGGAGGCTCAACGGTAGTCAAGAGAAGAGGTTATGTCCGACCGCAAGGCACATCGTTCGCCGATTCTGCGAGGAATCGAGACAGTGTAATGAGTTTGGGAAGTATTGCGCACATGCAATACTACTTTGCAAGAACTGGTCTTCTGGATGGCAAGGGAGCACAATTGATGAGAGATCAGGATAAGGACAAGAACAAGAAGAAGGGTGATGGTGACAAGGAGAACTGGCAGCCGTCAATGTCAGGATCCGCACTCGACGAGCTTGCAGCGTCTTCTCTCTCGGTGTATGAAGGCACACCACTTTACGCCGTGTCTGACCCTGGACAGGAGACCGCGTTCGTGGAAAGCCCAACAGACATGGTGAGCAATAGCGACGGATGGAGCACCGGGAACGGCGGCCTACCACTAATGCTGCCGCCAACCGTGAGCACGTACAAGCAGAGACCCTCTTACACCGAGCCTCTACCAGACCTGCCAGTGCTTCGACGAGAATTGAAAGAGGCATTGCAAGATGCCTGCAAGGTCATTGAGGAGTCTCAGAAGCAGCAAGAGGGGAATGAGAAAGACCAGATGGAGCGGAATGATGCCTTTTACGAGATCGAAGGCTTGCACATATTGGATATCATAACTCTGGCTATTCGAGCCGCAAAAAACTACTATACTGCCCATTCACACCCAGAGAAACTATATGCAATTCGGTTGGAAAAGGACATACGAGGTGATCTGTACCAAGTCCTCGACATATTGAAGCGGATGGCGAGCCGCAATTTCAGGGGCGGAATGAAGTTGATGGAGCTTGCAGGCATTGTAATGTGGATTGAAAGCATTGACAAGCTACTCAAAAAAGAAGAGCAACAGGAGCTTGATGAGGCTGCCGAGCGTGAAAGCTGGTCTTGGCGCGATGGCGATTGGACTGGGAGGGAGCGGGAGCGGGAGTGGTTGTTCTTGAAGTCCTTTGACAGCGACACGCCAGCACTTGCTCAGTGGCCGGAAGCATCGGGTGAGCAGACACTACCAAGTGCTTTTCTACTGGCACTGCAAGACGGTCAACGTCTTGTCAAGCTGCACAACGCACTGGTCGCCAGGTCGAAGAGGCAATTCGACTTGATCAAGAGCTGGCATTCCGATGTAGGGAAGCACTATCGCATGGCTGAGAACCTGCGATACTGGATCAAGGCATCTGAGCTGCGATGGGAGATCAAGCTGACCGTGCCGGTCTCTGACGTGGTTAACGCTAAAGATGCCGCGGCATGGAAAGCCTTTGACGAGGCAATCTTCAAATGGAGTCAAGGCATTCGGGCCGAGCTGACTGAAGAGTGGCGACAAGAAGCCGCTCAGGAAAAACGAAAGCCCCCTGAGCTAAAGGTCGAAGTTCCTGGTGCTGGTGACAGCGGGACTCCAGGCGATCTGCCCGCCGAGCAAGCGGTCGCATAGCGTAGACTGGTTCGCGCGAGGCGACATCCAGGATCGAGAGGGAACAGCCGCTTGAGCGGACGTTCAACGGCGATCAATATATCAGATTGGAGAACTTCCCCTTTGAGCTTTGATAAATTCTTCCGGGGAATCCTTTGAAAGAGGATGTGTTTTTATTAAGATGATACCCAGTTGCTGTCGTACCGGCGCAGATAGTATATACTGCTACATCCTGCACCTCCTTTCACAGCATGTCGTGCACTGTGCATGTACGTGATCTAGATTGACAAACCCAGTCGTAGAGATTAAAGGCGACGCTAGATCGCAAGAACCTTGTACCCAATGGACGCTGCCGGCTTGCCGAATCGAAAGTTTGACCACGTGCAGTCTTTACGGAGGATTAGTCGCGTCCACTCGAGTTCCCCGTCATGAAACGATGCGTGTGCCATGTTGCTTTTCGCTTCTCATGTGATACCGTGGTGTTGCACAAGCTGCGGACGAATAACCGTCGTCGTCGTTGTTGTTGTTGCATGTGTCCATGTTCCAATGATATGATGTGGAAGTGAGGTGACCCACCCGGCTTTGTTTTGGGCTTGATTTTCAAGCAGAGCTATTGTCGAGGACATCACCGCCTTCTGGCGTGAAAGGGACTTGCTCTGGTGAGTCGTCTTCTGTTTCTTGACTTGAATGTTGCGTAAAAAGGCACCACCCAGGTAATCGATGAGTGTTTGGCGTCAGAGTCATTATTGTTGATCGAGGGACGTGCTTGTTTGTCCGCTCAATAATAATAGGCAGACGGGCTACATACTTGGGCGTTTGGGTTTGCGTAGCCTGAGGGGGTAAATCGCGGATCATGTGAAAGCAGGATGTCTAACGTGGAGAACACGACAGCGCATCTCTCTCCATTGATACTCCCTGCTGAGGTGGGACTCACATCAACGGTCGCCTCGAAGACGGACTCAACGCCGAGACTCCTCGATACCACGAACCGGCACGTTTCTCCACCCATCTCTGCATCCACGCTCTCCGCGTTCATCATCGACGACGCTCTGCACGTCGACAGCCAGGGACCCCGGCATGCTCAGCGGCCTAACAAGCGCGTGTCTCCCGGACTAATCGAAAGACTTCGACGCTTCGACGCATATCGGAGACGGAGGGCGGAGGAAGAGGCGCGTCGGAAATCTGCTGTCATTGGGCGTATTCCAGAAGAACAGCTTGCGCATCTTGAGCTCAGAGTCAAGGAGCGGACGGTTGAGGTGCAGAGGAAGGGCAGGGCGTGGCGAGGTCCGCCCATTAGAGTTGACATGCCCTCTTCTCCTGATGTGGCATCTTCGTGCGAGGCTAGTAGTACGCATGGGCTTGGCGGTGTCAGACTCAGCGGCGGACCCGTGCTGAATGCGCAATCTGAGAGTGAGGTCTCTCAACTGGAGAGTGATATCAGCAGTATTATAAGCATAAGTGAGCGCTTGGCGGCAAGCGATGCGGAAGATGCTGCCGAGGATGGACTGGTGGATAGCGAGAAATATAGACTACCAGATATTGGGAAGACGAGGTTGCATCTGAGGACCAAGGAGCCGCTGTCACCAATGCCTAGGCAGGTCCCTTCCATCACTTCAAGGAGACCTTCGACGCCGACACCAACAACGCCGAAGAGTATGACCAAAGACAGCGACGAGGGCTATGGACATGCGATAATATACACCAACGGAATGGGCCATTCGCCGAGCAGGCAAAGCGTGGCGGAGAGCGTATATCCAGCTGGTGCTCCAGCTGGTGCGCATAATGGCAGCACGGAAAATGTCAATGAAAGTGACTTCATCAGCTCGGGCATCTCCAGGGCAGGCTCGATCTACACATTGTCCCGAGTGAGCTTCACCGGACAGCTGGCGCAATTGACGAGTATGAAGCTGCCTGACGCAGAGTCTATGTCGAAACGAATATCGTCTATCCCGACTTCAAAGGAAGCGGCGAAAGAGTTGTCAGATGCGTCCGAACAAATCCGGATGTGGGTCAGCCAAGCATCTAAGGTGCTTGGAGGATTGAATGCCGAAGACGATGTCGAGTGGGCCGCTGCTGGAGGCCGTGATGGGATGGAGGACGTCGACAAAGCGATCAGCCGCTTCGACAGGCTTGTACAGGTCTACGTCACGTCCATCGAGCGGCTGCAGACCCGAGACGATATCAAGCAGCTTTCGGCACCCGAGCTCTTGACAGTCGTGACCCAGATGGAGAGCATCATTGGTAGTTGGGATCATGTCAAGCAGACGCTGAGTGGGGTCAAGGAGCAGGTTGAGATCGCAATGGAGTGGGAAGAGCTATGGAACACGGTACTTGGCGAGATTGGGCAGGAGATGGAAGGCTTGAATCGACTGGTGTTTGAGATGGAGGAAAAGCGTCACTCAGGTGCAGAGGGCTTGTTGAGCAGTAAGGACAGTCTGGATATAAGCGAGCTGGAGACCATCATCGAGGAAAGGCCTGGTAAGCGTGCGATACTGTACAAGCGCAGTTCCAGCACGGCGTCTCTCGCACCGAGCTCGCCGCTACAGGCAACGCCTTCAACACAGCTTGAGAACAAGGATGAGCCGAGCCTGCTGGCCTTGTTTGCGCGGATGCAACCACTCCGAGCGTCGCTTGACTTTTTGCCTATGAGGCTGTCCGCCTTCCATCTGCGGGCAGCACCTATCTTTCCCACCGCCTGTGAAGATCTCGAGCACAGACAGAGCCAGCTGGAGGACCAATGGAAGAAACTGGAGGCGGACGCTGAGTCATTGCGGCGAGAATTGGGCGAGGACAAATGGATTCTTGTCTTCAGGAATGCTGGCCGCCAAGCTTTGAAGATGTGCGAGTCGGTGTCACGGAGCTACAACAAGCTCAAAGATGCAGCCGACTCAGAAGAACATCAGACGGATCCTGTTGCCTTCACCAAGAAGGTGGAAAGCTACGATGCCAAGAAGACTCACTATGGACCTGCCTTGGAGCGAGTCCTCGCCATCATTGATCGAGGCGTGCTTGATAGACTGACGGTCAATGGTGAGATCCTGAGGCTACAGTCAGATATGAAAAAAATGTGGACCAATTTGCAAGACGAGATGCGGGATTTGGACTCGAGACTAGAAGACATCGGAAGTCAGAGCCGAGATAAGCAGCTCAGGGACTCAGTGTCCACAGCAATGTCCAGCGAGCGCTCCGTGGCAAGCAGTATGCTTGACGGTACGCCTGGCTCTTCACCAGCCAGCAGCGTTGTCGGTACCAGCGAGAAGAATAGTTTGCAAGGCGGCAGGACCCCGACGACCTTGACACATACCAATACCAGACGGTCAAGCACGGTCGCGCCGCAGAAAGTCGCAGGGAAACTACCAGCCGGCAGGGTGGCGTCTTGTAGCGGCATACCAAAACGCACGCCACTGACACAGACGCCACTGACACACCGGACCTCATATGGGTCGTTGGGCCATGGCGCGGCGTCACCTTCACCAGTGCCCACCAGGATCTCGATGAAGCCGGAGACGCCCGTGATCAACAAGCCAAAATTCCGAACCGGCAAGCCTGAATACAAGGACTTCCTGCCATTGTCAGCATTGGAGCCAAGTCCCTATGCCAAAGCACCTATCACACCGAAGACGAATTACCTTCGTGCGAGCTCGCGAACGACTCCAGTCACGGCACCTGCACGATCTTCTAGAGCAGTGTCGACACCTGCATCCAGCATGCCTCGTCCGGCATCGTCATTGCGCAAGTCGATGCCAGCGAATGGGGCACGCAAGTCATCACTGCCAGTCCCTACGATCAGTACGCCCAAGCGCGCGAGCTCAACCACGCCATCACCGCTGGCGCACAAATCATCGTCATCCGCTCTGGTGAGGCCTTCGTCACGGCTGGCGAGCAACGGGCGGAAGAGCAGCATGCTCCCGGAACGTAGCTCGCCGCTGTTCGCGGATGGCAATGAAGCAGATTCCGAGAGCCCATCGCACAACAAGACGAGGCCTTTGAGCTCGCTAGGAAGGCCGCCGAGCTTGCTGGTCACGCCGAGCGGCAGGAGGAGCAGTTTGCTCCCTAGGGCTAGCAGTCGGCTGGAGAAGGTCGGCGAGGGTGCTGCTCCTAAGTGACGAGATCCTCGCTTCTCTTGACAGCTTGTCGATGTTCACGGCACATTCATTGAAGAGCGGTTTTTGTTTATCGGCTATTGCATGGCGTACGGGTTTGCAGATTGCTGAAGTGATTATGAGCTTGCATACGCTACCAGCAGAGCGTTGTTTGGAGCATGTTCGATTAACGACCACAAGTCTTCTCTTATGTTCTTTGAGCGTTTGGGTGGACGACGCCGAAGAATATGATACCATTGTACGAGTAACTGCATGATGTACCTTGCATTTTCCACCAGCACTTCTTCATCATTGAACGATGCTGATGTTCACCGCTTCACAGCGGAGACGTGACGTTCTGTCCTTGGCATAGGTGATGCGCCACCGTGAATGTAGTAGCAACATCAGTATACGTTGTCGAACCAGCCATTACTGCTGTAGAAGGAACAGACTTATTTCATGTCAGGTCTCTTCCAGGGCGAGCGAGCTTATTCTGCCTTGATATTCAAGCAGCACAAAAGACATTTGCATCTCACTCTTGACCTGACTTAACTCCTAGACAGTGGCCTCCATCTTAGATCCCTTCCAACAACGATGAAATTCATTACAGCAAAAATTGACCACCACTTCGACTCCCACGGCCCTTGGACGCCAGGCATGCTCCTCAGCCAGAAGAAATCACTACTACGAGACCAAGTCGCAGCAATGACTTTGAACCTCACGAACGTGATGGCCAGTCTGGGTCTGGAGTCAACGGGGAATGGTCAGTGGGTGTTTGAAAAAGAAGTCAATGCCGCTTTCGTGCCTTCATGGGTGGCTACAACAAGCGCGGATGCGGGTGATAGGAAGCCGGAGTTGAGGCCGGAGGAGGTCGAGGGTCTGAGGGAGGCGGCGAGGGTGCACAGGGAGAGGAGGTTGATTTCTTTTTCGAAGCCTGTGACGGGATATTTTGGGCCTTGTGGGTTGAGTCTTGGGGACTATGAGGGGGAGGTGCTGTGGGGTTGTAGTCGAAAGGATGGTTGAGTGTGGTCTGGCGGGACGGATGCTGCGGAATTGGCTGTTCTTGCCGTTCTTGCGATTCCTCGACTTGTAATATGGTGGACGTGGGAGATACAGGGGTGAGAGCGAACGTGTCGATAGGGTATTTCGCTCAGTCCGCAAAGGTGCAGGCGTATAGTCAAAAGGAAGGAAACCAAGGCTGGATCGATCGCAACCAGCCAATGAAGCCGGAATTTCACCTGCATGAACCGAGCAGATGAGCTTCTTTAGGGGATGCATCTTTTGGAAGAAAGGCAGCATTTGAACAAAACGTTACATGTTCTGGCTGTTGTGGTTCGACAATAGGTACCTGATAAATACGTTGTTGACGGGATGCCAAAGCACTTATACCAGTTGCTGGAACCACATTCGTCACGGGATGATGCCTCATTGTGTCTTGTGCTTCTCGTGATCGTGGCTTGGGAGCTTTCCAGACCAGCTTTCGAACCTAGGTGTAGGTTTCAGGGGGTTGGAATTGCGCGTCCTTTGGGAATGGCGTACGCAGATACACGTCAAATGTCCAGTGGAATGAGGCGCAACACTGCCGAAGAATGATTGACCATAGGAGGTATGATAAGAGGTTGCTCGCCTGGCGGAAAGCAATGGAAGAAGGAGAATGCACGTCATTGCCATAAGTAAACAACTAGTAAACACGGCGAGCCTGTCGCGGAGGAGCGCGCAAAGGAGAAGTTCCCCTCGGTGTTCCACGCTACCGGCGAATCCCTGTAGCTGCGAGGATGAATCGCATGGGCGTGCTAGCACAGTAGGTATCATGTCACCATGTGAAAGGTAGACATCTGCTGCTCTACTTCCTTCTTTGCTCTTGAGGGACATAATAAATATGCCGTTCGCTTGATGTCGCCCTTGCGTTTCTACCAGATTGGGTTAGAGTCGAAGGACAGAGCTTCAAAGGAACCGTGGGAATGAACATGAGCGCAAAACTTCGAGCATTCCATCCGGTCCGTCTTGCGACCACCGCGGTCATACTCGCCGGCCTCTTTCTCCTCTGGCAATCATGGCTCCCCCAATACGTATTCGATCGAGGTTTAAGACCTGTCTACCATGATGACTCTCGACCGAGAGTACAAACGCAAGTCGAAGACACAGGCGCCGACCATGATGCTGCACCCTCCGCCGCCCACGCTGCCCAGAGGCCTGACAACATGCAATCGTGCAAAGAGATGCCAGGCGCAGATAAAGTCATGGTCATCCTGAAGACGGGAGCAACAGAGCTCTACCAGAAGCTACCCGTCCATTTCCTGACTACATTCACGTGCATACCGAACTTCATGCTGTTCTCAGATATCAAGCAGAACTTCTCGGACTACCCAGTGTACGATGCGATCGCGCCTGTTACAGAGGGACGCCGAGCGAAGCATGAAGACTTTGAGCTGTACAGGAAGTTGCTGGAGTACAAGAAAGAAGGGCAGGATATGAGCCAACTGAAGGGTGATTCTGGATGGAATCTGGACAAATGGAAGTTTCTACCTATGCTGCATAAGGCCTTCCTCTCCGCTCCGGACAATATCGAATGGTTCGTTATGATTGAGGCAGACACGAGCTTGGCATGGGCAAATCTATTGCTTTATCTGAAGACCATGGATCCGAAGAAGCCGTACTATCTTGGCGCGCAAAACTTCATTGGCGAAACTACTTTTGCGCACGGCGGCAGCGGCGTGGTATTCTCTCGTGCAGCTGCCGACACACTCGAGGCTGAGCGCGCCAAAGGGCCGCGACCATATGACGAAGTGTGGGAAGAGCGTACGACTGGGTATTGCTGCGGTGATGGAATCGTAGCTCAAGCGTTTCTAGATGTTGGCATTCATCTGACGCCTGCTTGGCCGCTGATCCAGGGGGAAACAGTAAGCAGCATCGACTGGACGGACAATCATTGGTGCGCGCTAGCAATCACTTGGCACCATGTCACAGCTATCGAGATAGATTTGATGTGGCAGTTCCAGAAACAATGGATCGAGAAGCATGGTTGGGATGTGCCTTTCTTGCACCGCGACGTCTTCAACCACTTCATCAAGCGACATATTGGTGTGACGAGGACGGCGTGGAATAACCTCTCCAAGGATCTCAAGATTGTCTCCCCCGAGCTCGCAACAGGTGACGATAGAGACTTCTCCGAACTCACGTCCTACCAGCAGAAGGGCGTTGAATCTGCAGAAACATGCGCCGTGGCTTGCAAGCACGAGAAGGAGTTTGAATGCATACAGTGGATGTGGACTCCTGGCCGCTGTCATCTTGGCAAGGACATCAGGTTTGGCCAAAGCGATGAGGCGGATGAAATTGGGAATTGGACGTCGGGTTGGATGTCTAACCGCATTGCGGCATTCGAGAAGAAGCATGAGAATTGCAAGATTCGCTGGGAGGGTGTTTGAGCGGCTGAAAATCGCAACATGGATCTTCGACTGGCTGTTGGGTTCATGACATGTAGGAGCATGGATCTTGCAGGAGCAATCCTCGAACGCTTTAGGCATTACGATGGCGTTCTGGGTTGCATGCTGGATGGCGAACTCGATATCGAGTCTGTGGGAGGCGTCTGTACTTTTCTGGCAAGAAGAGGATACGCACAGGATCAACGCTACTCGCGAAATGATTACACGAAATAATACATATGTACGTCTCGCGCAGTTCCCCGGCCGAGGTATCTAGATCGGCATTCACTGACAACACTAGGGGCCAGACGTTTGGTCTGACTGGCGGACCACGGAATAGCTTGGCATGATGTAACTTCGCGCTACCTCATTCCTGACGATGCCTGACCTCATTGCACTGCTACATTCCCTGCTCCACGCGCGCTCACCACACATGCGGAGAACATACTGAACAGCGTAAAGCACCATGATCGTCCGCAGGGAGCCCTGTGCGGGTAGGGGGTTTCTGTGCTCTCGACGAACAAACCTAAGTCCAGTTCGGTCTTGTCCATTTCCGTGTTCTACTACAGTTTATGGTTCCTGCAGAGTCGTGCCGTCGTTCTTCTCCAATCTCTCCATGTCGCGTGTTCGTGGCGAATTATTCGCATTTCAACCCTGCCAATAGTACCAGACTGTGGCCATCCGCCTTATCGCTTTCGTCTTCGTCTTCGCTGGCACGTTGAGCCATTGACGTAAAGAAACCCGCTGATGCTCAGCTCTCTGCTTGCGACAGTCCTTCCGGATACTTAGATATGAATGAACGGCCAAGGCGAAGATCTGTTTTTCGTGAAATTGGTCTTGATAATCCCGGACCTGCACCAACGAGGAATATTTTGGCAAACGAGAGACCGCAGAGCGTCCGCTTCCGGAGTCGAGACGACGCGCATGTGGTCGACAGGAACGAAGATGTGGACGTAGTTGGAGCCTCAGCTGTGAACGACGAGCCACAAGCGACGCCTGCGCCTACCGCTCCAAGATTGCTATCGAGCCGCCCTGCGATGGACCGAATCGGCGCGATATTACTACTCTTTGCAGTGGCATTGCCATTGCTCAGAGACGCACCGTGGCTCGGAAAATCTGCGACACTGCCTCTTCAGCCCGTGGAGGGGGGCGTGATCCCTCGTGACGCATCGACCAGGACTGGGCCCATTCTGTCGACAAGATCAGACAGCCCTACAGACGTCTGCTTTAGATGGGCACAGCAGTCTGCCATCGTGAATGGCACGCTGTATCTTTACGGTGGCGAGGCATCCACATCCGCCGACCAGACAGAGAACACATGGAACAATGACTTCCTCACATTGGATCTCACCACGTCTTGGCAGATAGCATCACCTTCCCTCACGGGTCTCCCCCAGCCCTCTGGTCCTCCAGCTGTCGCTCTTGGTTATCTATGGAACTCACACGACTCACTCTACTTGTATGGTGGCGAGTTCTCCTGGAAGCCTGTAAAATCGCCCACGGCGTTCAGCCTTTGGGAGTACGATATTATCTCGCAGTCGTGGACCGAGCATAGCGACCCCACGACGTCCTCAGGTGATAGCGCACCTGACCATGGTGTTGCGGTACAAAGAGCAGCTGAAGGTGCTGGCGCCAGTGTACCCTCGCTTGGCCGAGGATTCTATTTTGGTGGACACCAAGACGGGTATACCACTCAAGGGTGGTCGCAAAGTGTGCCCAGAATCTATCTTCAGTCTTTACTGGAGTTCACCTACCCCGGCTATACCAACGATGCGGTCACCGCCCTCTCAAACAGCAAGACAGCTGGGACGGATGGCAACTATCGCAACATCACGGAAGGTGGCCTGCAGCAATCAGCGGGCTTTACTGAACGTGCGGATGGCTTACTGGTCCATGTACCTGGCTTTGGAGATCAGGGTATTCTTCTCGCTCTGGCTGGTGGCACGAATGAGACATTCACCCAGATGAACGAAATCGATGTTTACGACATTGCCAACTCCACGTGGTACAAGCAGTCGACTTCCGGCTCGACACCAAATATGCGCGTCAATCCTTGCGCTGTGGCGGCGAGTGCACCAGATGGTAGCTCTACCAACATATACATGTTTGGCGGCCAGAACTTGATCCCTTACGACAACCAGACCGAGTATAACGACATGTGGATCCTTACATTGCCATCGTTCACCTGGATTGAGGTCGATCAGGGTAATCAGAGTGTTCCCTACGGACGATCTGGCCACACATGTAACATCTGGGACGCTCAAATGGTTGTTGTTGGCGGCTACGTGGGTGATCAACTGAGCTGCGAGAGCCCCGGTATCTACGTGTATGATCTCAGCAATGTCGAGTGGATTCAGCAGTTCACCGCCCGAAGCAGTGGCACGGATGATGGGAGCTCTGGCTCTGGGTTGGACAGCACAAAGACCGCCACGGCGAGCGGCTCCAAATCTACAGCCAGCACCAATCTCAATTCCACTAGTGCTGACAACCCATTCAATCAACAGCCTGCTCAAATCGGCAACGGATCAAGCTCAGGTGGCTTGGAAGGCTCGTACGGCTACACAGTACCCCAAATCGTCATCGACGTCATTGGCGGTGGACCAAGCGGCGGCGCCACCGTCACCAAACCAGTCGTCACTGCTACGGCTGGTCCTCTGGCGACTGGCTCAGCCGTAACCTATACGGTCACCAGCGCTGACGGCTCCACGGCGACTGAGACAGCATCGGCTAGCAGCGGTGGAACTGGCTCTTCAAGCAGCGATGGGAGTGGTGGGCCGAACATTGCTGCTATCGTAGTTGGAGTTATATGCGGCCTCTTGTTCCTCGTCGCCTGCTACTTAGCATTCTGTCTCTACGTGTACCGCAAACAAATACAGCTCTACAAACGACACGCAGAGATGGCCCAGCGCCAGGCGCGTGGCGAGAAGACACCCGCTGTCGCCGGCCTGCTCGCGTCTGATAGTTCCAACAAGACGAGCGACGAGAGGAGACGTCTCGCGGACGGTACTATGCGGTTGTCGGAAAGCGCGAGCCAGAACGAGAGCTATGGTGGTAGGAGTGCAGATCAGACGAGCTCGAGCGGCAGGCCGGATTACGGGCAGATGAGGAGGGACAGCGATGGGAGTAGTATGGATAACTTACTTGTGGATCACGAGCCTACGTTTGTGGGTGTCATGTTGAATCCGAGGAGGAGCTTGAGGGTTATTAACAGAGATTGAGAAAGCGACAGAAGATGTTACGGCTTACTGCATCGGGAGACAGTGATGAGTGTACGGCCGAGCATTTGTATGAGTATAGCGTGTCTGTTCAAAATACCCTTCATACGTAGCAGTTTCAGAAAGATATCGATGACACGCCTGCGGGCATTTTTCACCTGAAATGTGTGGTGTGGATATGAGTGTTGTGATCACCAGAGTCTGGACGTACTAATATGCAGCACACGACACACCGTGCCGATAACGACTGCCGTTTTACGTTGAGTGGGCAACGACGGTTGAGCCTGTGTTTTGTTCCAAACCGATAGTCACGAGCGGCTCCATCGAACTCCCACAGTACTCTGAACATGTCACTAACCTGATCCCAAAACATCAAGCACTCGCATCTACCATATCACCTCCGATCTGATCTGCCCTCGCCAGTACCTGATCGTCCAGCATGCTTGGAGATCCATACGGATACCCATCGTCAAAACGCCACTCCATACACCGAACCTGAGGCCCCGTGAACCTAGCATATGCATATAAAACACACCGCCCGTAGTCTCAAAGGTCAGACCTTATGAACACAGATCCACACCGGCGGCAAGTCCGTCCCACGCTTCTTGTCCCACCCCATACTCTTCAGCGTCCCCTTGGCCTTATCGCTCGTGTACTCAATAGTTGTCCCCTGAGAGCCAAGTCAGCTGCGTAATCACACTGCCGAGACATACGACCACCGACCTTGAACCAGGTGCTGCTGCCGCCTTCGAGCACCTCCGTGGCAGCCCAACCCTTGCAGTGCTCGGCGAGATCGACGTCGGCGGGTTTGGCGTCCGCTCTGACGTGCTCGATCATGGAACTGACGGTCTTGGAGGTGTCTACTGTGAACATTTTAAAGCCGCTGCCGCAAGTCAGTGCTGATTGAGAACAATAGGAGAGTGTGCGGCGTACAGCTTGACGCCCTTGTACTTGGGATCCCAGACTTTGGCCGCCTTCCTGAAGATGTTGATCTGCGTGTGATCGTCCTGGGCAGGAAACATGTAATTGGCCCCATTCGGAATCGATGGTGGTTTGCACAAGTTCGTCTTCTTCTTCGGCTCGTCCGTTTTCTCCGACTTGCTCTCTTCCTTCTTTTCCTCCTTTGGTGGCGGTGGCGGCAGCTTGATTTCCTTCATGGGCGCATCCTTGGCCTTCGATGGCGCCTCAGATGCCTTGGCTGACTTCGGCGTACACTCGACCTTGACCTCGACCTTTGGCGGCGGTGGCGGTAGTCCGACGTTGATATTGTAGACACCCAGCGGGCCTGGAACGCAGAGGGGCGGTGGTGGGTAGAAGTACATGACGGGTTTGGGAGGTGGAGGACTTGATGCGTACTGATAACCGTCGTCGGCACGCCAACCTTCTGGGGCTAATGGCATAAGATTGTGGTTGACTGGATCTCGAAGGAGGTGTAAGTAGCTTGATATTTGTTGATATCAGGATATAGTGCTTATCGTTGTTGTCAATCGACTAGTGGTGTCGATTATTGATCGTTTTGGGGACAGAGAACAAAAGAACCGCAAGAGACATATTTATGCCTCATGTTTGATCATATGGTGAGCACGGTTCCGCTGACGTGGTGACTGTTGTTTGCCGGTTCTTCCACCTGTAGGTCAGCCCGCATGCCGCCAGCCAAAACATTGAGCACGATTTCGGGTCACACGGGCTGCTTCATAGCCACTGTAGACATGTGTCCGTGACTATCCCGGTGCTCCCTGGCTGCGCCGTACGATAGCTGGAGACGACTGTATTGCCTGTCGTAGAGCATGTGTTTGCCAGCTCGAAGCTGGCGCTCGTGACCAGGCTTTGCCGCCTGATGTTTTGCTGACCTTCTGGTGGTACCTATGGCTCTGCACATATCAGCCGCTGTCGAATTTACCAAGTCTGGCAAGCTAGTCGCGCGAATGCAGCATCGTCCAATCCCTTGTGTGAAGCCGCCTGCGTAAGGCTGAGGCACGTCGTAAGGGTCTTGTATATGCCATGAAAACCCCGCCAGCTCTTGAGGTCGCCATTTTCGCACTCGGCCTCACCCTGGCTAGCCAGACACACAGTAGGCCCTATATGTTGTGCAGCTGTGTCCGTACCACCCCTTAACAGGCGAAAGAACCTCACCAATAGAACCCAACAGCAGTCCTTATCTCAATGACTTAGCGTCAGGTCGAGTCCGTGGCCTTGGCTCCAGGGTAGCCCGTTGAGATTCGTTCTCGCTGATCGCTTCATTGATTGTGCAGATTCTTTCAGAGTAGACTCCACGTATTCAGAAGGACAGGTCGAGTACAAGTCCCAAAACCAACTTGGGAGGTCTCATTCCACCCGCCAGTATCATCACGTGGAGCCACGATGCTGAACCTGCCGTGTCCACCAAGTCAAGTCGTCAAGTCCAGAAACCTCCACTGAGTAATGATCTCCCTGCAGGCTCTCCCGTGAAGAGTTGCGCAGAGCTGCTCGGCAACATTGCAGATTGTCGTCCGCAGATTCCTGGAAAGCGCTCTAATCGGCATACTCTGGAGAGCAAGTCGCAAGGTACATGCTCAACCCGACTCGTTGTGAGACGCTAGGGTTTGGATGTAGCGGAGGCGTTCGTTCTTGTTGGAGTGGATGCCATGTGGTGCGACTGTGGTCAGATATCGTTGTGGCCGCCGGAAGAGTGAGCCCTAGCGAGTAGCGGAGAGGGGAAGTGTGATCGAGTCGTAGTACTTCCTCGCAAGTCAAAGTCAAGGGTAGCGAGGTCCGATTTGCAAGGTCCGAAAATCCTGCTCACTTCAGCAGCGCGCAGAAGAGGAGTCCTAGTAGGCTGATAAGCTGACATGTGAACCCGCAGGAGTCGAAGCCTTTGCACGGCCACAAACGCTTTCACGTGCACGGCAGCTCGTGTTGCAGCACGTGATAGCCGGGGCCTCTGAGAGCAGAAGAATACTATACACAAGCCCGTATCGGTATTCTATCCATACAGAAGGTGCGAGTCAAAGTCGATTGCTTCCCATCCTGTGTCTCGACCAACTAAGCATACATAGCAGTTCTCTCTGACCGAACGCCGCGCCTGTTTGCTCCCCTCCTGTCCTTCCCGCCAATGCAGCTGTCGCCGGCGCCTGATGTACATGCGTTACAACAATCTAAGCAGAGATGATCTTCTTGCGAGATCGAGAAAGGGTGACACGAGCCCCGCCCAAAGCCAGATGCCGCGACTGAGCTTACAAGACCTCGCCAATGATCTTGCTGGCCTCCTTGTAGGTGTCGAGGAGTTTCTGGCACTTTTCGCGTTCTTGTCGTACGGCATCGTCCTCATAAAGCAGCTCCTCAAACATGTTCTCCTTGTATAATTCGGAGACCAGTCGGTTTTGCACACTGTCTTTGCTGTGGTTGACAAGCAGATGCATGATGGCTTTCGGTACTTGATCCGCGATGGTCTCCCGTACGATATTGAAGTAGTTGCTGATGAGGCGGCGGATAAGCTCGGTCTCTAGCTGTTCGCGTTCGGTAAGAGCTGGGCCTGATGGATCGTCCTGTGAAACAGTCAGTAGATGCCAACAAGGGCAGAGCTGGTACTTGAGCTTACCAAAACATTGTCCTCGACCGGGTAAGAGTCGTCCATTACAGGCTCTGGTCGATGCATGGGCCGCGCTTCTGGTCTTCTGAAGCTCGCTGCAATAGAAGGCTCGATGTTCTGGCTGACATGTCGACCGCCGCCAGCGATTGTGGATGTAGCTCCTGCATGGCTCTGCCCCGGCAATCCGCCAGATGCAGGACCATTTTCTTTGCCGAAGAAGTAATTTAAAAATGAGTCCCTGCCTCCATTTGCTGCCCCATTGACTGCAGCTGCTGCGTTTAATCGGTGCCCATCGCGGCCGATAGCAGGCGACATACTCCGCGTCTCCTTGGTCTTCTGCACATGCATGGGCAGTACTGTGTTCTGGCCATGTGCATCTTCCTCCTCGTCTTCGGGAGTATCTGTGCCGTTGACAGCAAGTTCTTTTCGTCGCCTGGCTTCCCGCTTACGCTTCTCCTCCGCTGCCGCTGCCTTCTTTTCTCTTTCGTGTTTGTCCTGCATGACCGAGCTCATTGCAGCGGCCGCACCTAGGAAGTTCGGATGGTTGGTGTTGATGTATGCGCGCTGAATTGAGATCAGACTCTCGACATACGAGCTACTTGGTCCTAGTCGCTCCCGCAGAAGATCAGACACTACCTCGATCAGCTTTCCCTGCAGCCGAGGATACCGCGTGAGCTCGGTGGAGCCGCAGGTGTGGCAGATCTTGATAAGCTCTTCGTACACAAGCTCAACGCACCGTTGGCTCGGCGTTTCCAGCAGCTTGATCTGTGGTTTTACGAGCAGATCAAAGGCCAGCTCGGGCACGAAGAGAGATGGTCGCGGGCCAGTGGAGTTTCTGATAGCTGTCCGAATGTCCAAAGTCGATAGATTGTGTGTCGGATCAATCGACTCAAGGGAGTTGCCAAAAACCGAGTTGAAGATGTAGTATATCCGTGCGCCACCGCAGAGCTCCTTGGTGCTAATTTCTGAGGATGTACCATCTATAGAGGAGATGAAAGATGTGGCGAACCGTGTCATCAGCTGCAAGATCAAACTTCCTCTGTGCTCCTTGCCCGTAAAGGCTTCGGTCCCGTATGATGCGAGCTCCTGCTGCGTCTGACCCATCAACGTGTTCAATCGCGCCTTGATATCAGGTAGTCGTTCACGAATATGCGTCATGAGCGTTTGGTTCAAAGTCTTCGCCAGATATTGCGTGCCGCATCTTGATGCGATGTTCCGATATGCGGGATGCATCCTGAAGAATTCCCGTTCTGCCGCAAGTGCTTCAGACATAGGCTTGTTGACCTGAATGTCCTGCTGTGATCGGTTGACCACACCGATGAAGCCGAGCTTGAGGGGATAGACGCGTCCAGACAAGATGTCAAGCGCATTTGTGCCATGGTCCATGAGGTCGATCTTGGTGAGTACACCGATTGTCCTCTTTCCTGTGGGGTCAACATGCCGTGCTAGCTTCAGCGCCTCCGAGTTCACGATATCCACGTTAGCAGGCGAGACGGCAAGAATAATACTGTTTGGCTTCGCAATGTACTCCGAGATCAACGTCCGCGTCTGTTTCTCAATGTCGGTGGGCTGGTCTCCAATCGGCACCTTGGTCAATCCCGGCAAATCGACCAAGGTCAAGCTCAGCACATGCGGACTGTAGACTTTCAGGTTGATCGGTTGTCGGTTGATGCCCTTGTTGTTGCCTGCTATTCTTGCCGTCTCGTTTTCAATCTCTCTTCTCACCTCAGCAAAGTCGTAGAATCTCCTCCCAGGGATATGGTTGAACTCTGCAAACTCGTCTTGGCCTGCCACTGACGCTGGAGTGTGTGGGATGTGCACTTCATGGTCGCTCGACTTGTCGTTTCGCTCGGACGGGACGTTGATGAGCTGCAGGATGAGGGGTCTCCGGGTCACGATGCCACTTCCTCGAGGAAGGAAATCTCGTCCAACAATGTTCTCAAGCACCGAGGACTTGCCGGAGGACTGCGAACCGACGACGACTATCTGTGGCAGATCGAGGCTATCATTGCCTGGTGAGACGTATTAGCAGCTGCGCGGTGAAGCCTGCGCTATTTGACTAAGCTTGGACTGAGGCGCACCGATGGTATTGAAGACGAGGTCCTGGAGCTTGTTGACGACGCCGAGGAGCTCGTCGCCGAGAGATGCCATACTGATATGGCTACACTGCCTGGACTATATCTTTGCGCCCAACTTCACACCGATGCAGCGAGCACGGATCGTGAAGGCGCTGGCTCGTGGCGGCTCTGCCCGTATTCCAAGTTGTTTCTCTCCTGTGCTCGAGTTCCTTGGCCGGCTGACCCCTGTGCCTGTCGACCTTGTAATCTGATCGCGGCGACTTTGCGAATAACGTGCTGAGAGTGCAGCAGTGATGCGCAGGTCTCGGACAGTGACGATCGACCAGAACTCCGTCACTCACGAGCTGTTCCCACTCACGCAGTAAACAACCTTCAAACTGTCGGGTCCTGGTCAGAGCGCAGCGGGCCTTTGTTTTCCCGTCCAATGCTGGCACGTCATTGCGCGTATACGCATGCGCTCCTTCCTCTTCCATCAACACTTAACTGCTGCTGTCATTCATCTCTCATCATCTCCGTGAATAGTCCGTCGCGTCGGAGTCCCATTCTGTCTAACATCACGCATGCCTGGAATAGACCGCCACATGGCAGCGACGGCAGGCCAAGATTACTATCAAACGCAACACGGCCGCCAATCAAGCGCGGGGTTGTTCAGGGCCTTGAATTGCACATGCCATTATCGCAACCACTATCGCAAAGAGATAAGCGAACTCAAGCCTTCATCCACGTTCTCTTTGCAGCAGCCTCAGTCCCATTATTATTACATTCTTGCTCCTTCGAATGCTAAGTAAAAGCTGACTAGGATCGATCATTCCCTTAAACTTACCCAAAAAAGCCCCTTACTTCCCACATCCCCGCTGGTCGCGTGCCCTTCGAAAGAGCATAACGTCTACATATCAACTCGCGGCGCGTATCAGCACATCAGAGAGCTTCCTGAACAACGTCAGCCTGTCCGATGGCACCTTCCGCAATCGAGGTGGAGCACATCAACGGCATCATCTGTACCGACCCGGCCATTGAGGTCGAGCACAACACAGACGACCATGTGGCCTTTGGTACATGACAAGTACTCTGGATGCTGTCCAGTCGACCGCTGCTCGAACTTATGCTGACGATCATCAACCAGGCGGCGACGACCAGTGGTTCTACAATCCCTCCACCCGCAGATTCGACCTCTCGAGGGGCAGCAAGCGCAAATTAATCGTTGACGCGGACGACGGCATCAGGAACCACCGAGGCGTTGTGATCGACCCGGCACAGACTCTGCTCGTGATCATCGACATGCAGAACTTCTTCATCCACCCCACCTTTCGCGATCATTCCGAGGGAATCAAGACGATTCAGCCATTAGTCAAGGTGATTGAGAAGTGCAGAAAGGAGGGCATCCAAGTCTGTTGGCTGAATTGGGGCATCACGGATCACGATCTCAAAATCATGCCACCAGCAGTGACAAGAGGCTTCAACAAAGCTCTGGCACACGAGAAGGGACACGGTTGGCACGTGGGACTAGGCGCAGTGCTACCAAAAGAGCAGGGCGGCGAGCGGTGCTTGTTCCAAGGCACGTGGAACGCAGATATCTACGACCCCTTGAAGGAGTACGTGACGCCTGAGGATGTTCGATTCGACAAGGCGAGAATGTCTGGGCTGTGGTCGCCAGAGCTTCCGATGCACAAGTGGCTCAGAGAGTCCGGCAAGAAGACATTATTGTTCGCTGGCGTTAACACCGACCAGTGCCTGCTTGGGACACTCACGGACGCGTACAGCTGGGGATGGGATTGCATTCTGGTCGGCGACTGCGCGGGAACGATGACCAGCGTCTTGGGTGCGAAGGAGGTGTGCGACTACAATGTTGCAACGAACATGGGCTTCGTCACGGATTCGAATGCGTTCTGCATGGCAGAGAGGGCATAGAGTCGGATTTGATCAATCTTTCGACAGCCATCGTTGACTCAGCTTCTATTCCTGCCGGTTAGCGAGGGCATTTGGCGAGGCGTCGGGATTTTAGGCTTACTCTGCGTATTTCGGTGGCGAGTAGATTTCTTTCATGATACCCGACTGCTGTGTGCAGTCTGACGGACGCTTGGAGAACATGTTTAGTGGGTATAGAATAGAATCAGGTAGGCCAGCAACACTTTATCAAGCCCGGACGATATCGCTTCTTTGCGTCTGCACATCCAAGGATCCAGACAGAACTTTCGCCGGCTGCACAGGTAGAGCAATTACCAGCCATCCACGGTTCGATCTATGCTACCCTGCAACCTTCAGAACACTTCTGATTTCCCGTCAAATGAGCCGCGCAGGTTTTCAGAGACATCGATCACGCCGCTCGCCCCAGAATCTCCCACCGTCCTTCGCTCCTCGCCGCTCAAGAGTATTGACAAATAAACCACCCCCGCCTCAAAGCGACGACGCACGGAAGACCCGATCCTGAAATCTCACCGCTCCCAACGGACCCGAAGGCGCTCTTGCCCCATTCGTCGCCGTACCAAGTAGGCGACAGCCATGAACAGCACAACCACGAACCCCACTGCAACCACCGCGAGCCTCAAGACAACCACCAACGTCTCTCCGAATCTGCTCGGAGACCTCGAAGCCCCACCACCCGCCATGACCTGCCGAAGATATCGATCCGCGGCTTCGGGGTCGGAGACGAGTGTCTTGGCCGCCGTATGCATGTCAGTCGTTGATGTGCTGCTAGTCTGGAGCGGTAGAGGTCGCATGGTTGACTTTGGAGCGCCAAGAGGATGTTGTTGGGAGGAGAATTTCGATGTCTCTAGGCGACGAGATTGCTGGATCGGGTTCGAGAAGATCTGTGTTTGCCGTTCGGTCTAAGGCACGATCCTAAGCACACACTGCCTTGCTTGTTACTTTGTTCGCCCGGCGGAGCTCGTGCGCACGGCGACGCCATCGTGACATCCACGTTGAGCGCTCTTCGCCTTGATGTTTTGATCCTCCGGTCTGTCGCTGTCACCAGGGGCGTTCATCGTGTATGCTGTGTTGAATAGATGGCCCTTTTCGAAGCCCCGGAGAATCTCGATGCATTGCACGGCAAATACAGTCCACGATAAATGTACGTATTAGATACTTATTATAGCTGACGCACATCTACATGACAGCCTGCAATGCCCTAAATCATTCCGGGCTCTGGGTTCCTGCCACATGAAATGTGTATATGATCTCCTCCTGCACAGTACGTGTACACATGACCGGACATGCCTTCGTAACCCGTCAACGCATCAACCCATGACCGTAACGCCTGGCCCAGCCCGTGTGCATATGATCATGCTAGCGATATGTGGATATCCATTGAAGCTTTTCTCACGACGCCCGGCAATGGTGCATTGTAATTGTAACAGCCAATATATGATTCAGCGCGTCACCCTCTCAGGTGCGCCGGCAACATAGGCGCCTGATCGTGATGCTGTATCTCATACCCCGTCTCTCGTAAAATGACAAGGTCATCATGGGTGACGCAATTGCTCAATGCAAGGAAACTGTCCGTATCATAATCAGGGTCTGCAGTTATCCGCGTGCATGACCTCAGCTCCCTCTCAGGTCTAAGCTGCAAACCGCTCTCCAGACGATTTGGGTCATTGTGCGGAGAGATGGGCGAAACGGCGAGTTCCATGTCAGTCTTTAGAGGCGTGATAGATCCCATACGGCTGCGTCCAGTCGAGTCAAACGCCGAAGATACCTTCGACTTCTCCGTCTTCAAGGTCCGGCCAGAACTCCCGCTCAGACCAGACATGCCATAGCTTGCCTCGCTCCTCGTGAATGCCAGCCCAAACCCAGAGCTAAAACTCTCCGTGAAGGCCTTGAGTGCGCAAAGCGTGCTGGCAGCCACCGCGTACGAAAGCTCCACGACTGCCCAGATGATGACTATGGCGCTTGCCTTTGTGGGGTCTGCATTGGCGTGTTGCAGTTTGCCGATGTAGTAATCTCGACCGATCGTGAAGCCGAGCACGGGCAGTCGAAGGTAGAAGGCGATGAGGATCATGGCCTTCTTGGTCTTGGGCATCTGAAGGCCCCATACCAGATGTACTGGTAGGGCAAGCAATACGACTTCGCTGATGACGTCGAATGCAGTGACCACTTGCCATCGAGCGCCCTGTCAACGTTAGTCGAGACATTCTATGAGAGTGTTGCCTTTTCCAAAACCAAGCTCAGTGGTTCCGATATGACCTCCCTGTCCTGGCATTGAGTACTCTCACGACGCGCACTGGGTCTGGTTGGGCTTACCTGGCTTGAACATGATGTTCGATTCAAGTAGAACGCCCAGTAGTAGCCAGAATCAAATCGACAACCGACACTCGCGACAAATAGGGAAATAAAGCCTAAGGTGCCGATGACAGCAATACATATGTGAAAGAGCTTGAGCTGCGATGGCGTCTTGGTGATGCGACACAAAAAGCAGAGCATCGCGCATTTTGACAGATATAATGCGAGGATAAAGGTCACTACCCCAGCAAGCACGGCCTAGGACAATATCAGCGACGATCTCAAAACCTCCAGCGACTCGCGTACCTCATTCAGGGCCGATACACTACTCCGACTCTCTTGCACTTCGCTCCAAGGCGTGCCAAGTCCCTCCGCCATAGCCACATAATCCGCCGCCGAGTTCGACAAAATAAGCAGCGTTGCGAATGCGATGACAAAGTCATCCACGTCGAAGCCTTTTCTGCGGATCCATATCCGGACGCCAGCTATGATCAACGTGTAGATCAGACATAAGCTGACGACCAGGATCAACACCTCGACACTCTGATCAAGATCGGACATCGTTGGAACGGAGTAAGGTGCCCTGGAAAGCCGCCAACAGATGTCTCGCGCAGCAGCTCCGCAGGTCCGAGGTCATGTATTGTTGGCATACAGGGAGTAGAGAATCGACCGTGTGACTGTGGATCTTTCGGGAGGATGCAGCCCAAAGTCCAGATATGCCTTCTGTCGATCTAGGCTTGGAGACAGTAGTGATGGGTATCTTCTGGTCTTGAGACGCTGCCGGCGCAGTGGATGCATTGAGGCACATATCCAGACTCAAAAGGACGAGACGTGGAGGGCTCAAGGCCTCGAGAACGAGCGTATCGTGACAGAGGCTGAAAGCGCCTGTGCCACGGTGCGACCATCCTTCGTCGGCCCTCTGCGCATGCGTAACTCATCGTGTTGTTTTGGATTCGATTATGGCAGCAAGTGGATTGATGAGCTCGCAAACACAGTTCCGCACCTTGCATTGACTTCAAAAAGTCTCCCGGGTCGATAGCCAGGCAATGAGTCTTCTCTGGCGCCTCAAAAATTCGCCCTTGCTCAAGAAACTTCGTCCAATGCAGAGCCTTTCGTATGACTTGCAGCGCACAACGCACAAGCGGCAATGCTCCACCCAATGGTTACACCAGTGCAGATTGAGCCAATGTTGTGTTGCGCGGTGCTAATACTGCAAAAGGTCATGGTGCTGGGCTGTCCGCAGCGGCACTGGTGATCCGCGGCTGCTGGTAACACCAGGCTGTCCAATTTTCTCGGTTGCAGAGCAGAGTTGTTCCCACAGCCTGGTAGGGAAAGGGCGTCTGCATGCGCCAAGCAAGGAACCTCAAGCTGTGTAACAGGGACGCTGGCTATGCCGAGCTTCCGAGCACAGCTGCAGGAGACCGATAGAATTGTGTATGATGATGAACAAGGCCGATTGAGGAGAGTGGTGTACAGCTCACAAATCTTGGAAAGGTGTGGTGAGACTACGTCTGTCACGGTCAGTATCCGAGAGGCGGCATTGTGGAGGCGACCACCTCATCATTGTGTTTGCCCAACCAGAACCATCTTGCATATCAGTCAGCCCAGCACGCCTTCCATGCAGCGTTCTTGATCGGAGTGCGTTCCCTGCCTGCCATAAACGTCTTTCGGTTCTCTGCAGCCCACTTGCCGTCCGCTGGCCACGCTCGCTTGTCCAAGCTTGGCACTCGCTACCCTTAGCAAACCCTTGCTCACGACCTCAATTCCCCCTCAGCGGCGCGTGGAAATCTTCTGATAACCCGGCAGCCGTTTCGCACCTTGTGACCTCGTTTCCTCAGCTCAACGAGCCACCACCTACAAGCACAAAATGGACAATATACAGTCGCCAACTAAACCAGAAAGCCAGATCTCAATCGACGATGGCTACGATGCCAAAGCAATGCACGAGAAGGGCGGAACCGCAGGTGATGCAGTCGAAATGGCGAGGATGGGCAAAGCGCAGGAGTTGAGGAGGAACTTCAAGTTTGTAGCCATCCTAGGTTTTGTTAGCCTACTCCAAGCCACCTGGGAAAGGTGAGTGACCAACGATCAGTATATGTGTGATCTCCGTGCTAATGCTGAGCCCGCAGCACCCTCCTTGCTAACTGGAACGGTCTGTACAATGGAGGGAGTGGCGGTGTGATCTGGTGCACAATCGCGGTGTGGGTTCTCATGGGCTGTACGATTGCATCGCTGTGAGTCCTCCGCCCTGCGACTATTCCTGTTTGCGAAGCTCGCTGACAGAGTGTCACAGTGCTGAGATGGCGAGCATGGCACCCACTGCGGGCGGGCAATACCATGTAAGTGTTCCTCTCGAACACTGTTGTTGGCAAGCTTTGCTGACGTGAGGAAAGTGGGTCAGCGAATTCGCTCCACGATCGCTCCAAGGTCCGTTGTCCTATGTCGTCGGCTGGTTCTGCTGCCTGGGATGGGTTGCAGGCGTGCCATCCTGCTGCGTGCAACTCGCTGGTGTAAGCACTCCTTTCTCCCATCTAGCAACTAAGCGCTGACTGGTCCGCCTTGAAGGTCGTCCAAGCGATGGTCGCCATCCAGTACCCGAATGCCGGCTTCTATGGCAATTGGCAGACGACGTTATTGATCTTCTTGTTCCTCTTCCTCACGGTGGGCTTCAACATCTTTGGCGCGCGCCACCTTCCTCTGGTCGAAGGTTTGATCCTGTTCCTGCACATTTTCGCCTTCTTCGCTTTCCTCCTGACGATGTGGATCATTCCTGGTCCTG
Organism: Teratosphaeria pseudoeucalypti; assembly: GCA_013403795.1. NCBI lineage: Eukaryota > Fungi > Ascomycota > Dothideomycetes > Mycosphaerellales > Teratosphaeriaceae > Teratosphaeria > Teratosphaeria pseudoeucalypti. Next base: position 71,174 of record JABBMZ010000083.1, read on the forward strand.
ATGGTCACGCCTCAGCTTCAGAAGTGTTTACAACGTTCAAGTGAGCAGACGACATTGTGCCGTTTACCAAAGTTCTGACTGACGTCCCATAGCAATGGCGGCTCGTGGAGTAGTATCGGTGTCTCCTGCCTGGTGGGTTTGACAACGCCAATCTGGTGTTTCATCGGTCCAGACGCCGGAGCGCATATGTCAGAAGAAATGAAGGACGCATCGCTCCAATTACCACGCGCTATGATGTGGGCCATTATAGGCAATGGCGTCCTGGGCGTGGTCATGCTGATAACTTTCTGGTAAGTGTTACCTATATTTTCAAATTTGCTGAGAGACAAATGTTGACATCCGACAGCTTCTGCATCACTGATTTGCAGACTCTGCTCAATTCGGACTCAGACTATCCTATCATCCAAGTCCTGTATGAGTCAACCGGATCGTATGCTGCGACCTGCGTCCTTGGCAGCGTTCTTGTAATCTTGCTTTTCTTCACAACCGTCACTACCATAGCCAGCTCCTCAAGACAAATCTGGGCATTTTCTCGCGACGAGGTGAGCCAGCTTAATTGAACAGGAGGATTAATTCATAGCTCACTGTTGAATAGGGCTTTCCCTTCTCCAATTGGATCAGATACGTGCCGCCAGCCTGGGAGATACCAGTCAACTCTGTAAGTGAATCGGTGGGAACACCACGCCGAGTGACACTGACGCAGCACCAGCTCATCGTCTGCCTCACCGTCTCACTCATCATCTCTGTCATCAACTTTGGCTCCGACACAACCTTCACAGCCATCACCAGCGTGTCCAACGCTGCGCTCCTTTTCACCTACATCATCTCCATCGGCTGCCTGCGCCTCAAGCGCCTACGCGGCGAGCCTCTCCTACCTAGAAGGTGGTCACTGGGCCGCTTCGGCGGCATCACAAACGACATCTCCATCGCCTTCCTCATGGTGTCCTTTGTGTTCTCATTCTTCCCGACATCGCCCTACACGTCCGATGCGAATTGGTGGGCCGAGGATGCCAACTACGCCATCTTCATCTTTGCCTTCATAGCGCTCATCGCAGCTGTGTACTATGTTTGTGGAGGACGACGAAGATACGTGGCACCCGTTTTGCTGGTGAAGCAGGAGTAAGTGCTGCTGTGTAGCTAGACTCTGGCGGCCAGGACCATGGTGGATCGATCGATTAGCGGTGGTGTAAGGTGGACGCAGTGCTTCATGGACATACTCGGAATGCCGGTCGCGGGTGATCATGTACAGAATATACCAACGCGAGCGCTGGCCAAGCATGGAACGGTCGCAGTTGAGGTTCCTTTCAAACCGGTCAGCCGGCTCAACTTCGGGATGAAACTCTTCCGTTCATCTGTCGCTTGACTATCCTACTGAAAGATAGTTTGGAGATGTCACGAAAAATACACGGAGTCGAAAAATGAGTCGCCATTCCCGAGCGATCATAGTTGTGCGTCAATGCAGGACCTTGTACGCTATTCTTGCTAATCCTGTGCCTTGCCCACAGTTGCTTCACCCTGCAACTCCAGACTCCTCGCCAATGCAACCTTCAATCCATAAACACTGCAAGAAATCATAGCCCTATCCAAAAAGTGCTAGGGCAATACTAGTCCCAGACACCGTTTCAGTCTGCCCTCCATCTGCGCTTCCAAGCCTGGCAAAATGCAAGGCCTCCAGGCCCTTGCGGTTCTGTTATTATTCGTAATATGCAAGCTGACTCCACGTGATGCAGTGACGAAGTTTGCGATTTTTCATCCCAATATTGCACGTTCTTAGATGGCCCAAGAGCCGCGTCGGGCTCCCGTACCCCAATTGCCACCGGGCGAGTCAAAGCTAACCATGTTCTTCTCCTGTCGAGCCCACTCACGTACATAGAGCTTCAATGCCTGCCATCTCATGCAATCCTGCTCGACAGGCTTGTCTCCATGACCCTCAAAGTCGGGACCAAGCCTGATATAGCCTCTCGGGCTGCTTTTAGCCCTGATATCATCCTTCCGAAGCTCTGGCACCGGAATCCTGCTGATTTTTGAAAGCTCCTCGTCGAAAGGTCTTGCCAAGGATGGATAGCCAAGTGATAGGTAATTATACACTTGTGTGACGAAAGAATCTGGAAATTCACGTTCCATCACCTCATCAAGTTCTTGCTCGGCGTTCAACATGCCGTCAATAGCGCCCATGTCGGAGCTTCGCAATGCCCGCGTGGGCGTTGGTGGCGTTTTGAGACCACTTCCTTCAGGTGTCAGACCTGGCTTGGCGAACGACTGCTCGAACGGGTTGACTGTAGTCTCGACAGTGGGAGTCATAATCCCTGTCTGGCCGGTCGGAGGAGCGAGCAGGCCCTGGGTCTTCCCCTGAGTCTCGCCATCGTCAACGCAAAACCCGCCCCAGAGGCCTTTGTGAAGCGATGCAGCCGCCCGGCTGTTCGCGCGACTCTTGTTGACCGCCGTCTTCGGGCTCTTTGGAGCTTGCCAGAGTCCGTCTTCTCCAGTGCGCCGCTTTTGAGATTCAGCGTGCTCCGTGAGATAACACATTTGATTCCGCAGAGTTGCTGAGCCTTGTGTAACATCAAACCGTGCTGGTTCTGGTGATGGACAACGTGGGAAGACAAGGTCGGCGCCTAGCATTGGCGGGCGTGCTCTATCGCGCATGGACTTCATCTCGTTGTCGTAGTTACCGATGCCGAATACATTGTCGGGATGCCACCATGGCCCTTGTGAGGGCTGCTTGGCTGTAGTCTTTGCAGCATTGCGTTCTTGCTCCAGCTTTTCAGCATGGCGCTGCATTTCAAGCTGCTCCCACGAGATCTTCACAGTGCTCTCGCGACGAGCGGCCATCTGCAATAGTATATCTTCGTCAAAGTCTGCCCACGTCACAGGGCGGTCCTCCAGTTCCATATCGTCCGAGTCATCCTCTTTGTCCACCCAATGGTCAACCGGCTCGTGAAAGTCCGAGTTTGGAAACGCAGCAAGAGCCTGGTCACGCAGCCGCTGCTCGGCTTTCTTCGCCTCGAGCTGCAGCAGATAGTTGCTAAAGCTCTCGTCGACAGACTCGCGTTTTCTGGTGGCGTGCCTGTACGTGCCATTGTATGAGGAGTCTGATGCAGTGATGGGTGAGCCTTGAGCAGGACTACAGGAGAGTGACGATCTCGAGGAGGATGGCTCACTCTCAGAGGATTCGATCGTGTCAAGCTCTGGCATGCGAAACGAGTGACTGCGCTGGCTAGAAATGGAGTTTTTTCTGTTTGGTGGGGCACTCCCGTCCATGGGTGCCAGTTGTCTCCGCATGTCTGGCTGATTGTCCTGTCGCTGGGTCACGCTGAGGTGGTTGCTGATAGAAGTGAGGTCAGGCGTTCCCTGGCCTTGAGTTTCCGGGTTCGGGGATGCATCGCCACGTATGTGCCTTCGGTGCTCCCGCGCGTGCAGGTGGTGGCCGGACTCGGTCTTGTACAGCTGTGGTGAATCTGCTTCGCCGTTGCGCCGCGACCGCTTCGCAGTGGCGAGAAGCACAGGAGCAAACCGTCGTGGCTCCCTTCTTGCCGTCTCTCCTTTCAGCCCGGCATCGCCGTCATTCGAGTCCTTCACCTTGCGATTTGTGCGATAGGTGGTCCCCACGGGCTGCGGAGCGAACTTGATGTGCCCTGACCGACTTGCGCTGTTCCTCTGCGTGGTCTCTTCCAATCGAGGAGCAAATCTTCGCACCTGCGGCTTCTCACTCTGCTCCGGTGACCTGTTCTTGCTGCTCTTCCGTGACGTCTCTATCGGTTGCGGTGCGAACTTCCTAAGTGACTTCTGCTCAGACTGTGGTGCCTCCGACTTCCTCGACGATTTCGTAGACGTTTCAAATGGCTCTGGTGCGAAGCGCCTGGACTTTGCTGCCGGTGCGGTCGGACCATCCTCCTTCGCACTCCTCTCACCGCCATTTGGATCTTTTGAAGACTTGCTGCTCGTCTCGATCGGCTCCGGAGCGAAGCGTCCCGGCGCAGATTGCTTCTTCTCTGGTGAGTGCTGTCGAGCAACCTTGGAAGAGCGGGAAGTGGTCTCTACGGGTTCGGGCGCGAATCGTCGGGGTGGGATGTCAGGAGGCATTGTGTAGATTCTAGGGGCACAGAGCCCAAAGGTCACCGAGTCTTCCCTCAACCATGCGTCAGCGTCGTCTCTCGAAGCAGGCCGACCGGGCCAGATTGGCGGATATAGTGCAGTGGTCGTCGAAAATCTGCAGCGGTGTTGGCTAAAGCACCCGGGATGCGGCTGTCCAGGATTTAGAAGAACAAAGGAGTGCCTTCCGGAAGTGCTCCTGTGCTACTTCTGTCTCGAATGTGACTGCGTCAAAAGCGAGCGAAATGTGTGTTTCTCGTAAGGTATGTTTAGGTCAGATGCAGGATATCATGGAGCATGTGTAAGGCATTCAAATTCCCAAGTGCACCACGAACATGAAGTAAGGGTGTATCCGGCGAGCGTGACGTATGGTTAGACGCTGGAGGTTTCAATTCAAAGTGGGGATGGCGGAGTACACAACACAGTCGGGAGTTGCGTCCGGCCTTTTGCGGGCGGTGGAATGGAGGATACGGTATGAATGAAAAACAAATGTGACGGAACCAGGAAGGTCGTGGTGAAAGCGCTTCGATGGCTCCACGTGCAGCTTGTCAGATAGGTTTCAGCAAGGGTGGGTTCGAGCTAAAAGCGCGGTTCTTCCATATCAATCCCCGTGGGATAGGATTCCGCCAAAAAAAAAGAAGACATACTCCTATCCGTATTATTGCTACGGGCACCGTGCACGAGGAAGTGGTGCCGTGCTACCGCATGGCTATTGCTGCATATACTTCTCACCGGCTCGCTCGGTGCGCCTACACTTGCAGCTGGAGTGCTATTATACTAGTGATGAGCTACTCTGCTACCTTCGATCGGTCTGCCAGTCCTTAGCCCGAAAACGTCCAAGCGGAGTGTGGCAAGTCGGATCGATGACTGGTTTTGAGCCACACCCACGCGCTGCTGCGTTGGGCACCTACCTTTGAGAAAATGTTTCGCTTAAAGCTTGCACCTCAACGAGGGACTGCTTCTTGGGCAACAACTTGAAGCCTGGCAACGACGACAAGCCCCGTCGCATCTTGCAATGTCACGACCGCCACTTAGATCTCTTATGCTAGAGTTACAGAGGGCGCATAACGCTGCACCGTGGATTTCGCACCGCCGCATGCAAGCCGCCAGCTCGTCCATCACACCGTCTTTTGCGGTAGAACCAGACAAGAGACCGTGCTTCATGCTCGAGGGATGTCGAGCTTCAGTACGACTTCCGCACATGGCATTGGCACGGCTTGGCTCTTCTGCATCTGCATCTCGCTGACACGGGAGCTCCGCAACGTAAACACGTCTCTTGTATTTGGCACGCGACTTAACAAGCTCATGAGATATACGCCCGGCAGCGTCAGCCACCACGATGCTGTGAAATACTCCAGCTCACGAATCTCGCAACTTGGCTACCTAAGACCTCCTCTGCAGTTCGCTGGGCTCCCCTGTCGTTATCTCCAGTACGGCCAGCCAGACTCCGCGATGCAATAATGGCTCGATGAGGTATCTCGCAACCAAACTTGGGCACCAAGACATGCACCCCGCAAAACTACCAGACAGTACAATCGTACGGCCCGCTCGGCGCCAGGTAGTTTCAGGCAGGATCTCTTAGACAGTTGAACTTCACGAGCCCTTGCGGAATCCTTTGTTGCACTCGGGTGAGATCGGAATAGCCTTCGTCGTGGCCTGCTGTAAAATAAGCAAGACGAGCCTCGATTACTGTTTGGAGCCTCGCTCCGAGGCCTCGAGGTCTGCTAGTAGACAGTTCACCGTCGTCTTGACGCGCTATTAGGGGGATCAAGCTGCCGTACGGCCTCGTGGCCGTGCTGGCTAAGCTGGCGAGCTCGCCGATAACTCGACGACGCCGTCCTGTGGGTCTGGCTCTGGTCAAGCAGCCTGAGTCAATTGAGGCTTCCGACGATGAGCTTATGCCATCTGCCGTCGATTCATTAGCTGCCACAAAATTTCAGGCGGCGTCTGCCGAAGACTTCAGTGCTCTCAATGGCGAGAGACTGAAGCAGCCCATTCGATATATGACGAAAGGCCTAAATCAATGCTGGGCCTGATCTCGCAACAGCATGAGGTGAGTGTATCACAGATGCAACGCAGGCCAGAGTTGACTGTTCTTTGCGTCCTACCTAGGCAGCAGTATCGCGTTCACTCGATTGACACCACTGCTGCAACAATCATGCTGATCTGCGATCACCCGGACATCTTTTCTGTCGGCCACTCCGCCTTATGTCGTAGGAGGTAACATTGGCTGTCAAACACAATGACTTCGAAAGAAAAAAGGTCTGGTTGCAACACCACTGGCTTGTCGAACCGCCCATTGGACTATGGAAGGAGCGCTGAGATGCTGCAATCTGGTCCAGCCAGACGAGACAGGGATCGCCAAAAGGCACAGAGCCACCTGCTCAGGCAACGTCATCCAATCAAGACATGCGTCGTTGGCTCCATTGTAGCATCGATCAATAACGAGCTGCTGCCACGTGGCATAGGTAGCGGGCAAGATCTGACTTCCGAGCAAAGGTGCATGCCATAAATAGGCGAAACGGCACCTCACATATCATTTTTGTAGGCGATTTGCGAATCGACATTTAACAGCATTGCCGGCTGTGCTGGTGAGTTGCGCCGCCAAGTGCAATGCTGCGGCGCGATGAATGCGCTGATATGGGCAGCCTTCGTTCTGGACTAGCCGAGCATCTCATCATGTTATCTTGTTGCTCATGAGCACTTTGCACATGCTGTCGCTTATCAGGCCGAGCTCGAGAATTTTGCCCTATCTCGGGTCGGGGGCCCCGTCCTTTCATGTTCCCAGCGAGACGAGGTGCTCGGTTAGTGACGATGTCCACTTATTTCAACTTCGAGGGACTGCGTGAGCTGACCTTTATTGCAGAAGACCAACTGCGGCTGCAGAAAGAGCCTAGGCTTACATCGCTTCGGCACTTGCTGCCAATCTCATCAGCTGCCAATATTCGTCTCGTGTCTCGGCTGTGCGATGTTGTGCGCCGCCAACGCATGAATGACAGGGTGAACAGATTGGACGCTTGTTGCACGGCTTGCATGGGCCGTGCAACCAGACTTGGTATACTTGCACGTGAGACGGGAATGGCGGGCCTGATGCTCAATTGTATTAGCAGCAGGACCTCTTTGGCGTGGAAACGGATGACTTCGAGGTCCACTTGCCTTCAGTCCTCACTCCCTGGGTATCCAAATGTCCTCAACGCGCGATCATTGATCGCAGAGACTATGGTTCAATGTCTCGAGATCGAGACTGGATTTTGCAGTGGTGTGATGCCGCCCTTGGCCAGCCAACTGGTAATGCTTCATGCCTGCTCTCCACGCAGCGGAGATCGGAACCCGAACCTAGGTAGGCATGATCCGCTCCTGGCCCAACCGCAGTACCGAAGGTACATCTTCGCATGTCGCTATGATTGACATGAAGTCACACGTCTGACAAGCACAGGCTCTATAGTGATCACGCAGCGGTCTAGACAGGTACCGATCATATTCGATACTGGTGTGAGTCTCTGATCACCGAGCCAGATCCAAGCGCACAGCCTAAGAGCTCAGGGAGTGCCGATCTGTCCATGGGTCGGTGCCGATGTCACGATACGGAAATGAGAATACAGAGTGGAGCACCTCGACGACCAAATGGGCGGTGTGGACCTTGGTGTTATAATTAGTCGCTTCGCGACATCGTGGGCAGCTATCCTGCTCTCGATAAGAGCTGGAATGAAGTCCGAGTGGTGGTTCAGAGGGGTTTGGCGGCAGCCAGAGACCGGCGTGATCACGGCGAGGATAATGCGCACGAGCTTGTAAGATTCGAGGTCTTGACGAACGCTTGGCAGGCTGCGACAGCCACATTGATGGCCAGTCGGTCACCATCCGAGCGTCTGAGCGAAAGAAACGAGCCATGAATGCACCCCCACTGCAACGACCAGGTTCAGGTTCTGGCCCAGGAACTGCAAACCACATTTTGTACCGTCATGTGAATTGCTTTCGGCAACCACGCACGCTCACCGCTGCTACCAAGCGTACCAGGGCGTTCGCTGTTCACCTCTGCAGATGGGCATGGAAGCTGATGAATTGCTGAGCATGGTCAATGCTTGTCAAGAGCGTCAAATTGCGTAGTGCGTAGGCACCCAAGGGTGCGAGTTCTGTCACCTGTGGGGTCGCTCATGCGGATGGAGAATTGTGGAGCTTTTGCGGGCGTCCCGTTGTGCGTTCCCATAGGCATAGGGCAGGCCAGCTTTCGTGCTTTCTGTCTGGGGAGATGTGGGGACATGAGAGTCAATTGCTGGTTGAGGAGCTCGCCGATGTTGCTGTAAACATTGACAAGGGTTTCGACCTCGAGCAATGGCGTGAGACCTGTGGATCCATAGCTTGCCAATGTTTGCAAGCAAATATGCTTGCAGAGGGAGCCGCGTAAGACGTCTTTCCATCTTCAAAAACGCGCGCCAACTATGAAAGCGTTGAGACTCAGGTACGAATGGTGACTTCGTGTTGCTGGCCGCTGCAGCTGCAGATGAGAGGCGCGAAGGTGGCGGGTCGAATTCTCCTTTGACGTCTTTCTGCATGGCGCAGGGTACATACTCGCCATTGCGGAGGCAGCGGAGCATCTGCCAATGCCGATCTGCCGCGATCCACAGGTTCTGGCTCGAAGGAGATTTTTCGTGCCCCCAACAAAGAAGGCGCTTGCGGAGAAGATTAGTACCGTAGAAGGGCGAGTGTAAACAGATCAGCGTTGACTGAATAGATGACACGCGCATTAGGAGGGGCGTCATAAGCTCAAAGCTGCTGCGATCCCAGATCTTCCCAACTTGCTTAGTCGGTACATAGTATTTGACTGGCTACCTTACCTTATCATGGGTGAGGCCGGTCCGACTTTTGATGTATGGGGTGCAGTCTTTTAGTCGGTGTTCAGGGACGGCGTATGCAGCTTAGCACGCTGACCGGTTTCTCCCTATGGATGTGAAACATACAGATGCTGGTAACTGCCAGTAGATGAATTATTGGTGAACACAGACTGGCCGCGCGCAGGGAGAAACTCGCGCGTAATAATTGCATGAATGATCGGTTAGCTAATGCCTTGAGGATGAGTGTCAATGAGGATCGATTGCCTCTCGAGAGTCATTTGGCGACCTCCTATCGAGCGCACTGGGGCGATGCGCAGGTTCCCACTTAGCGCATTTGCGAAAACGTACCCGTCTCCTTCCCTGTTGGCACAACCCGGTCAAGTTATCGTACAGTACCTATTGCTAGAAGCTCGAAAATTTAATAGCACCACTTGACTACTGTCTTGCAGAACTAGGTATCAACTATACACAACGTTTTGGTGTGACACCTATGCCATGTGCCAGAAGTGATGATCTCGCGGCTCCAGTCTCCCCCAGCCGATGATCATACCCACACTGCCACACGAAGCAAAATGACTTTGCCGCGATCTGTGGTTTGTACGCAGTATGCGCCCATGGTACCTGTAATCGCACACAATAGTGTCAGCGAACAGTCTTGTACCTCCTCCTTCAACGGGGAGTTTGGTACCTCGAGGCCTTCCAGGTTGTCTCCTCGATGCCCTGCGAGCCATTGTCCCGCCCTGCCGAGCGAGCGACTATTCGGCAACCCACCTTCCTTGACTTTTCTTGCCGCCAAACTCTAGACCCGCTATCCGTATCACCCACGCGAGTCCGCTCTACCTCTCTGCCCTATTCGACTTCCCTATCTTTAGCACTCTCCTCTTCAAACCCGTCGCTCACTACCAAACGCCGTGAATGAACAGCCGAACAATGACGACGCGACGACTTTCGTAGCCGGACACTGTTTGGTTGCGGCACCGGTCTCGGACAACAGGTCGTCTGAGAAGAGTTGGAAGGTTGGATCACAAGTCTGGAAAACCTGCAGAAGTTGTGGCGGCAGGAGAGCAGATGAGCAGGAATATCCCGTGGGTCTGTGAACAGTGAAGACGACATACGTGCGTTTGCCATCAACTTCACGGCTCTGAATACGAGGTGGCAGCCACTGGCCTGTCTCGCTTCTGAATACCATGGCAGAGGTACTTCATCCACCTACTCCGCCGACTCCGGAAGGTAGCATATACGAACAGACATCAGGACTGCGCCGCTCACCCCCTTCATCTACGTCGCTGTTTCGAGGATCACCATCGAATTCCAGTCCCAGGAATTCAGGCTCTTTTATGCCACCGCCCGCGGTCGAATACAAGGAGGATGTCTCCTGTTCATTGCCTTCGACAACGCTGTCATCTCCCGTGTCGTCTTCGGAAGACCTCGTATCAACACCTGCGAGCAGTGCGCCATCGCTAGAAGGAAAATATGCCGATGACGATATGCAATTTCCGGATTATGGAGGCGTGCAGTTCTACACTACAAACGAAAGATTCGAGGGCTCCCAGTCAAGTGACGAGCCAGGCGAGTCGACCGCCACAGATACTACCAGATCAGACTCGCCGGTACTCACGCCGACAGTCGCTGACGACACTGCTATTAAATCCGAGCCAAAGCATCATGTAGATTACCTCAGTCATGACTGGAGAGAAGAAGACATCTGGTCAAGTTGGCGGCACATTGTGTCACAACGAAAGGTCTACGGGCAGCGGTCGCGATTAGAGAACGCTTCATGGCGAACATGGGCAAAGTCTAAGTATCACCTGCGAACGGTGTCGCCGGAAACCCTGAATTGGCTGAAAGAATCCGATGTCACCTGGCTGTACGGTCCTCTAAAGCCAGCGGAATCGCATCCCATCACTGCGAATCAATCTGCGCCCAGCTCGCAGATATCGAAGAACAACTCCTTCGTCACCAAGAAGCCTATCTTGAAAAAGCGGTCAATGTCTGAGGTAATGCTGCAAAAGTCACTTTCGGCGTCTTCTCTGCTCAAGCAAGCCGCCGCCGCCGTTCAGGCGCAGCAGGGCAAGCCTGGACACAGGGAATCTGCATTTCGTCGAGCCAATTCGGACTTTGTCTCCTCTGCATTATTAACATCCGAGATCCCGAGCAGGGATCAGCTAGACTATTTTTCGAGTCACAGCGAAAGCGACACCGATAATGCCTGCGAGTTTGGGGCAAAACGGCACATCCGATTCGATGACAAAGTCGAGCAATGCATAGCTGTGGAAGTGAAGGGCGACGACTTCGATGAGCTCAGTGGAAGTGATAGCGAGGATCAGGCTGAGCACGGTTCATCATCGGACAACAGTAGTGACGATGGCTTTCTCACGATGAAGCGGAGAAAGAAGATAAGGAAGTCCAAGGCCCGCGATGGCGATGCTAAGACTAGCCGAAGCAACTCGCATAATGGGCGAAAGACTATCGAGACATTGCCGTCGACGACGCTGAAGTATCGCACCGACAGCCCGGATGTGACTGCTCCTGCGCAGCAACATCATACCTTTGGCAAGAATTGGAGTCCGCGCACCCTGTCGCCATCACCATCCCAAGAGACGCTCCGGCCAAGCCACCCTTCAAGGAACTTTTTGTTGCCGGAGGACGATGACGACAACTGCGCGGAGTCGTCCAGCTGGTCTTTTGGAGCAAGCAATCCCAAGTCGTCACTAGGTGCCGCCAGCCCCGTCGAGGACGAGCCATCGCGGTGGACCAGGAAGGACTACGCCTCGTCACGTTCGCGTGATGCTACACCCGGGCCTTCGCGAACCTCTCAGCCACCTGAAGATGAGTGGAGTGCTGATGGCATGAGGCGAACCAGCAGTGGCATGTTTATGCCCTACGATGAGGACGAAGACGACATGATGGCGGTGGGATTGTTTGGGCGAGTCAGCGAGACGATCAATACTGCTCGAGACATTGCCCATGTCATTTGGAACGTGGGCTGGAGGAAGTAGGCTGTACATGACACACTTATCATTCTAAAGCAAGATTAAAGGGGCAGAGACAGTACCATACGCTTCATGACGAAGGTGTAGCAGCGCTGCACATGTTTGCGCCCAATGAGGCCTTCAACGATAGCATTGGGCCGGCCGGTTTGGGGGGGGGGGGGGGGATAATGGATTGGGGGGTTGAGATATGTTCAACAGCTTGGGCAGTCAAGTGCTGCCCATGCAAGCCTTTCAGTAGGCATCCTTTGAGCAAGGCGTTCGTACATGGATCATAGATGGGCTGGGCTGGGCTGGCAGGTGGATTTTCGTGTACTTTCTGCTGCGATCTAGCGAACGCTTGAGCTGCTTGTGTGAATAGATGAAGAGAGCAGCTGCGCGACAGCGGTCGTTGCGGCTACTGTGTCTCGATCTCTGAAACAAACGTGACTAACCAGGAGCCTGGCAACCTGGGCCATAACGGGCAGCTTCATGTTTGGTTGTTGGGGTCGGTTTTCGTGGAGACGTGGAGAGGGCTAGTTGGCAAGTTCGTGCCCTGGCCATTGCCCTTTCCCCCATCACTGTTTCACTTTCGTGCACCTACCTCAGTCACTTTATGCGTAAGTACCTACCTCCGTACATGAAGTCGCCAGGATTAGCACTGTCCGTGCGCATCTGACCGTTTCACCCCAACCTCCAGCGTCCCGCGACGGCAATGTTCCGACACATTCGCTTCCTGTTCTCGATTCTGCTGTTCATTGTTATATGTAAGATCTCACAGGTCTTGAGTGAGAAGGGCAACTTTCAGGCTTGAGAATCACCAAGAGGAGGATCGAGGGTCCAGAATTGCTCTCTGCAGTATCAGACGCGGAAGCACTGTATCTCGAGCGCGAGATTGAAAGTGAAGTGAGGGCCACACAAAAAGATGGAGGCGCCGCCAGATGTCGCGACATTGATCGAAGGGTTGTTCTCAGAGAGCGAGAGTGTGAGGAAATATGCGGTCTTCAAGCTACAAGGGCTATTAGGCGACCCGTCATTCGCAGACGCGTTCATACAAGGTGGTGGGCTGTTGCCTCTGCGACAAGCGGTGCTGGACACCGGCGGGAACACGCAGGCGTATGCGCTGGGCAGTTGGGATGCGCTGCTCGAGCTGGACATGGGCTGGGATGCGGTAGATGGGCAGGTGATTGAGAAGGTGCGACACACGGCAGGAGCTGTGGTTGTTACTGGCGCTGATAGGGAGTATAGGTAGTGGCATTGGCAGCCACGCACCCGCTTGTTAACATCGTGCGGAATGCGCTCACACTGCTGGTGTTGGTGGTGTCGCGGCCATCCAGCAAGTCGGGAGATATGGACTCCCAGATGTTTGGCTTCAAGGCTATCAAGCCAGCTCTTGAAAGCTACCCTACTTTTCTCGAGTCGCTGGTACAGCGGCTGAGTGCGTCGGACCACAAACTATGCGCCAATGCTTTGCAGCTCGTCAACGCACTAATGCGAGACGCCGTAACTAAAGGTGGTGAGAACGAGTGGCCGCGCTTCATTAAGCGTTTGCAGGACCTTGGCGTCATTGGCGGAGTTGGTATGCTCATGAGAGGCGACGCCGCAAGCGATCCAGGGAGCCCGCTGGCAACATCGATCTTGGAATTCCAAAGCTTGACGAAAGTCTTGTTGCGCAAATGGAAGGAGGTCAGAGTCAACGTTGAGCTGCCGGAGCATAAACGAGCTCTGAAGACCATTCATTTACTCAGCAAGCCAGAGCCGTACCACCCAGAGACGACTGGAGATAGTCCCGAGTGCCAGCGAAAATCGGGGAGGAGACATCACCCAGAGAAGTGGCGACGGCTCGGCTTTGAGACCGAGAGCCCAGCATGGGAATTTGACGAGATGGGGTACCTTGGCATCATGGATTTGGTCGATTACACTCGTCGGCACGAGGACGCCTACCAGAAGACTCTGATGGAGCAGTCCGTGCAGCCCAGGGAGCAGCGCTGTCCGCTTGCAAGAGCGAGTCTAAGTGTCACTTTGATCCTCTACGAGCACTTTGAGATTGATGATACACCAGATGTCGACGAGACAGCTTATCCGGAGCTACTTGATATCCGTGCAGATGTGGACCAGCTATACAAGCCATTGCTTCTGCAGTGGGGACGGCTACACACCGCAGCTCTCAATGCCTTCCTACGACTATGGAAGGTCGCAAGCGCAGAGGCTGAAGACTTCTTCAAAATCGAGGAGCTTATCAGGATCGTCGTAGATCGCATTGTTGGCTCAGCTGGCCGCAAGACTGACGTTGCGAAGGTCGAAGAGGACCTTCGCAGTGTCACGCTGGAGACCGCGCGCCAGTGGCAGATGACTGGTCTTGATGAGGTGTACAAGGATGCCTGGGGTCCGCACCTTGTGCAGGTCAGAGAGCAGCTCCACTACGAGAGCATGCAGTTCATGAAAGAGCAGCGAGCACGGTGCCTGTTACAAGGATCATGGTTCCCTACCGCGGCACCGGGCTCCAGCGAGAACGTCTCCTGGCGTTTTGTCCGGCTCAGCCATAACAGACGTTGGCTGCACTACCAGAACTACAGCACCAAAGGCGTTGACGAGCCGCCGCTTACAGACCTCCCAGAGAAGCTGGATCTCCACACTGTGACTTCAGTTGACAGCAACGTCTCCACGGCTGACGCACCGTTGATGAATGGCAATAATTCCAGCACCGAGACTCTCAGGCAAGACAGCACGCCGCACTCCTCATTCCGACCGCGCCTCCAAACCCCTTTGCCGGCTACTAACACGAAAATCAGCGTCATTGGCCATCCTTTCAAGGGTTCGATGGAAGAGACCGTGCTCCTGGAGCTGTTTCCGCAGACATCGTACGAAGCATCAGAATGGCTGGATGGCATGCTGATGCTCCTGAACCAGCAGCCGATCACAAAAGACACTACGCGCTTGATCGAGATGATGGAGGACTGGGGTGTCAGGCTGAGAATGCTGAATTTGAGGTGGGAGGATGTGGATTGGGAGGCTTTGGAGCAGGGTGTCAGGGGTAAGAAGGTGGAGGCCAGGGAGGTGCCGTCGAGGGAGGGGTTAGATGATGACTATTGGTATGCTATGCCGGAGACGTAGTGGTCACGGCGGGAGTCTATGGTCTGTATCGCGAAAGTATTGTATCAGTTGACTCTCATCTTACAAGATACCCTTGCGAAGCGACTTCTCTGCGTCGTTGCTTGCGTGCAAGCACATCTGCCCGGTACATCTCGTCGTCGTCCCTTCCTCGAATAGGGCAACCAAGCAAAACGATCAGCACGAGCTCATCATCATACCCAGCCAGGCTAGGAGACGCTCAAGTTGCCAGCGATCGGGCACTTTGACAACGCTCAGTACGGGCGAAGGGAGTTGAAAGACCTACTCCGAGAGTGCCGTGCGCTCGCCAGCGTGTACCTCGCTCAGCCTGTGGTCTTCTATGAAAAGCTGGCAGCAGGTGAAGCTTCGAGATGTTAGGCCGGCTTCACTTTGTATTTCAGGTGAGCCTTCCCATATTTTCTGTCTTCCATGGCTCCGAACCATTGCCCTGCTGCCCTCCAAAGTCCTGTCCGCTTCATTCGACAATAGGACAATGCTGTCATTACAAGGATGGACTATGTGCATTTTGTGACCGGATCCGTCCAGGGTTTGAAAGAAATGCTCTCCTCGCACAATTTCGGACAAAGGAGGACAGCCATCATTTCCAACATGGAGCGAAGGCATTGCAGGTGACAAGCCGCCTCTTCGACTTCTGCTCAGATTCCAATCGGTGACCTACTATCCTGGATATGGACCCAGCTCGGAGAGCTGCTTATGAGGATGGGTACCTCTCCTCCAGAATTAGACATGGCAGCTCTCGACTCGGAGCAGCGATGTCTCGTAAAAGTGACTTGCTGGATCTCTTCGCCAAGTCGCTATCACCACTGGGCATGAACATTATCCTGTGGGCCGCGATAATAGCCACCTGCATCCTCCCGGCCCTCATCCTGGTCCGAATCACTATGTTCCTTAAAAGGGAGATCTGGTCAATCCTGACAGATACGCAACACGTCTTGCGAGATCGCTACGATGACTTTGCACTTTCGCACAACTTCATGATGGACCTAGAGGCGTTTGCCGGCAATCTGACGCGAAAGCTATATTTCGTCTACCTCAAGTTGCGCTGGAACCGGGTGACTGACGAGATCTCGCGCGCCAAGCGAAGACTCGGCTTCCTTTTCGATCACATCATGGGCAATATTTGGTGGCAGGCGCTCCTTCTTCTGCCACTGGTCATGGTGCTCGACTACGCTGTCCGCAGTGTAGGCGTGATCGATGTACCAATACGGTTCGTGGGCAAGGAATCGGTATATTTCCATGTCCCACGGAAGTGGGCAGGCAGCAATAGCCTGCACCAGCCTGCACCAATGAGGCCAGATCAGGTCGCCTACAGTCACGGAATGTCGGATGATGCGTATGAAGGCGAGAGCTTGGTCTCAACAGCACAAGTGGTTACAGTGACCGAAACCCGACGCTTGGGACCAGCAACGATCACTGTGCCAGAGGACATGTCACTGCAAGCGACTGTCAGCAGTGGGTTTGAGACTCTTATGAAGGCCAGCACCACCGGCCATACAGGTGACAAGCAAGAGCTCCCGTTGCTTGACCACGCTCATCCGGAGCAAGAGATGGCAGTCAGTGGGAACGGTGTGACGTGGTGCAAGCTTTGTGAGCAGATGCATTGTTGCGAGTTGCCAATTTGAGGTATTGAGGCATATCGTGGAGATCTCAGCCTATGCGCCGGTGAAGGCTATAAGTATTCCGAGTACTGCACATAAGCAAGGTGAGCATTTACACTGTGTGAATGCTGCTTTGAAGGTTGCACTGGACATACAAAGCGCAAGACCGCGGACGGGTCAGATGGCCATTCTTTTGTGAACACTTCGATCAACAGTATATAGAGACCAGCTATGGCTGAGAGGCTCACAAACACAGAGGGTCACGGCTGCAGAGGCCTGTCCAGACATTCCCTGCTATACACCTGATCGAGCGATCCGTGAAATTGCACTCTCTTTGTGTGCGATGCAGATTCAACAGTATTATAACATGGCGCCGACCGGCAGCAGATGCAAGAAGTCTCAAAACTCGTCCGTGACGTCCATCCCGCATAGGATTCCTGAACCAAACGAAAACGGCTATCATCAGGAATGCTTGGGTACCAGGGAGCTGGGACAAAGATTTTGTGCCTCGCAAGATCCTGCCTGGGGTGTACTCCCAAGTGGACAAAGGATCTGTAGCGCTGTCGCGCAAGAAGTCAGTCGCGACTTGTGGTCGGAGACCGTCGTCTCTTGTCGCAGGGAGAGCGCGCAGCGACCAGAAGGATGTTTGCGCCGACGCCGCTGTCCAAGGCGGATATCGAGAAGTTAAGAGCAGCAAAATTAGCTAGAGAGGCGAAGGAGAGTCCTAGAGGAAACAGCCCATCTCCCGACACGAGACGGACCGCTTCGAACTCGTCACTACAACGTGTAGATACTCAGAGCCCGCGCACGTCGGTTAAAAGCGGGTTTTCGCTCTTCTCGCGGAACAGCAAGCAGCGCTTTTCCAAGCCCATCTCGACGCCAGTGCCGGACATACCAACAAGCCCAGAGCAAGCGCCGAAGGAGCGCAAAGTCAGCTTCAGCGATTCAACAAGGACGATCACGCCGGTCGCCGCGCCAGCAGTGCCAAAGGTTGCCAGTGGTCCTGTATCGTTTGCAGAACAGCCTAGGAGAGCGCCAGAGCCACCAAAGAAGCCGCAGCGTGCCGAAGATGTCTTGTCTACGACACCGCAGAGGAGCCGCGGCAGCAGCTTTCCACATTCACCACCTAACTCAAGTCCACCGGCCATCCCGGAAAAGTCGCTGAGGAGGCCGAGTGTCGGAACGAGAAAAGTGCAACACTCCAAAACAGAGCCCGTGACTGCCACTTTAGGTCAACTGAGCACCACAGGTGGTGTCGCGAACGATGGCGGAGAGAGGCCGCCCCGTCCATCGCGAGCGCCGACTGCACCTCTGGCGTCGGCTGGCAAAGGGGCTGTATCTAACGCCAGGTCAAGACGAAGCATGGTGGATCCAAATAAACGTCTTTCTGGAGTCCGAGGTGGCAACGTCGAGAAAGGCCATTCCAGGCAATCTAGCGGCACTGCATCGATTCGTTCGACACTCGATGAACTCGACGACTTTCAAGGCAAGTTGCCACGGCGAGCCACCGATGGCCAAACCAGTCCGACCAAAGCCGTGCCGACCTCTTCGCCGGCGGACATGCAGTTGCCGTGGAAACGGAAGAAGAAAGGCGAGACCATGAGCATGCTGCTAGAAAGTGGCTTCTTCGAGAAAGACGTGCTGGCAGATGAAGACGCAGGCGGAGAGTACGACGTGCGCGTGAAGGTGCCACCGCCGCTGTTCTCGCTCCCAGCGACTCCTGGCAGCGCTGCTGGGACACCTACCGAAATTTATCAGAGCAAAAGAGCATCTATGAATGCACGCAAGCGCGTATCATCGAGGTCGAAGCGCAGTCCGCTCGCCCAGATATCTACAACAAACCACAAGACTAATGCCAAAGCGGTCGGCCAAGGCGGCTCGCCCAGTAGTGACCTGCATGCCATTCCAGAGCTGAATCGCGGCAGCGAGAATTCATTGCCTGCATCTGACGTCTCCACGCCTACTCTGCAATCAACGCAGATCCACGTCCGAGACGGCTCTATCGTGACCGTCACGCCACCAGAGCTCACTGCCTACCAAAGACATGTGTACCTGCAAGGCCCCATCAGATTATCTAAGCCTGTGATCGCGCCAAGGTGAGCCAAGGACCTGGAGACGTTGATACCACAAATTTGGAACTGACATGCCAGAATAGGAAGAACAGCGTAGCCAGCTTGGAAGCATTCCAAGAAGCGATCGATAAAGTCTATCAGGACGCTCTAGTCATACCACGCCGCCGTTCGGATGACGCTGTCATCGACGATGTCTGTGACTGGTTTGAATCCTTCGGCTTCGACCCAGTGGGTTACGACGGCGACATCATCATGGCAGACCTCACCCTTGATGAAATAGACGAAGTCGAGGAGACAAACCAAGATTTCGCCAGCCCGACGGAAATAGTCACGCCCGTCGAGGCGCGTCTAGCAAAAGAGGTCGTATCACGGCCGGTGGCACCACCTGTGTCGACTGAGGAGGCTTTGAGGGCCAAGGGCAAGAGGGTACACATGTCACACGCATCCGGAGACATCAAGCAAAGTAGGAGGGAGTCGATGACATTGGCAGACGGGGCCAGCATATTGTCTGTTACGAGTCCACGTCCAGAATCCTTCGGCCCAGATGCGCTGATGGCTATTGCCCCAGCAGTGCCGGACACTGAGACTGTTCCGCAACAGAACAATGCTTCAAGTTTTGACTGGGACGACAACGTCGCAGAAATGGAGTCGGGAGCGTCGTGGACGGCGCCTGCGGTCGTCGGCAAATTGCGTCGGTTTCTCTCCTAGTGTGGCCCAGGTGGATGACGCCTTACTGTAGTGTATGTAGTTATGATGTAGTGTATGTAGTTATTTTAGCGGAGACATCGGGTCCATGAGATTCACGATTGTATGCTAATAATCGAAGCATATCTCCCTGGGCTCACCGGGCGGCAGTTCCTGTGGCATTCGGACCCGTATGCAGTCGTCAAAGTCTCTGTAATGACCTGCAGGCTGCCAGCAATTTGCGATGGCGTTTAGACGGACACCTCGCGTGATGAGAGGTTCGACCGCCGTATGAGGTGGGAGCTGGTGCCATGGTGTGGACGCCATCTGTGCAACCTGTCTCCCGGTATCATCGTAGGAGAGGGCCGCACGTCATGTGTTGCGACGACTCTGCTGCCGCCGGTGTTCGAGCCGGCCTTTGTGATACCGAGGGTGAGGGTGTCATGGTCGACGTTGTTGCCAGACCAGCGGAAGGATGTTTCATGCAGGCCGAGCTGGAAAAGGGCAAGAGCGGCGTGGACGGTGGGATACAAGGTCATCAGATTGCTGGACTTGCAGGCCGGAAGACGAGGTCCGTAGATCGCTCCATCATGATTGCAGGCTTTGCGCCACAAGCGTGCTACAAGGTTCTTCCCGGACGCGTCGGGATGTCGATCTGCACGTGAGTCGGAACGAAGCGTCAGCGTCCACTTCCAGGAGGCGGGTCAGCGAGTCGTCGCCCTGTCTTTTCACCTGGCAGACGGCATCAGGACTGGGACACGCCGGCCCTGCCCCAGCATCGCATCACACGATTCGTACCTGTCTTGGCTGGCCCCCGAGACTGGAATTCGTGTGTCCGACTACAAGGGAAATGCTGCATGGCATGCTAGGTGTCAGCTTCTGATACGCCCCATTACGACGCCCTCTACACTGTGGCATAAGAAGGTCGCACTCTCCCGTAGTCTCATCGCACGCCTCACTTCGAGTTGGTTTCCGTTCCAGCAAACTTCCTTCACTCGCGACTACCAGTCGTAGCAACCAAAGCAAACAATTGTCCGCCATTGGCTCGAGCCTTGGGCCATTGCAGATAGATCCGCTCTGATAACATGTCTGACGCCTTAGTGCAGTCGCTGGAGCGAGAAAGGCTTGCCGTCTGGAACGCTCATGCTACGGACGAGGCCCGAACACAGGCCTGGGAGCAACGAAGGGCCTATCTCATCTCTCTACTGTTCAACGACGCCTCAGCACCTCGCAGCGTTCGACAGGAATTGGCTCAGGCGCCACATCACCCTTCGAAACCATCTGTAGGCGCTCCATCAATAATCACCGGTGTCTTGGCTAACCTTCCTAGGATGCACCGGAACTGGGTCAGGGGTCTCACTCGATACAGAACAACATGCCACTTACCACAATGTCTCGCTCAAAGTCAGCAAAAAGCTCACCACCTCAACCTGCTGCGGCAAATCGGCAGTATCACCAAGTGTCGACGAACTCGGTCACTGGTAAACGACTCCACCACGAGGCGATCGACATGGACCGCTCGGCAACGTACACTTACGGCACCACGACTGCCTGGCCCCCGAGTGGCGCAGCGACATTAAACCCGCCGCCCCCTGCCGATATCCAGATATATGAACCTGAAGCGTTCATTTCGAAGCTTGCATCCAACTCCGAACCCGACTCAAACAACGCTGCAAAGCGGCAGCGAATGGACGACGGCTTCTTGCAGCCGCCACTCTTCGACCCATCGCTCGCATACAGTACGTACTCGCTGGCGTCGGGAAACGCAGCAGCGCCTGCAGTATTCCCCAGTGGAAGTATGTCAAGCCAGCCATCATCGATAGGTTCGCTTGCATCAAGCGAAGCGATGAGCCGACAAAGTAGCGTGACGACGGCGTCAACGTCAATGACTGATGCATTTGACATGATGCGGGTTGAGTCTTCCTTTTCGCATTGCTCCGATCTCCCCTTTCCCTTAGAGCTGAGTGAGCAGCAAGACACCATTGACGCTTCTTTCGTCTCATGTGCTACAGAGAAGCCTAGTAGTAGCGCGGCTACTACAGGCGACGAAGACGGTAGACACAATATGCAACAGATGCTGAATAGTATGGGCTGTGGCTTCGACACTCCTGCTGTTGTTGGTCAAGATAATATTCCCTTTATTGAGTCATTTCTTTCTGTTGCTGCTGTCGTTGGTTGTGGAGATGAGTATGCTCAGACGGCAGATCTCTCTTGCGGTCATGCACACGCAATGGAGCGGACAGGATCGATTGAAAGCACGACAAGCAACCCTTCGGCCGACATCAAGGCCTCAGAGCGCCGACGGAAACACATCGCGAACGGACGCCAAAGCATTGCACCCAAAAGCCTGCCTCACGGACCCAAGTCCACGCTCAGCTCGCCACACACAGTCGAAGCGAGCGAGACGAAGTCGATGAACTCTAATAACATGTCGACTCGCCACAAGGAGGCCATCAGCAAACAGCCATACGTACGACCTCAACACCCCAAGCTCTACTGCAACCTTTGCCAAGAGTACCCTGGAGGCTTCCGTGGCGAACACGAACTTCGACGCCACTTCGACCGCGCTCACGCAGAGACGCGGAAGGTCTGGATCTGTGTCGAGCCGACCACGACTTCCAAGGAGGGCTGGTGGCCGGCCAAGCCTCTTGGCATCTGCAAGCAATGTAAACAGCAGAAACAGTATAATGTGTATTATAATGCTGCCGCGCATCTCAGGAGAGCGCATTTTTGCCCCCGAAAACGAGGCAGGAAAGCGCGTGGTGAGGAGAGGGAGAGCAGAGCTGGCAAGGCTGGTGGCGACTGGCCGCCGATCGAGTGGCTGAAGGCCAACGGCTGGTTGAAAGAGATCGAAGTCGGCCCTGCAGACTTCTTTGCTTCCAATGGCGCTGTACCGTCGCAGCTTAACGGCGATGGTACTACCGCGGAGCACTTCAAGAGCAACGACAACTTCACCGACGACCCGACTCTGAACCTCTCCGCCGAGACGATCGCCTTCCAACCTTTCCCGCCTTCCGCTGAATTCAACTACGGCTACCCTACACCAGTCGACAGCACAGGTCCCGCCCCGTGTTTCCCGAACAACATGGGCAAAGGCTTCGTTTCACAACCGCCGCCTGTCATAGACGCCGCGTCGATGCAGGCTCATGCCATGGGCATCTCGACTACTATGCCCTCCGGCGTGAAATACAGCCAACAACAACAACCACAGTTTATGTACCCTATAGATACCCCGTTTGCGACTTGAGCGAACACTGCGATGGACTTGTTACGACTTGTTACAATCAGACTTTCGGCATGGACGCAAGGCCTGGGGCCTGCTGAGCCAGATACTGGATTTGGGATATTCAATCGGCTCTAGCGACTGGTTTGTGGTCGCTTGAGCAGAAATATTGTATTATTGGGTGTTCGCATAATTTCGGCTCTCCTTTCGGATCGAGCGACATTGTCGATACCTAGATATTCGTTGTATTGCTGAGCTACGGCCATGCTGGCCCCATGCAGTACGTGACAATTACATCATTGTGATCTCGTCATTCGCACATGGACATGGTCTACAGCTCCCGACAACGATGCCTCGCAGAGAAACGCCGTCGTCGAGGGTCGTAGAAGCAGGCACTTCCATGCTTTGCTGCACGACTCACTACGTCACGACGAACTCGACGCCGTCCATGTATTTGTCACCGCTTGATCCACAATGTAACCGACTGGCACCACGAAAGCGAAGATCACCCTCAGTCCACGCCGATCCCACTACGCCGTCGTCGGCAGCGGAAACACAGCAGGACTCTTCCATCCATTCGCCCCCACCGCCCGGACCCCAAACTGCAAGCTATCCTTACTCAGGTTCACGGTCACGTTATCCGCATTACCCACATCCAGACTAAAGCTCCACTGCAGCGCGCCCGACGGTCGCCAGACCAACTCATAACTCCCGACCGACGCATCATTGCCCGTCACCCACGCGAACCGCGACTCATTCGTGATCTCCTCATACGGCGTACTCTCGCTCGACGCCGGAAACCCCACGACCTCCGAGATGGTGACATTGACAGGCATCGCGGGCGCATTGGCCGCGCTCCACATGGACGCGAGATTGACCTTCGCGACGCGGGAGGTGTAGTCGAAGTCCACGAACTCGAGCAGATCGCCGTACGTGATGTTGTCTTGGACCCTCGGGTCCTGGTGCTGGTGCGCAAAGTCCTCGACGGCTTCGGTGAAGCGCACGGCGGGGAAGCCTTGCGCGAGGAAGGACTCGTGGTCGCCGCCGCGCAGGTAGCGGTCGCTGCGGTAGATGAGCGCGACTTGCATTCCTACCCAGCGGGCTGCGCCTGCGGCGATTTCGGCGATGTAGCGGCCGAGGTTCTGGGCGGGCGAGTCGTTCCAGCCGCCTATGATGCCGATTTCGTTGTCGAGGGCGGCGGTGGAGGCGTTGGGGTAGAAGATCGAGGCGCCGAAGAGGCGGATGGTGTAGTTGTTGATAGGCGCAAAGGGTTGTGATGTGCCTGTGCCGACGATGTCGTTGTTCCAATTGCCTTCGACGTTTAGGGAAGCGTTCTTGAGTGTCTGGGCGAGGTGCGCGGAGCCGTAGAGGTCCTGCTCCTCGCCTGCAGTGGCTGCGAAGATCATGGTGGCTTTGGGCTTCCTCTTGGCACAAATGCGAGCCATTTCCAGCACGACTGCGACACCGGTGGCATCGTCATCGGAGCCTGGCGCGTCGTTCGTGTAGTCCATGATATCGATGCGGCGGCTGTCGTAGTGCCCAGTCACTACATACGCCCTGTTGGGGTCGTCGGTGCCGTTGATCTGAGCTACGACGTTTGTGATGTTGACTGGGAAACTGATGCGGCTCGCCACGCCTTGGATGTAGGAGTTGAAATATACGTCCACCGATCCGTTGCTTGGAGCTGCAAGGTCAAGCATTTCCTTATAGATCCAGTCTCTAGCAGCTCCAATACCTCTGGTAGAAGAGTTCTGCTGGGAGAGGGTGTGGCGTGTGCCAAAGTTGGTCAACGTGGTGACGATGCTTTGGACGCCTGGACTGATGGTCAGCAGGATTTTGCGGGCTAATGTATCCAAGCTGGCATACGCTCAATGCTGATCTCGCTCAACATTTCTTTCAACTCAGCATCAGGTGCTTGTGGTACCAGAGGCTTTCCAATGGAGTACGTTGGTGGCCAGCTGGCGCTGGGACACGAAGCCCATTCAGCATTCAAGGCTCCTGGCAAGCCTTCCCACGCCGTGGAGTAATTGGCAGACTTTGCATTGACACTCAGAAACGGCGCCAGCAGCGCTGCCGCTGCAGCAGATGTCAAGAGCATTCTGGCTCGATTGTATTTCGTGATTGAGTGACCATTGCTTTGCTCTGGACCGCAGCACTTTCCAGTTCATGTTCCAACAATTCGGTGAGATCGGTCTCAATACCAGCTTCCTGTCATGGCGTAGCTTGGAGTGTCATCTAGACTGCAGGTGTCAAACTCTCATCATGTCCAGCAGCGGGGTTTGCTCTGGGTATCTCTGGTCAAGGCCGAAAGAGGAAGGTGGATTTTGCTCCTGCTTCACGATCGACATGCTGACTACATGGAGTTGGCAAACAGATTTCGTGTCCTGTGTATACAAAAGTCATCGCTCATCGCATCAAATGGGTATCTCTCGCTTCCAAAATGTCATCCCAATCCGCCGCTCAAAGCTCATCCTGCGACTCATCCTGGCCATGTTCCGCTTGCCATCTCAGCTGCCGTATGACGCCCTTATCCATCTCTCTATCAGCCTCCATACTCGCGATCTTGGCCTGCAGCTCAGCAATCTTTGCATCCTTGGCCTTCAGTGCCAAACGTGAAATGTCCCGTCCCTTCAATATGCCCTGCGTCTTCAGGTCGTGTTTGGACAAAATGCTTCTGAGCTTCGAGATTATGTCTGGAGGAACGTTTGTGGTGGACAGCGCGGCGAGCGCTTCAGATGTGAGGGTCGATGCTGAGTCTGCCGGGTTGGACAGAGCATCTTTGTGTCTTGTTGGCGGAGAGGGTGTTCGCGCTGCTGCAGAGGTCACGTCTTCTTGCCGCTTTGGCGTCTCAATGCTGTTGACGCTATTGCCAAAGGCTATCATTGGTGCTACAGCCGCAGAGGTCTTGGACGGGGTGGCAAAGTAGTCTGCCAGCGGCTTCGAGGCGGTTGCAGGAGTTGTTGGCTGCTCCAGCCAGGGTAACTTCCTCTTTCCTGTCGTCGCGGGCGTCGCATACACGCCAGTTTTCTGCGCCTTGTGCGGTGTTTCCCTCACAGTTGAGTCTGCAATCTTGGCGAGCTCTTGCTCTTCCTGCCCAGTGAGTGGCCATGGCAACGGCTCGTCATCGTTGTCGTCAAACAGGTCAGCATCGTGCGCTTTCCGCTTGGCACTACTGTTCGGTGGAGCCGATCTGGTGGCGGAAGGTGAAGGGCTCGGGCTGACTGTGCTCTCCTCGTCCTCGCGCACCTTGATCGCATTTCCTGATCCAGCGAATAGACCTTTGCCAAGTGTTGGCGTCTGCTGCGCTCTCCCGGCCTTCCACCCTTCCTGCACCTCGCTTACTACGTTCGGGCTACTCAGAGGCTCCGAGCGGCTATTGCTCAACACCGCTGCCTCCTCTCTGGGCTTTGCATCCTCGTCCCACAGGAAGAATTCGCATCGCTTAGGCGGCTGATTCTGACATGTATAGAACCACCGCCCCTTGTTTGGACCTTCCTTCTTAACCTTGAAATGCTCTGCAGGCAGTCTTGGACTGCAGTTGCACTGCCATATTCCATCTGCAAACAGGCCCTTGTTCAGGCGGGTGGAGGATTGGCCATTCGATTTCGCATTTCCGCGGCCTCTGCTGCCGTCGCCGCCGCCGCTATGGACACGGGAGCGTCCTCCTCGAAACATGCTATGGCTGTGGTTGTACTTTGCGCTAGGGCAGCGCAACTTCATTTATTAAATCATTGGCAAATGCGATGGCTGGTGACGCTCTTGTTTCACCCAGCCCGTTGGATGAACCTGATAGCGGCCCGACCCAGTAACCGCCGGACCCAGCATATAGTATCACACAACATTCAACGCAGTCGATTTTGGATTTCTGCCACGCACTAGCGGAAGTGAGGATACATGTTACAAGGTCCATACCACGGATGGCACCCAGTCGCAAATTTGTCTATTGGCAGATCAATCGCTGCTCTCGAAACCGTTTGTTCCAGTCACTCCCAAGGCTTCGGGCATGCAATCAATTGAAAGCCGCCTCATCAACCCGCTCATCACCATACTTCTCATACACTCCCCTAAACATCTCCGCCCTACCCCTCGCACCTTCCGCACTAAAATGTCCCACCAACCCTTTAAAAGTCTTCTCAGCATTCACCTTCGCCACCCGGAACATCTCCTCCTCATACTCTCTTACCGCCCTGCTCACCTCTCTAGCATCACCAAGACAATCCTTCCTGCTCGCCAACGCTCGAGCCAGCATCGAAGCATCCAACATAGCCACGTTGCAGCCCTGCCCAGCAAAAGGAGTCATGAGGTGTGCAGAATCGCCGACCAACGTAACGCCTTGAGGATGCTCCCAGCTGTGGCCCACTGGCAACATGTTCGACTCCGCGACCTGAAGATTGTCTGTCGAGCTCAGGATGGCGTGTCTGAGATCCTCTGAGCAGTCGGCAAAGTACCCATCGACGAGAGTCTTCCTGGCGGCATCACCGTCCGTCCAATCAATGCCGCAACTCTCCTTCCAACCTTGGGGTTCCCGCAAACAAGCGGACGTTCGGATTCTGTCACCTCCTTGCCTCTGGAGAATGATCGCGCGTCCTTCATCAAACATAAAGACACTACCCTCACCCACGAATGTGGCAAGCCGCGGGTTCGTCCCATTGACATCCCCACACCACAATGTCACAGCTGTAATTCCAGAGTAGAAAGGCCACACGTCCGTGACCAGCGGCCGCACCTTCGACCACGCCCCATCGGCGCCAACAACAAGATCCACACCCGCTTGCATCGACCCGTCCGCGAAACATATTAGACTCTTACCCTCAGCGCCAGCCATGAGCTCCACGTTCTTAACCTTACGGCCCCACCTCACCCTCCCCGGCTCGAGAGACCCAAGCAACAACCCCCTCAGCGCCTCCCGATCAATTTTCGGCTTCACGTTCTCATCACCCCTCGCAGTATTCAACACTCCAGGATCCAGCTTCGCATCATCCCAGTACACATGGCCATCAAACCGCATAAGCTTCGTCGCCTGCCCCTCGGGCCTCGAGTGCTCGAGGAATTCGTCAAAGAGTCCCGCATCCCGGAGGGCGAGCTGACCCATACTGGCGTGCAGATCGAGACTGCCGCCTTGATTTCTGGCGTGAGGGTCGGCATCGGCTTCGTAGATGGTGAAAGGGATGCCGTGGACTTGGAGGAGGCGGCCTAGGGCAAGACCAGCTGGACCGGCACCAAGGATGACGATTGTGGGTTGCGACATTGTGGATCGTGGACTGTCTCTGTGTAGGCGCAAAATTCTAGCGGTAACCTGTCCCGCTCCAGTGTTCTGATGGCTCTGCGTTGTGTCGGATTAAGCTCGACAGCCGGTTTCCATACGAGTCTTATACATATCGACTGAGCATCGCAGCAGGCAACGATGTCGGCTATTTCACTGGCCGTGTTTACACGCGACTCGAATGACTCTAGAGTAGGCATGCTGATCTTGGGAGGACGATTTATGTCTGGACCACTCGGCGGCGAAACTTTGTGCTGTTGCGCTGAAAGTTTTCCAAGGGCCGAGCAAATTTCGGGCCCGAAGCTTTGAATTCACGTGCATATCGAGTGGACGGTGAGTCGTAGTGCACGCAAGTCACGGATCGCGGTAATCCTTCGCTCGGCCGAAGAACTTCGGAAAGCAATCGTTTGTAATGCTACGCTTATGGCTCAGCTATGCAAGTCATCATATAATACATCAGTCTCGGCTGTCACTCATGACGGCAGCCTCGACACTCTCCCTAACGATGTCCCCTCTCACAACTTACTCTCCTCCGTCGGCTTCTCTCCAATGATGTCAAGAAATGCAGTATGCACGTGCTCCGTCAAATCCGCCGCCTGCAACGACCTCCCCTTCTCCTTGAACGCCAACCTGGAGCACTCCCTCGTGATCGCCGACCCACCATATGCGACATACGCTAGAAGCTCGTCCGCCGACATATCATTCTCATGATCCCATATCCGCTCCAAATACGCCTTGCGGTACGCCAATAAAGTCGCCAACGAGCCGGTCAAAGTGTCGCCTTGGCCACCTGCACGCTTCAGGCCGCCCTCGCCGCTGGAGATGAGCGTCTGCTTCCCGTTGCTGATATAGTCGACCGCGCCTTTTTGGATCACCGTGACGCCGCCAAACGCGTTCGCGAGCTTCTCGCACAGCTTGGTGGGGTCCTCTTTCTCGACATCGATGCCTTGTGCTTTGGCGAGTCTGCCGAACTCGACGACGTTTGGAGTGAGGATGCAGTCTTTGTAGCCCTGAACAAGGTCTGGTCGGGTTTGAGCTAGATAGAGACCATCTGCGTCCAGCACGAAGGATACGCCCTTCCTCTTCGCGGCTTGAATCACGCGAGCGCAGGTTTCTTGCATTGCGGGATCACGACCGAGACCTGGGCCAATGACTACGACATGTAATCGGTCGAGCATCGCCACCACCTGCTCGGAGACTGAGTCGATCGTTTCGCCATGAGCCAAATTCTTCTGTTGCCGCATGTAAGGGTGGACCATCAGATTGGGCGAGTAGGTCTTGATGACGGCTCCTGCTCCTGGTTCGCAAATAACGTGGGACATGTCTGCTCCGAGCTTGGCGGATGCCATGGCTGAAAAGTAGGGGGCTCCGGTGTAGTCCTCGCTGCCTCCAATGACCGCAACTCGGCCAAGTTGACCTTTGTGGAACTTCTCGAGCATGGGCGGAATCATCTTGTAGACCTATGTCTGTGTCAGTATATTTCACCCGGTTCTATCGCATTCAACCTAATGCTCGCGTGCTCACCTTCCCCAAGATTTCTTTCCTTGATAGATTGGATGCCATGGTCGTTGGTCGACTTTTAATGAATGTGGCTGTTCTGCGTTCAATTGGTTTACCGCCCTGATGAAGCACTCGGATTGTCTCTTCTCAGTTATGTTGACTTCGAGACTGCCAAGTTCAATGCGGTCCACGTGTAGAACCAACCAAACGCCGATTGCATCGCCATGACGCGAAGTCAATGCGCTGGGATTAATGACGTCGGCGGGGTGAAATGGGACACTCGCATGTGCGCTGGGGAATTGTTACATGTACTTTTTGTTGATCCATCACAAACATTTGACAGACAAGCAATTGAACCGAGTCATCAACAGAATAACGATTAAGCGACAGCGACATACTGTATCAGCCATGAGCCAAGACGCCTTGAACCCAACGGGCCCTGCCCAACCCAACCTCGACCAGGTATACGAGACGAGCGGCAATGCAGCCACCAAAGAACCAGCAGAGGCCAGAATCGCACAACAGCAAGCAGGCCGACCAACGTGAGCAGCCTCATCATCAATACCTAGCCCTGCCTAACGACTCCGACAGCGACCAACGAATACCTCAACAACAATCCACCTCCATCGCCGACGCCACCCCTTCCTCCATGGGCTACGGCGTGCGCGACTCCAGTCAAGACAAAGAAGGCCCGCTCGCCAGCTCAAACCAGACTCTCGCGACAGCAGCTGGCACCGCCAGCGAGGAGGACGCCGATCAAATGGCCGCCCCGACCGAAGGCAAGATCGCGGATGCCGAGGCGAGACATCCTGGCGCGAGCGGCACGCAGGAGGGGCTTGAGTCGGATTTGGATCGGAAGAAGAGGGAGCAGGCGCTTATGAGGGAGGAGATGAAGCAGAGGAAGGGGGAGCAGTTTAGTGTGGGTGGCATTTTGGGGCAGAGGGGTGGGCCGGCGAATCCGGTTGAGCAGGGGAATTATCCTAATAGTGATAAGTATTGAGCTGTCGTGAGGGAAGCTTGATGGGAGGGGATATTGGAGACTGAAGATGAAGAGAGATGAGATAAGATGAGCTGAGCTAGCTCCATAATAAGTCTCCTTCTGCTCCTGCTTCTGCAATCAATTGCTGCTTCGACCTTTGAGAATCTCAACTGATTTCTCGTGGTCCATCAGAGCTTTATCATACGCAGATAGTCAAAGTGTTTCAAAAGTGACATACGATGGAACATCATGCAAACGATGTCAACAGCAAGTGTGGGCTTGGTCCACGTCGCGCTTAGTCACATGACCAGCTCACGCATTCATTTGCGGGCCTTCGGTCTAGCTTAGGGACTATCTGTACTGAGAGTCCGCACCCTCCGGCCAACGGGAATGGTCAACCCGGCAGAAGATCGATTCATCTTTGGACGCAGCTCAACGTCGCAATGACCGTCGACGATCACCTCCCGCAGCCTGGTTTCGTGGCGCAAGGCCAGCTGATCGGCGGAGGACTTTCCGGGATCGTGGAGCTCCTGCCAAACGGTCACGTCGTCAAGACTCCATGGCCCGGTGAAGATGGCCTGGAGAGCCAGAGGGACATGAGGACCGAAGCCCGGGTCTACAGGCGGCTTGTGAGCCAATTCGGCGACCACAACCGATTCATCAAATTCATCGCGTTCGACGAAGATCGACTCGTCCTCACCATGGAGTACATGGTGAACGGAACCCTTCGAGACTACCTTCGACACAGTCATCGAGACATTTCTCGGTCCCAACGGCACGTGTGGATTCAAGCTATGGCTGAGGGTCTAGAAGCGCTCCACGCGCTCGACATACTGCACTGCGACCTAACACCGCACAACATCTTCCTTGACGAAACCCTTCAACTCAAGATTGGAGATCTCGGGTGCTCGTCGATCGATGAGACACCTAGCACGGCTGGGACAAGCGCTCGTTTCTACCCTCCTCGACCGTCTTGGACCACACCCGTGACGCCTAGCGACGATCTGTTTGCACTCGGGTCGTGTATGTATGAGGTCCTGACGGGTGCGGCACCGTTCGCGGAAGCGCCATCGCCCTAGGCTCGGACTCTGATAGCTCTCCAGCAATTCCCAGACCTTACCGGCTTGGAATATGGACCGATAATTAGAGATTGTTGGCTCCTTCGGGCACACTCGGCGAAATCTGTCCATAGCAGGATCAATGAACTCAATCAGTGGATTCGTCGCGATGGAATCCATCCACTCGTCCAATCAGGCGGGTAGTGCAAAGCTCGGCCGTTCTCGAGAAGCCTTCATCATAAAATGTAGTCCGAGCATGAGCCCCTGACAGTCGTTTGCGCAAGTAATAGTCTCCATGGGATGAGTGCAGAGCGTACTTCGGGTCTTCGCTTGGGCAATTGCGCAGTAGTCACTAGGAGTGCGGCTGGTCGTGTTGAAGCTGGTAGGGCACCCAGCATACAGTACTTCTTCGTTCGTCGATACGAATCTATAGGACGCGAAAGCGCATGACCCGCCCTCAGGTCTCTGCATCTATTCATGCAGAAGAATTCCTGGCTGTTGCTATCTCCGTAGGTAGGGGATGGTCAGTCCTCCAACAGCGCTACGAGCTGGACAAATGCTCTGTGGCTTTGGAGCACACAGAGAGGAAGCTCGTTGACCGCCTGTACCGCGTGCCCCAGGGGCCTTGTAGAAACATTTGGCACCATGGTTTACAGAGGTGAAAATACTTTAATTTCTATAGTTCATGCTGGATGCTTGGGGGGTATTCACTCGTAGAGACCAACCTTTAGGTACCTGACCTGATCTCTTCTCGCCATGCTGTGCTCTCGAGATCTAACACCACAACGAACATTCCCACGTCCTCGTCAGCCCATCGTACTCGATCCCTTCCACCGGTACTCCTGCCTGCTCTCAAAAATGCTCGACAAGCTCAGGTTTGAAAACTGTCTCTTCAACGATGCAGCTGAGCTCCCGCTCGAATGATGCCATCTTCGTAGCCTGATGTCTGGCGGACTGTAGAGCTTGGCGAATCGCGACCATGCAGATATTGACTGCTCACGGTGAGAATCATTCTACACCTTGCCACCGTCGTCGTCGTCCTCGAAGAAGGATAGAATGGCACGAGCACCACTTGGACCAAGCCCGTGAGGCGGGTAGCAGACTGCCAACGTTAGCTTGAATTCCATATAACAAGTCCGACCGAGTTTTGACTTACCGTAGATCGGATCCTCAGTCGCACCCAACTTCTCACGGAATTCCGACTTGTTCGTCAACTTGAGCTCAGCCGCGATCGCGTGGTATGCCTTGCTCAGCACCTTGACCCTGGTGCCCCTCATGTTGTGCCCAACCTTGAACGAATTAGTAGCGCCGCCGCCGAAGGTAACACTCGTTGCGCCCGATTGTGCTGCCATTTTCAGGGCATGCATGACGAGATACTCGATAGCTCCGGACGGTGCGCCTGGGAAATCAAGCGAGAACTTGACCTGCCAGCCATGATCTGGAGACAGCTGCGCCATGATGACTAGGCCCGCAATCTGACCATCGCGAGTGGTACTGTAGTGGTACTGCCTGTGCTCCATATCCTGCCATGGGTGCACATCTGTCAAGTGGACTTGCTTGCCCTTCCGGCCGGCGAGCCAGTCCTTGATGCGCTGGTCAATCTTGTCCTTGAAGTCCTGGGGTACAGGCTCGCCAATTAGGAGATCATGGATCTTGACACCTTCCTTCTCCGCATGGCGACACTTGCGCTCAATCTCCTTGTCACGAGCTGCTGGGTTGTTGCCCGGGTCGAGGCGCTGCTCCGCGGCGACAGAGAAGGTCCGCCAATCATACTTGGTGCCTAACACTTCCTGGCCAGCGTGGCCAATGAGTAGCCATAGAGGCTTGAGTCTCCTCTCTTTCTTGATCCAGCGCAGGTAAGCGCCAATGGTCTTCGCGTATTGTGATTCGTGACACAGCGGGTCACCAATAGTAATGGCAAAGCCTTGGTGAGGTACGTAGCCGACCGCTGCGCCAGTGTGCGGGTCGCGCCAGTGCTCAAACTTGGGCTCGAGCCACGAAGTGTTGGAAGCATCACCATAGTTGGCAATGAGCTTCTCGAGCGGCTGGAACTCGATGCCTGCGGCAGCACGGTCCTTGCCGGACCACGGCGGGTGAAGCGTGCTTGCCTCCGGGTGCCTGAGCTTCTTGACCGGCGGTTTGTATGGCAAGGACCGCGGATCTCTGGCGAACATGGTCGCGTGTCTAATGTCACCCAGCTTGAGGGTAAGCATGAGTATACGCTCCATACCGATACCACCACCGCCATGAGGCGGCGCACCCCACTCGAAACCACTCATGTACTCCTCCATCGAGTCCGGGTCCATCTTCAGCTTCACCATCTTCTCCTCCAGTGTCTTCGCATCATGGATACGCTGTCCACCGGAAAGGATCTCTTGGCCGCGGACGAAGATATCGAAAGAGTTTGTAATCCCGGGGTTGTTGGGGTCGGGCATGGCGTAGAAAGGTCGCGCAGATGCCGGGAACTTGTCAATCACGTAATAGTCGGTCTTGAGCTTCTCGCGAATGACAGCACCCAATGCGATTTCATCGCGAGTACCCAAATCCTCGTTCTCTGGGAGTGGATTGCCATTCTCGTCACGGTGCCCAGATTCATTCAGCATGCGGATTGCCTCAGCGAACGGAATGATTGGCGTCTCCTCCAGCCACAGCAGATCCTCCGATGGAAACTGCCTCTTGACAACCTCAACCTCTGCCCTGTACTTGGTGTAAATCGTCTTCAAGATGGCCTTGAATGTGCTATCAAGCACACGAAGGACTTCGTGGTAGTGCTCATCGATCGCCATCTCCAGATCCAGACCAGTGAATTCTGTCAAATGTCTATGCGTGTTGCTGTTCTCAGCACGAAAGACCGGTCCAATCTCAAAGACTCTTCGGAAATCAGACGCGATTGCCATCTGCTTGCCCAATTGAGGCGATTGAGCAAGGAAAGCCGGACGCCCAAAGTAGTCGACCTTGAAGACGCTAGCACCTGATTCAGATGCCGCACCTTGCAGCTTAGGCGTGTGGATCTCGATGAAGCCGAGGGAGTCGAGATGGCTGCGGAAGACCTGGCAGATTCCGGACTGCACGCGGAAGATGGCCTGAGATGAGGTCGTCCTGAGATCGATGATGCGGTTGGTCTGCCGAGCACGATCCGAGACACGGTGCCGAGTGTCGCTCTCGTTGTCCGCCTCGGCCTTGGAAACTTCAGCCTCGTGGACCGTGAACGGCAGAGGCTCGGACGGCTGAGCTTCGACATGCATCTCATGAATGTGGATTTCAATGTTGTGGATCGAGACACCGATAACCTCGCCCTGCTTAGCCTTGGGCTCCTGGATGACGCCCTTGACCACAACCACAGTCTCGACATGCAAGTGCTCCGCCCAGTACAAGAAATGCTGCGACACGCCCGCGTGCTCATGGAGAATGCCCTGGATGGTCGCCGTCTGCTGGCGAAGCTCAATGAACATCAAGTGCGCACTCAGCTTGCGAATGTTGTGGAGGCGAGCGCGGAAGCACACCACCTTTCCGATGTGTTCTAGTGATAGTGTGCGAATGTCAATGCGGTCATCATTCTTCGGTACGCCAGCATAGTTGTTGATGGGGAAGACACCATACTTGGCCCTCTGCTCCGGCGTCTCCTCCAGCTCTGCCCTCTTCATCATCTCGTCCCGACGCGCCTTGTCGGCGGCCATGCGCTCCTCGGCCTCCTTCTTGTGCTTCTCCTTCTCGGCCTGCATCTCATGCTTGCGGGCCTGGTTGCGGCTCAGTGGCTCGCCTTCGCGGTTCAGGGGCAGATTCTCGGTGGATGAATAAGAGCTGTCCGAGCCAGTCCTGGCCTTGCGGCGCAGGAAGCCCATCGGACTGCGCGTCGTGCGGTGGTGCTCCTTGGAGATGCGGCGAGAGTCCGGCGAGTGGCTCGGGGCGGGCGAGTCATTGCTGAGGCTCTTGCGGCCAAAGGGCAACGAGAACCGACTGCTGTCCTGAGACTCTCGCGACAGGTTGGTGCTGTTGCGACCGGCGCCGGGACTCTTGCCACGATGTTCGTCCTCGCTGGTGCGGTCAGAATTGTTGCCGCTGCGCGGCTTGCGCAGACTCAATGCCTTCTTGAGCGAAGACATGGTGCTGACGGATGATGTCGCTGGTGGACCCTGTGTTGTGCAGTGCTAGACGAGATGCACAAAGGGATCCACTGCGAAGTGGGAAGGGGGATTGAAGGTGGTCGCTACTGAGGATGTTGCGGCCGGCAGTAGGAGGTAGTCAAGCAGTGTATGTAGGGAGTAGTAGTAATAGCGAAAAATCAGGGCGCCATGCAGGTGCGTTGGAAGTTTATAAACAGCCGCCTGCAAACATCAGCTGTGACGTACAGGTACAGCCGGGTCGTCGGCGCTATGTACAAAGTGAGGTACCTTGGTGCCTTTGACAAAAGCAATTGAATCAAGCGAATGTACTGTACATGTATTTGGTCTGGCGATCAAGCACGGCTTCGTGAGCCGGAAACGAGCCGTCGCCGGGTATATGATGGCTCTTAGGGGTTGAGGGTTGAGAGCTGTCGTAGTAGTGGAGGTTGAGGGTTTGACTGCTGAATCAAGCTTTTCCTTGCGGCGGCTGAGTGCTGACTTGATGATGAGATCAGCGCTACGGATCCTGGCGGGAACCACCTGCACCTGGCTAGGGTGCTAGAACGGTGACAACCCGTACGAATTGCTCCTGTCTCTGTAGTAGATGGGCACAATACCTTATTGAAATATGACGGCGATGCTCAATCAAATCGCGTCGACTTGCTTGAGCCCTCATGTGTGCTCACATGGACCAAATGCATTCAATGTGGTTCTTGGAGGTCAGGTCGGGACAGGGAATCGTCATATCTCAGTCATAACCTACCTTGTGCAACGCGCCAGGTTTGTCGGCTGCGCGCATCAACCACCGTCGGGCCCGGCATCTATGTACAAAATACCTACATGGGGTGTACCTCCACGTGCCTTCTTGGCTCGGATGCGGCTTCACTACCAGCCGCGTCACCATCTCATGACATGAATCATGAGCATGGCAGGTGTCATGTTGTTCCCGTCCTGGCGGTCAAGCAACGAGGTGTTCACCTTCTCCATGTTTTAGTGCTAATAACCTGAATCTGCATGACTCATCTACATTTCTTATCGAGCCATCACCCACACTGGTGATGGGACACATCGTGCACCTGCACATTTAGATACATACAAAGGTAAGGTTATTGCGATATCGGTTACCGGCAGTCGGTGAATGAATATATTAAGTAGCTTCGCACTAGTCTTGGATCAATCATCAATCACATTTTTGGCCATAATCTTCAACAAAAGTCGGTTTCGAGATCACTAGATCCAGAGCCGGCATCATGAGACTTCAGAGCAATGCCTGGTTGGCGGGACGGGGAGGCTCATTCACGCGAATCGCGGAGATACGGTACCTAGGACAATCCTGCGTGGACAGATCGGATTCATTGGATGTCTATCGACGTGGTGGACGTCCATACTCGAGAGACTTCCTATGAGTTCAAGCGCCTGTCATCAACTTCTCATGGCGGTCTGGGTTCCGGTATGGTCAGGCATGCCGTGGACGGTGGAGTAGAGACCTACCTACACTTCTTGTAAGGGCAGTACAGCCTTTTCGGATTTGTGTCTTAACGCCGTGTATGAGTAAATGACTTCAGCCCTGCTGCAAGACAAGCACGCTATTGCCAACGTGCCAGTGCCCCGATCCATGTCGCAGCCAGTGAACGATGTCATGAATCGTGACTCACGCGCGTAGGCTGGCCGTGCAGAAAGGTTATGAGTGTTGCCGGACACCTCAGTCGAGGTCGCACTAGTAAGATCGGGTCGCGCCAAGAGCCAGGCGAGGGGATTGCATATGGAAGGGTGCTGGTGTACCTATGTACTCCATACAATCGCGCTGCTTTCCCTTATTCATTCTGCACACGAGTTTGTGCGATTTGACCAGCTCCCTCTCAAGCGTACTATTCAGTGGGCGAGATTGTCACTTGCTGCTCAGCCAGCATCGTGCGCAGAATTGTGTTTTGCTACCTCGGCCTTATCGCTCGTAAACTCCTTTGACACCTGAAGGTTGGCGCATGAGGTGCGCTTCAAGAGCTGCAAGACGTCGAGGAAGGAAGGACAAGCGCATATCAACGACACATGCACAGCGCATAGCCACCGCATCACAGCAGGCGATCCAACAGGAGCACGCTGAGCTGCCTGGGCGCAGCAGGAAGCACGACAGCAGATCACAGACGAAGCCTAGACGAGCGGGCGGTCTGCGAAAATGCCCGCGAACAACCCAACACCGCCCTCATCCACATCCTCGAACGGTGCGTCGCCCAACGACCAGCAATTCCGCGTGGTGCGGAAGCGCAATCGCATCCCGCTGAGTTGCGCGCCTTGCAGACATCGCAAGTTGAAGTGCAACCGAGGACACCCATGCGACAACTGCTCCAAGCGTGGAGACACACAATCTTGCAGCTATGCGACGCCTGGGAACAGGAGGAAGGGCGGCGCGGCTGCCGGCCCTACTGGCACGCCGGACGACATGCAGAACCGCATCGATCGATTAGAAGGCCTGGTGTTGAGTCTGATGGGAAGTAATGGAGCGCCGGGCGCGACAGCAGCAGCGCAGACTGCCATTGACAGCAGCAGGAACAATAGCCTCGCTACAGGCCCCCAGACGTTGCTCGATGTGGAAGGTGCGGATATGATTCGAGAAGAGGGACCCAATGGACAAAGACCAGAGGACGACAGTGAAGTCGAGCAGGTGTCCAAAGGCATTGGCATTATGAAGGTTGACAACGGCCGAGCCGTCTTTGCTTCAGATGCGCATTGGTACGCGATCTTGGGAGAGATCAGCGAGGTCAAAAATTACTTCAACAATCACAAGGAGGACTACAAGGCTCATATGCAAAAGGTGCAGGCTGCCAAAGCGGACGAGAGCCCTGGCACGGCGTTCCTGCTTCAAGGACCCGCTTCTAAGAGCAGAGATGAATTGCTGAATGACTTTCCGTCAAAGACAGATGCGGATCGCTTGATCGCGCGGTACTTCAACGCCTACGACCCATCTGTACACATCATTCATGGTCCTTCGTTCCAGAAGCAATATGACCGACATTGGCTGAATCCACACGAAACATCAGTAGTATGGCTGGGACTCTGCTACGCGATGATGACCTTGGCCTTGCAATCATACAACCGAGCCGGTGACGAGCCGCCAGAGTACCGTGGCAGGACACAAGAGCTGTCACATGCATTCAGGAGGCTCACTGCGCAATCGCTACTTCTGGCAGACATTACGCAGCCGATCCCACAGGTACTCGAGACCCTAATACTACACGTTACAGCGGAGTATGGCCGAAGCCGGGATGCCGAACCTGGCGTCCTCTTTATGGTAGGCATTTGTGTGCGATTAGCGATGCGAATGGGATACCACCGCGACCCAGCGCCGCACCCGCAAATATCACCTTTTCAAGGCGAGATGAGACGACGGGTCTGGACATTCATTCGCGTTACCGACCTCTTGATATCCTTCCAGTTTGGTCTGCCGGCGGTCATCAAGACTGATCAGATAGATACGGAGCATCCGCGCAACCTATACGACGACGAGCTGCACGAGGAGATGAAGTCGCTTCCGCCATCCCGGCCAACGTTTGAAGCTACACCAATGTCGTACATGATTGCAAAGAGTAAAATGACATTCTTGTTTGGCGAGATTGTTGAGCGGACGCAGTCGATAAAAACCCCGCCATCCTACGAAGAGACGATGAAGTTCGACGCAATGCTTCGCGAGCAGAGATCGACGCATCCTCCACTACTACAGATGCGCAGCTTCCAGGAAAGCGCACGCGATCCAGCCAATCTGATCATGCAGAGACTTGGGCTTGAGATGGTGTACTTGCGATCCCTCTTTGTGCTTCACAGGCGATTTATAGCGAAAGGCCGGGAGAATCCACGATATGCGTATAGCCGAAGAACGTGCATCGACGCTTCAATGCAGCTCTTGGAGCACCAGGCGACGCTGCACTCGGAGAGTCAGCCAGGCGGTAGGCTGAGATCCGTGAAGTGGTACATTTCGAGCTTGACGACACATGACTTTCTGTTAGCAGCCATGCTTGTGTGTCTGGATCTGTACCATCACGCAGAGTCGGAGAGGCGCGGGCAGAAGCCTGGAGCTCCTACCTCACCCATTGCAACAGATTTATATGCAGAGGACAGACGAGACGAAATGTTGCGGGCTGTCGAACACTGTATCACAATCTGGGAGGCGGTACGCGAGCAGAGTATGGAAGCGTACAAAGCCTCAATCGCTTTGCGCGTGATGGTGGAAAAGCTCAAGGCGCACCAAAGAGCAATGCAGACACAACAGGCATCATTTAGCGTGCCTAATGCCCGCCAATACGGCCGGACACCTCACTTTGGCGCCTTCCCGACTAGCAGTGTGGGCGACATGAACACCGACGACCTGCCTCCGGAACAAAGCGCAGCGATGACTTTGGGGATGCTGAGTAGTGGTGGCATATCACCTGGGCCAAATTTTGCAATGAGTATGGCGCAGCAGCAGACGCAAATGCAAACGACAGGAGAGAAGCAGCCCGGCTATCCTGCCTCCATGGCAGCGTTGCTTAACGAGCCGATGCCAGAGCGAACGGGCTTGACGCCGCAGTATCCGGGCCCGGATGCTGTGCAAGCGATGTCTGGTCCTGCGAGTCCGTTTAGTCAAATGCTGGCGACTGCTGGGCAAGCGAATGGGTTCATGGGGATGGAAGGATTGGGCGGTGATGTTGATTGGGTGAGTGGCAATGTCCGACCTTCACGTACGTATGCTTTATACTGACGCTATCGACAGGGCGCATGGGATCAATACATCCAAGGTAATTCCAACCTCGGCGTCACGGATCCGTCGCAGATGGGTTGGCCGATGCCTTTGGACCCGGCGATTGAGAACGCGGGACAGCAGCCGAATGGACCGGCCAACCCCAGTGGCGTCTTCATGGGCGCGATCACTCCCAATGGCATGATGGGGTGATCGGCGAGATTCGATCGTCAGCATTGATGTATAGTACGCGTGGAGGTCTGCTTTTCGTGATGACGCGACAAGCACGACGAACATGGGAACGGCGCAAGGAGATGACAGGCTCGCTGGCGGGCGACAGACGAGTACACCTTCGCTCATGATGATGCGCACGGATGTAGCGATACATTAAAGAACTTATTGATACCCTCCAGCGGCACATTGAAGATCTAGTCGGGTCGTTTGGCTGTGTTAATCCTCGTGTTCCATTCGCGGATATTGCTGGGTACCTAGGTACTGGTTGCTGCAATGTTAATGATCAGCCACAGGGGATCATTCGAGCAGTGGCAGTACTCCTTGATGGATGTAGCTCTGTAGCTCTGAACATGTTGCTTGACTCATGCAGCGATTGCGGAGCCCCGTTCTCCACATGCGTTGCTGATGAACGTTCAAGCTGATTGCCGAATAAGGCTTCCGAGTCTCAGTTAACTCGAGGTCGGAGTATCTCAACCATGGCCTCGTTGTTGATATTCAGGCTGCACAGCGAAACATTACGACTTCACACGATCGACGCAGGATGAACGGACCAGGCTACTTAGCAGTTGCCATCCAGCCAGGCCCAAACACCAACTTGGAGGCCTTCCACGAATGGTACAATACCGAGCATGGTCCCCTCCGCCTCAGACTTCCTTTCTTTGTGACTGGAGATCGCTACACGGCCAACGACGGCAAGAAACCGGAATGGAGCGCTGTATATGATGTGACCGACATATCGTGGCTCGAGAAGCGCATCTACACCCGCATGCGAGAGGAGAGGTCACGGCGCGAGAAGGATGTCATGAGCACATTTGAGTCTCTGGACCGCAAGATTTACAAGACCATCTCGACCAGAGGCGAGTTGAAGCGCCCCGGGCCGGTCCTTGTCGCGACAACGGCGGTGGTGAAGGAAGAGGATCTGGACGAGTTCAACAAGTGGTACGAGGAGGAGCACGTCGTGATGCTGTCCAAGACACCTGGATGGCTGCGAACGAGGCGGTTCCAGCTGGTTGCTCCGGGCTTGAAGGGCATGCCGCCGGCTGGGCAAGTGGAGTGCCTGGCTGTGCACGATTACGAGGAGAAGAATGGGCTGGGTGGGCCTGAGCATACCGCGGCTCAGAAGACGCCGTGGAGGCAGAAGGTTGTGCCGTTGCTTCTGTCTATGGAGACGAGACAGTGGAAGCACTATGTTCAGCTCGAGGCTTTGCATGAGGATCCTGCGACCGTCATCACGACCGATGGTGCCGAGCTTCGGTTCCAGCTCGAGGGTGACCCATCTGCCCCAGTCGTGGCCCTCGTCAACCCGATCTTGACCAACTTGCACATCTGGGACGATGTCGCCAAAGCGTTGACTTCGGGTGCAGTTGGTGGCAAACAATTCCGCGTACTACGTTACAATGCTCGTGGCTACTCTCAGCAAGCAGCCCGAAGCAATCCGACCCGCTTCGACCTTCTTGCCGACGACTTGGAGTATTTGATCTCACGACTCAACATCGAGAAGCTTCACGCAGTCGTCGGCTGCAGCATGGGTGGCGTCACCTCCCTCAATTTCGCTATCAAGCACCCCGACAAGCTCGAGAAATTCGTGGCGTGCGACTGCAACACCGCATCGTCCGAGGGCAACAACAAAGCTTGGGGCGATCGTATCGAGCACGCCAAGGAGAAGGGTATGGACTCGCTGGCTGATATCACCGTCAAGCGCTGGTTCACAGAGCCGAATCATGACTCACCAGCGTTCAAGAAAGTGCTGCCTATCGTGGCCAACGCGAACTTTGACGGTTTCGTCCAGAATACCGGCGCGCTCTGCAACTATGACTTGAAGCCGCATTTGGCGAGCATCAAGACACCCGGGCTGTTGATTGCAGGCGAGGGCGACGGGAAGCTGCCGGAAGCGATGCAGAAGTTTGAGATTCCGAACGCGACATTCAAGGCTATACCGAATGCTGGGCATCTGCCAATGCTTGAGAATCCGGACGCGTTTCTGCAGGCTTTGGGGAGCTTCTTGTGAGTTCCGTGCGCAGCCAGCTTCAGAGATCAGCTGACTTGATCTGGCGTAGCAGGCAGCAAAGCAAGCTTTAGTCATCAATCGCTGTATACAAAGGCGGTCCTAGCCCCAGCCTCAGTCTCTTCTTTTCTCCAACGCCACTCCGTGTCGTCTTCATTCACAGTAGGAATATCTAGGCATGGCATCTCAAATCAATACGATGGCGTCTCCACTCGAGGATCTCCAGTCGAGATCGTCGAAAACGTGGTCTGCTTACTCGATCTTCCTGATGCCGGCAACCTACGTCTAGTCAGTGCCACTTTGGCCGCAAAATCATCCCAAGGCAGCTTCAAGCGGTATTTCGCCAGCAAATCTGTCGACTTGACCCGTCGCAGCCTGGAGGACTTTGTGCGCATCACTGAAGCTGGCTCAATGGGCTCATTGGTCCAGAACATCACGTTAGTGGGCATCGTCTGGAACACCGCGTACCTCGCCAACGTCGTCAGAGACCGCTCGAAAAGGGTGACCGAAACCACGGGTCCGAGACCCCGTGCTCGACAGGTCCAGCTGGACGACGCTGCTGTCGCGGACGCGAAAGCTGAGTTGAAAGGTCTGAGCGAGCGAGCGGTTGAGGCTGCTGCATGGAGGGAGGAGGGTGGTGATGTAGATTTGCTGCGGCGAGCTTTCGGGAATCTTGTACGGAATGGGAAGGGTGGTGCGTCGAGGTCGCTGGTACTGGAAGTCGCGGTTTACCTGACGAGTTCTGAAGTTAGGTCGCAGCCT
Organism: Teratosphaeria pseudoeucalypti; assembly: GCA_013403795.1. Lineage (NCBI taxonomy): Eukaryota > Fungi > Ascomycota > Dothideomycetes > Mycosphaerellales > Teratosphaeriaceae > Teratosphaeria > Teratosphaeria pseudoeucalypti. The sequence goes on from JABBMZ010000083.1 coordinate 114,385, forward strand.
GTTGGGGGTGGGAAGTGGGATCTTGTTTGGGACGCTGCTGCCTGTGCCTTTCGCATATCGATGAGGGCTTTGGTGGCGAGTGGGTTGCAAGTGGAGGAGTTGTGTTTGTTTGGGAGGCAGCAGAGATGCAGTATTGCGTTACATGAACTGGATGGCGTTGAGTTTGGAAGCGTGGAGACGAGGAAGTGCTTGGTGAAGCTGAGGAAGTTGTCGGTTAGCTTTTCTCTGGAGTTTGGTCCTGGGCCAGTCTTTGCGGCGGATGACGATGATGGGGAGAGCCAGGAGCATGCCACGCCACTGTTAGAGCCCGCCCGCGAACACGCTGACTGGTCTGCCAACACTTCTGCAAAATACACCCCAGATGCAAGATCTGCACCTCCATTTCTACAGCACTACGACGAAGCATGAGCAACGTGTCACTGAACGCGAAATGCTACAAGCACTATTCCATACCATCGCTCAAACAGCACCCCTGCCCGACCTCCGCACCTGCCGTCTCCGTAACCTCACAGCCTCAGAAACCTCCCTCGTCACTATCCTGCACTCCCCGCCGCTCCTCGCATCCCTGAAGCTTGAAGAAATGCACCTCCCCGACCCTGGCAGCTTCACCCCAGTGCTGGAGTACCTCGCGAACGAGGCTAGGAATCTGACTTACTTGCATCTGGATACCCTGTGGGAGAAGCGTTTGTTGTATTTTGAGGGTGAGATGGGGATGCCGTATTTTCCTTCTAGTGGCACGGGGGGGGGGGCCGAATTGGGTTACTAGGGTTGGGAGCGAGGCTGTCAAGAGGTTGGTGAGTATTCTGACCCCACTATCTTGTTTGGAATACAGATGATGCTGAGGATTGCTTGTTAGGTGAGGGCGAGGATGAGTCAGGGAAGGCCGTTGGGGAGTCCGCAGGCGGCTAGGTGGAGGGAGGTCAGGAGGAGGGAGTTTGGACCGCCTTGAGTGTGGTGGTGGATATGTTGTCAGCTGAGAGCAGGTGTGTGGATCTTGGAGCCTTAAGATCTCCGAGCATTCACTGCATGATTTTCGTTAGGCGACTGGGAGGTTGCATGATTGGTCGACTAATTTACAGCTTCCCTTGCAGTAGCTTCGGCAACCTGCTTCCCTCCCCCCATCTTTCTTACAAGCGCGTCCATACAAGCACCTTCTGGAACTGACTAGTCACGCATGTTCGCAGCATTGAGTTCGTGCCTCGGAGCAGTGTCGCGAGGGTGGAGGATAAGAAGGTAGGTAGGCATTGTGAGCTCAGCTGTGCACTTGCAGGCGAACGTCTGCTCGACACAGCCTAGACCACCTAGCAACAGAAAGTAGACTCGAACCATACGAACAGAGGGAGGCATTCTGATAGAGTGTGACTGGCCATACTGCCCTGCGAGAATTAAAATCGACAGTTCCAACCAGAGTGTCACTCATCCTCGTCCAGCCTCACCATGGCCAACGTCCAAGGCTGCCACATGATCGGCAGCGTGCCTTTCGCAAACACGGAAGCCGTGCTTCGACAATGCCCAGCAGCCTTGCCGCATCGTCTCAAGCGTATCCCGGCCGGCGAGACGGGACCCCGTAACTACTTCACCCTCGGTCAAATGGCCGTCTTCCGCGCAAGTCCCATGGTCCTGACGCAATTCGTCGACAACAAGCCGCTCGCCGCGAACGACTATACCCCTGAAGAAATCGAGGCCGGCCTCAAGAAACTCCAGGACGCAGGTCCCCTAGAGACAGGCTACGATGTCGCCGCCATCGAGAGCTATGCTGTTTTCAAAGCCCTGAAAGACGAAGGCGTGCTTGACAGAGGAACGCGGTTTCAGGTCTGTCTGCCTACGCCGCCCAATGCCCTGTCTCCCCTCGTACAGAAGTCTTTCCAAGCGAAGCTCGAGCGTATGTACACCGAAGCCCTCTATCGCGCCATGGAGAACATCCAGCGTCAAATCCCACACGGAGAGCTGTCCATACAGATCGATCTAGCGGTCGATACGGCATACTGGGAGCGCACGCTGTACGAGCCCTGGTTCGGCGGAGGCGATTTCGAGGCGATCAAGAATTACATCGTCGAGTATATCGTCCGCATGATAGGTCAAATCGATCAGGACGTGGAAGTCGGCATACATAACTGTTATGATGAATCGGCAAAGCCACTATCTACTCCTTGATTGAGCGAGGTGCTGACCAGGTTTGTAGGCGACATGGCCAACCGCCACTGGCTCGAGCCCAGAGACCTCGGCGTCATCGTCGACCGCGCCTTGCGAATCCACGCGAGGACGCCGCATAAGATCAACAGTTACTTTCACCTACCTGTCGCCAAGTCTGCGATGGAGAATCTGGATGCTTATTTCGCTCCGCTGGCTGAGCTTCTCCCGGGTCTCAGAGAGCATGCGACTGAGCTGTACCTGGGCGTCGTGCACCACAGTGACATGGCTGCGACGACGACGAGGATGATCGAGGCTGCTGGGAAGGTCCTAGATGGGTACCCGTTTGGCCTGGCGACGGAGTGTGGATGGGGCAGGACGCCGCGGGAGAAGATCGAGGAGATCATGGAGATTTCGAGGGAGATGTCGCGGCCTGTGGTGTGACGATGATTGATCTTGCCCTGCTCTTCACACGAATGAGAAGTTCTCTTCATGACAGGAAGCAAGACTGCAAACATATGCGAATTGCGAGGGACACCCAAGTCCTCTCTAATCATAATACCCTCCCGACCCCGTCACCTCCCCAAACTCAAGCGCAGCCAACGCCTGCGCATTCGAAAACCGACTCCTCTGATCCCTCTCCTCGTCCTCCTCCAGCTCCCTCAGCATGGCAATCACGCCATTATCCTGCCTCTGCTCCATGACGTCCATCAAATCCTTCAACTTCTCCCACTCCCTTTGCTGCTCATCGCTCAAACAAATCATCCCGCCATCGCCATCGTCCAGCAAGCTGTGCCTGTAGCTGCTCCTCCGATCGCTGCCGCCCGCCTTGCGGCTCGTGGAACTCAGGAAACCACCTGCGGCGTTCTTCGGGGTGTATGAGCGCCGGCGTCTGGCGGTGAGTGAGAGGCCGGAGACGGCACGTGGCGTGCTGATGCTGCCGTCGCGGTATCCCGTCGCGGATGTGCCTTCCGCCCACACAGCCATCTTGAACGGGTCTGGACTCCTGGCCGTGCCGACGGAAGAGTCTGGCGTCTCGGAGCCGTTTCCGGACACGAGTGGTGGGACCTGAGGGATGTCTGTGCTGGATCCCGAACGATCGTCATCGTCATCTGGGTTACTGCTCGCGAACCAGGATCGTCTTTTGTTCTTGTTGCTCACGGCCGATACAGTCGACTTGCTGCGCGATCGAGCGAATACATTGCTCAGAGACCTTCGTTTGCTTTGGATCGCTTCTTTGGAGTCGATGCGCTTCGGGTTGGTGAGGGTGCAGAGAGGCTGTGATGGATGTGAGATGGCGTGGTCCAGTACTTTGGGAGAAGCCGGCACGAAGCCTGGTGCGGGTGGTGTCGAGGGCGGGAAGCCTGGCGAAAGCGGCTGCGAAAAGTTCGCCGAGAACAGTGAGGTAGGCAGAGGCGGCAGTGCCGTTGGATTGATCGGCGCCAGTGTGGGCGCTGTGGATGCTGATGATGTTGGCGGTAATGGAGGGGCGCGTTGGTCTTGCGCCTTGCCGTCGCCTGTCGACGGTTGCAGATGCGACGCCGCTGACTGACTCCGCCACTTTCGGCCAAAGATTGACTTTCGTCTCTCCTTCTTCTTGTCTTCGTCTTTGGGCGGTGATGGAGCCCGGGGCCTCGTGATGGGTTCACCTGTCGTCACGGCTGTACCTGGCCGGAAATGCTCGTCGAATGGTGCTGCCGGAGACCGTTCATCCATCAACGTCTGCAATGATGGCAGCGCTGGTACTGACGGGATGTCTGGCGGCGCTTCAGCCTTTCCACCAAACCAACTCTTGCGCTTTTTCAGCTTCAGATCGGAGTCTGACTTGTGCTTCTTGACACTGACAACGGTCCCACTGCGACTCTTTCGCCTGAGGTTCATCTCGTCGAAACTGCTTACTGGTTGCTGGTGCGTCGAAGTTGGTTGGATCGAAGACTGAGACCGATTTCTGGTTGACGTGATTGGGACCGACGGCGGCAGCACCTCATCCTCCCAAGAAAATCGATTGCGCGGTGTGATCTCCTTCACGCGAGGCCCTGTGATCTGGGACCAGAACGACGATAGGCCCATGGTCGTGGCGGCTGCTCCTCACGCAGTATCCCTGTCTCTGTGACACAAGCCTGTTGGTGTGAATTGCCAAGAGGACAGGCTTCAGCGATACACTGTACAGGTCAGACTGCTGCATGCTGCATATTTGACCGGTTTGTTGTCCAGGGGAGAGAAACAGCGGAGACAAGTCGTAGAGGCGCATCGCGCTCTAAGCTTCCACCCGTTGCATGATAAGTTGGAGCTGTTGTTGAGCGGTTTGGACAACGGATGCGCCAGCCAACGCCAACGGCACTGCTAGAGTCCTAGCTCGGAATAGACATGTCTTCTCTTCTCCAACAACAATAATGCGGAGATGTTAAGCAGATCATACACCCTGCTTACCACAAACGGATGGTAATCCTGAGCAGTTCCACGGGCGCAACGCGTTCAGGCTAATTTAGTAAAAGATGGCTGACCAGAAGTGCCGACGTCTGGGACCATATCGCCATGAAGATTGTCTCTTTTTGTAATGCTTCCACAATCCATAGATGCTTGCCGATGCGTGGTAGACTGTGAAGCATTCTCGATGATGCCATCGAACTGGATGAGAGCATTGTTTGTCGGACACCGTCACAAGAACCGCGGCTGATCTTCGAGGTCCTCGGTCGGTGGTTCCACCACGGACTCTCAGACTTCAGTTGGCTCTGGCTTTTGGGTTTCGGATGGGGAAGGGATAGGTGGTGGAACGCCCACTCACTGTGGGCCAACGGGCGAGGATACTTCCATTGTAACTTGGATAGAACTCGTCTGCTATAATCTTATGCGGTGCTTGCTTCTCGACACTGCGGTCGGGCCCAGACGACGAAAAGGCCCAGATTGGGAGAGAGACATTGGGCGTTATTGTTATTATTGTAGACGAAGGGCGGCGCCTTGGGAGGTCTGATGATTTTCCCAAAAAGGCCAAGTAAGGTAGCTCTGTGCCTGAACATTACTTCCACAGTAGTAGTGAACGATGCAGAGCTGAAGTCACTCGCCGACCCAGGAAATGTAATGACAGATAATCATTATCCTCCGACGGCGGGTTCCGTATCACCTCGGATGTATTTTATGGTTTCAATGTTATCAATATGGTATACGCGTATGCAGGTGGGAGCACTTCCACCGGAAGAGCGGTACGGCTTGGAGGTCTCGACCGACCGTATCTTTTTTATTATGCATTCACCATCCATATCTTAAGTCCCACTTCGGATAAACTACGACGACCAGCCATAGACTCGTCCAGTCTGCCTGGCACCTCAGACCATATTTTCTGCCTCTTATTGTTCGTTTAATGTTTGATTTAAAATATATATTTGAAAAAAAAAAAAAAAAAAAAAAAGCAAAACGTACAGCAGTGGGTATTCCCACGTGGTCACCCACCGTAGTACTAATCCACCGGTTCACAGCTTAAGTACAGGAGAGCGGACGGGATCCTCTGTTCTCTGATGACCTCTGGCCGTACGTGCTAGCAAAGCTCAAAAGTTTTGTATATAATGTACATCTTGAGGGGTTTCGGCACCAAGCGGTTCCAGGTGCAGTTGATGCCGATCTCGACCGTCAACCCGACCACTGATGGCAGACACTGTCGTAGGCACGATGACTTTTTGGGTGGTAAAGGTCAATGGGAATATCACATGAAGGGCATCCATCATAGAACTGGACGATGAAACAACGTCCAGTCATATCGACAACTCCCTGCCATGACAGACCTCAGTAATTGGAGGCAGCACCCTCACAACGAGTGGTCTTTCCACAACATCGACAAAATCTTGAATGTTCATACTGTCAAGAAATCCATCAACGAGACACAACCCTTCCAGCGGGAAGTCAGAGCGTTAGATGGCTTCAAGATCCAGACGGGAGAAAACACCTTCACCCTCGACCAATTCCAAAAAGCAACCCATATCGACGGACTAATCGTCCTCGACAAAGGTTACCTCGTCTACGAATTACATGGCCACGGCAACGACGAAAACTCCAAGCACATCTTAATGTCAATGTGAGTATCCAACACAAGCTGAGTAAAGCATATACTCACCACCTCCAGGACCGAATCGGTAATCGGCCTCATCACCGGAATCCTAGCCTCGCAAGGCAAACTCACCGTCACCGACCCAGTCAAAACCCACGTCCCAGAAGCCTCGCCAGCCTACGAAAACGTCACATTCCAACAACTCCTCGACATGCTCTCCGGCATCGAATTCGAAGACACCACGCCCGCCTACCGCGCCGCAGCCGGCTGGACGCCCCCTCTACAAGGCGAACACCACCCCGACGACCTCCACGACTTCCTCTCGACCTTGCACCCCGAAGGTCGTCACCCCGGATCCAGGATTCATCTACGCCTTCGCCACCACCGAGCTGCTCGGCTGGGTCCTGGAACGCGCGTCCGGTGGTCAGAACCTCGCAGACCTCGTCTCCGAACACCTCTGGCGACCCATGGGCGCCGAGAGCGACGTCCTGCTCGCCGTCGACGAGGAGCGAGTAGGGCGACTCATCGCTCGTGGTGGCGCTGGCGTCATCCCCCCGAGCTGGGTGAACGACACGCTGCTTAATGGAAATCTCAAAGCGCTTGCCAAGGGCCATTGGGCGCCGGGTTTCCAAGGCGTTTACAATACGCCGGAGTATAGGAACTGCATGGTTACGGATCGGGCGACGGAGATGTATATGGCGATCGGGATTCATGGACAGCAGTTGATTGTCGACCATGCTCATGATATTGTGTTGGCGAAGACGGCAAGTTGGCAGAATCCAAGCGATTTTGGGGCCGTGAGGATGACGGGAGATGCTTCTCGGGGAGTTTCGGAGAGGATATTCATGGCCTAGGATATTCGAGAGGACGATTGAGAAGTCCAGATCGATCGACTGCAACCATCTCTCATCCCAGACTGCCGACTGGGCAAGCCAAATCAGACTCCGCTCAGCCCTACCCCTAGACCCCGGCGGGACATCCATCTCCTCCAACTCATCCATCTCCGGTCCCCAGTTATCACACCAACATCCACAATCCTCCACGCCCACATCCAAAGCCCAGTCCATTGCCTACAAGCCTCCGCCAACTTGAACTCGCTATTGCACGAGCACTCCTTGGCCAAAACCCCCGTACCCGTATAGACCTTGTGGCCGAAGTACAAAGCCAGACTACTGTCTCATGCACTCAGACCAGTCGCCGCGCAAGAAAAGCATCAGAGCCATCTCGAACAGAGGAATCGGTTGGAATAAAGAATCGGTGCACCGCATAGAGCATCGTATTACCAGGTCTCGGGAGGTCTTGCCTAAGAATTGCTCACTCGCCACGGCCAGCGGCGTCGATCGACGTTGAACGTACGGTGTTGCCGGAAGTCCTGCACTGAGCATGCTCAGGTCGCGAGTGATGACCGACCCGTGGTACCTCTGGTAACCAGGCTCAGTGCCCTGCGTCACAATCTGGTACATGTCCTTTCGCTACTGGTGATAAGTACATCCGTAGCAAGCCTATCTACTTTTCCCGTCCCTGTGTCGCTCTGTTGCGCGAAATTTTAAATGTGCGAAGCTTTTGCCTGACTCGGCCGCAGTCTCCAAAATCAACACGAAGTCCACCGATCCACCCATCTAGTAGTCGAGCTCCTTCGTGTCCTGCCCCTTATCCGCGTCCAAATCCTCATAGCTCCTCAACTGCCTGCCCGCCACCGCCTCTCTTGGTCCCATCGCCCCCGCTCCGCCCTCCATGCCACTCGACATTCCCATGCCTCTCGTCCCCTGCATGCCCGGCCCATATGCCATCGCACCACCCACACCCCTCATACCCCTTGCATCGTTCCGCATATACGGACCTGGCATTCTGCCACCACCAACAAACGCACCGTTGATGAAAGTGTTGTTCCTGCCGCCGCCCATCGTGCGCATGGGTCCGACACCACCTCCGAGGTGGCCGGCCATCGCACCTGCCATCATGGCTGGGTTAAATCCAGGCGCCACGACAGGCATGCCGCCTGCGCCGTTCATGCCCGCAGCCATGGGGAAACCGACGGGGAACTGTTGGCTCAGCTGGAAACCCCTTGGAGTGCCGGTGGGCATGTGGTTGTTGAGTGGGAAATGGCCGTTGCTGTTTGCATCGCTCCTGCTGGGCGCAATATGCGCAGGGTCGAGCACGTAAGTATTGACCAGATTGATGTTCTCGACAATGTTCTGGTAGAACTCTGGATGGCGTTTCTCCACGTGCTTGCGCCAGAAATCGACGCCTTTGAAAAGCTTTGTGCATTCGGGCACCTTGCACCGGTATTTGGAGGCATCTTCTTGGAGTACGAACTGGCGATTGTCAGTACCATCCTCAACCTTATAGGTTCATCTGTCTTACCTTGTTCAATTCCTGATCCACGCCCTCCTCAGCCGGCACGCCACCGATCTTTCGGATATTCACATTATCTGGCTCCAACCACTGCAAGATCTTCTCCTCAAATGTCTTGACCCAGTTGTACGCTCGCTGCAATTGCTGGGCATTCTTCATCGAAGGCTTCAACCCACCAGCAGGCTTGCGCTCGTCGACGGGACTACCATCATCCATCGCGGCCGTGTCGGCATCCTCGCCTTCGCCAGCAGTAGAGTCCTTCTTCGTGCCGTTCTTCCGAAGCGGAAACTCCTCGCCGTTGGCAGACGCGCGAGCGACATCCTTGGCGGTAGATGTCAAGGAGGCGCGAGGACGACGCAAATGTCCGCCTGGACACTTGCGCTGGAGTTCGTGTACTGAGTCCGACTCGAAAACGCAGAAGAAACAGAGGTTGTAGACGCGACGGAGATATTCCACCAGCAAGTCCAGCTTCTTCTTCTTGATGAGCAGCTCCTCGTCATCGGTGTCATCTTCTTCCAACTGACCCTCGTCTTCAGCCTCGCCCTCTTCAGCATCGTCAGCCTCCATGTTCAGGTCCTTGGGTGGCTTTGAACTGGCCGACGGCTGCAAATTTCCAGCTTCCGCAAGCTCTTGAACGCGTTGTTCGATCTTTGCAACACCAAAGTACTCGTCGCCCAGCTCGTTGTCCAGCTTCCTGACAAGGCGCGTTGCAAGCTCGAGATCGCGGGCAATGCGTTCCGGAGCAGAGAAGAGATCCCATAAAGCCTTCTTGCGAGGAGCGTCTGGCGGCCTGTGCACACCGCAGTGCACCGTGAAGTTGCCCCGCTCGGGATCCTCGATTGTCTTGCCGTTGATCTTGGCCAACGCCTTGTCGCTAGTTGACTGTGGCTGAAGTGGTCGTACTGCTGTCAAGGCGTTCTCTGTTGCTGGTGCCTCACCATTCTCGCCGCCCTCGGTTTTGTCCGACTCATGCTGCTCTTGTGGCTTTGCTTGCTCGGACTCCGGGTGCAGCATGATCCAGCCCATACGATGGCATTTCTTCAGTGGGTTTGGGTCGCTCAAGCTCAGATGTCGATATCCACCCTCGCCCTCTCCCAGATGCTCTTTGGCGAACTCCTCGAATTTCTCGCGTGTGACGGTCGGCGCGATGGTCTTGATGAGCAACGTCGGCTGCAAGCTGACAGGGTCTCTTAGCTCTCCACCTTTCGATGGCAACAAGTCACCCACACCCAGCACCTCAGCAGACGCGGCAGCCTCACCCTCCTCCTTTTCCACAGTCCCACCCAAGCCATTGCTCTCGGACTTATAGATGCCCTCGAGAGTGAAGTCGTCAAAGACACCACCAGCCAGATCCTGCTCCCACTGAGCAAACAGGCTCTTGCGAAACTGCATCAACCTGGCGCGGAACGTGTCACGATTCTCGGCCACGTAACGCTCGCGAAACCAGTCCTCGCCCTTGTGCAGCCGCACGAACGTCTGGGCCTGCACGCGTTGCAGATTCTCCTTGTACGCGTCGTACGCTGCCTGTATCTTGGGTCTCTCGGCTTCTCGCTCTTCCTTGGTCTCGCGATCACCACGAATGCGTGCCGGAGGTCGGCCGGTCCTCGCTCGCTCCTTCTCTTCCTTGATCCGCTGCTCCGTGCGCCACCACTCAGCAAACCACGTGAAGCCGACCTGAAAATCGAGCTTCATCGGGTCGGGCAGCGGATTGACAAGCAGCTGCGGTGGAGGGGCATCGTGGCCGGGGATGTACCGGTCGATCGGCTGCGGCGAGGAGCGACGACGTTCTCGTGCATGGTAATCGCGGTCATCGCGTCGGTCGCGGTAGTCATCACGTGCGCCTCGAGGCTCGCGCTCGTATCGATCGTCTCTCGAGTCGCGTGGGGAGCGTGAGCGTCTGCGATCACCACGGTCGGGCCTACGACGATCTTTTCGACGGTAAGCAAGGGCGGCTCTGTTGCACGTGTCAATATACCGACCTGCAATGGGCGAGCGCCGCCGGTCACGGTAGGGTTCAGAGCGGTAATCGTCGCCGCGATCACGGCCTGAGCCGCGCGAGACGGGCGAGCGGGCGTCGCGGAAGGCCTCGTAGTCGGCCATTGCGAGGTCTGCCGCTCGTCTCGATGACCAGTCAAGTGACCAGCGGGACAATAGCGATGTCGTTTATCTCGTCGCCATCCGTCGACGTCGTGGGTGGTGGTGATGATGTCGTGTTTGCGGACTGTTTGCCATTGGCGGCCATGGTCAGAACGATCGAGAACAAGAGTGCGACAACAAGCAAGCAAGCAGCAGCAAAGGATGTAATAGACAAGATCTCGCGGAAGAGTAATGTGAAGGTTATGTCGTGGTACAGGTATTGTTTCGAACAAGGGGGGATCGAGCATTGAAGCCCGACGTAGAAGATGCGTGCAGTGCCATTGGTGGTAGAAAAGGTGATACGAACAATTGAACAATCAGTCAATCAATTGATTGAGCTGAACAAGGTCGTGCGGCAATAAGAGTAGTCCTCGACCTGAAAAAAGGCGCGCTGAGAGTAGAGAGTCAAGTGTTGGAGAGTAAGGAAGCCGAAGCTGAAGCTGAAGCTGGAGATGGAGATGGATGAGAGACGGGAGCTAGGCCCGGCTGCCCGTCTGCTTCCATTTCCTCCAACCAGACCACGCGGGAGCACGGCAGCTGCCATCTCTTGTATTGTTTTGGGGAAAGCTAGTAGCTACTTAGGCTCAAGCTCTTATTAGGCAACACGTCGGGTGAAATATCATCAGACAGCTCACAGTCAAACAGATCAACACAGCCGCCTTTCTCCTCACGCCCAACACTACTCTGTACAAACAACCACACCACCCAACCGACCATGACATCCTACATCCCCTCCCTCACCCTCCCCGCCTTCATCTTCTCCAATGCCGCCGCCTCCATCTTCCTGCCCATCGGCTTAGGCACCGCCGTCGGCTTCTCGACCCGCCCCAAGGAAACCCAAGCTCGATATGTTGCCCTGCGCCAACCGCCCTTCCGCCCCCCACCGTGGGTCTTCGGCCCAGCATGGACCCTTCTCTACGGCCTGATGGGGTACTCCGCCTACCGCGCCTGGAACACAGGCATTAACAGCTTTGATGCGAAGAAAGTGCTGTTGACCAAGGTAGCTTACCCATCCGTATTACATATGTGTTGGCTAATGGCATACAGCAAGGAGCAACGCTCTACACCATCCAGCTCGGCCTCAATCTGATCTGGATGCCCTTCTTCTTTGGCCTGAATCGCCCCATCGAGGCCACCATCGATGTCGCTGCTCTTCTCGGCCTCAACGGCTACCTGACCTACATCTGGGGTCAGGTCGATCAAGTCGCCGGATACACGCTGGTGCCGTATCTGGGCTGGTTAGCATTCGCCACCTACCTTAGTGCTGGCTGTGGCTACCTCAACGGATGGGATCTCAACAAGAAGCCGAAGAGTGGTTAAAGGACGCTCAAAGTACGAATGCGATGGTGGAGACTTCACCGATCGATTCATTCGTGGTTGACTGGAGGAAACCGGTTGAGATGATCAGGTAGTAACTTTGAGCATTTTGGCGTAGATACCCATGTCTTCTCATATCATTTCCAGTATTTACAAACGCTCTTCAACGGCACGTGACAATGAATGAAACCGCCGAGAGTAAAGCAGAAACGCCAACATCAAGATCCAGCAAACACCCCAACACCAGGAATCACGCAAGCCGGGCCACATGGGAGAAGGCGCAGCATAGTATAAAACCGCATCAGTAAGAGCAGCACAGTCCTGCAAAACACATCCGAGGATGATCATCACTCCAAATCGAGTCGTGACCATTGAGCGCGGCGAAGAATCCTCGATGCTTGAAACATGCAAGCCTGTGGGCGGCGATCGATGTTCATAGCACGCGACGAAGAAACAAGTACCTTCACTGCCACATTGCTGCTACGTCCGGAAAGGAGGGATGACTCCTTACCGGATATCTTCGGCAGCCTGCAGTTACTCTACGTCAGCTTTACCTTCACTGCCACATACACAGCTCAGGCAAGCGTGAGGAACGGCCGCAGCTGGTAGCTTTTCCATCTCCGGGTCGGCGCTGGACATTCCGACCGATATCTTTAAACATCTGCCACAGGCAAGGACACCGAAAGTCCGCACAAGATCGCCGACTGCGGTTAACGACCTCCTGAGCGCATTCGTGCCAGCTGTGTTGTGTCTCATTGCGCGGCCAGCGGAGGAGATCAAGGTCCTGCACATGAGCGTGTGCCAGTGCTTCAACAGACACATGGATACTGCGCGCAGCGACAGTGATTCAACGATGGAGTACAATAACTTTGCAATTGGTTGACAGCCTTGCATCACCGGCTGTTCGGCCATCCATCCTCATTCGCGTATCAGTGCTGATCTCCTCATCTGCCCGTTCTTCTCTCAATCACCTCTCTGCCTTCGATCCGCACTACGGCCAATCCTGAGATTCATTTATTCTGATCGCACAGCGACGTGGTCGAAACGCACACCAGCTCCGGATGGCCCTTGACGCACCGCTGCGTGCACAAGACATTGTTGAACCTGTTTATGTCTATGCCCGAGTACAGAGAAGCGCAGGTCACGCCCTTGTGCACCCAGAGATCGCTGGACAAAGCGAGCACGTCTGCCACGAAGTACTCCGTGATCTTATTCCCACGCGCAATGTCGCGGACTTTGGTGTCCACGTTGTAAGTCTGGCAGCGCGTGCCCGTGATGTAACCGGCGCTGGCGAGGCATCTCGTGAGCAGGCGATCTGGCGGGCTAGCGTGCTGACTTACAGGACAGTTGGCATGAGGGTGGCTAGGGTGAGACAGGATACAATCGCGAGTCTCATCGTTACGGCCGATGTCCGAGTGGTCTCGTGATAGCTGAGTCGAGTCGTGGATTGAGTGCAAAAATATATCCTTCACTCGAGTCTTCTTCGCTGCGGCTGACGTGTACCGGCAAACGCTGGGGATGGCAGCTCAAGGAGATCTTGTAGCATCCGTCGGCTTTCGAGCCCCATGGCAAGGCCCCGCAGCTGACTGCAAAGAGTTTCGATTCAGGAAGGACATCCAGGTAGCTGAAGAGGCTCATCTCAATTCATGACCCTGGCAACCCTACACCGTCCGCTTGCTCTGTAGCGCACGTTTGAGACGCCTGCAGCCTGCGCGTGGTCGCTCTGCAGAGCTGGGAAGAGGCTTCTATCCAGGAAGGGTATCCAGGTCACGAACGGGTGTTTGCGCTAAGCCGACGAGGCTCAACCCTACACGTGCCGCCTCAATCCGGGCCATCCGGCGCGCACCGTTGGTGCCTCGCACGTCCGGATCGCGTTGCAAAACCTCCTGAACCTTGTCGAGATTTCCCTTTTGGGGAAATGCCGATCTTCGCAAGCAAGCAGAAGCTATTCGCCAGAACCTAATCGCGAAGGTGACCTGGGACGCATCTGGCTACGTACTGTACATACAGACGTGCGAAGACTCCGTACCTACGGACGCGCGAAGACTCCGTACGCCCCTGGCCAAGGGTTTGAGATGGGTCGTCATCGGATCGTTTTCACGCAAGGTAGCCGCCCCTCGAGACACATCAGCTCCAGGTTGGCGAGTCTTGGCCGCAGTCAGCATCCAGATCCGTCTTGATTCAACGTTGCCAGCCGAATGTCTCTCGCCCCTGGGCGGCGGCACAGCCTGCCAACCAAGGAAGCTTCAATGCACCAAGCGCTCTCTTATCTCATTGCACGCCTTTCAACTCAGATTACCTTGGCGCGGTCATGATGTTTCTCGTCATCCGAGAAATTGTGCGAAGAGTACCCGTTATGCTAATGATGTCTGGGTCACGAATCTCACGATGTGCGCTCAGAGTCTGATCGTGCGAGACTGCCAGGTTCGTGCAAGGTTGGTCCACAACTGCGCGATGGACGTTGTCGCTTTCTGTGACCAGTCAGACAAGGAGGATACGACATGACTGCTAAGGGGACTGTGAATAATGGTTGTTTGAGGGCTTGGACCAGCTTGGTATTGCTAAGAAAGGCGATTGGAAAGGGCCAAGTTGCTATCTTTTGCCCCGTGGAGCTAATTACAGTTTGGCTAGGTCTCTTGATAGGTAGGCTATTTCACTTTCATACCTCCGCACAGATTAATGACATTATAACAAGAGTCTATAAATCCAGGAATTACAAGTTGCTAAAAGTAATATAAAGTAGTATCTTACCTATAGTATTATATATTCTATCTATCTTATACTTCTAGTTATAGAGTATTTATCTAGTAGACTTATAGTACTAGTATATTATAAAGCCCTTCGTTAGTCTCGGCCTTTAGAGTATATTAGTATAATGTTATATTCGTAGTCTTAAGGCTTAGAGACTCCTTATCTAGGATATAATAAGATTAATTAACTAAGTTAAGTATAAGGCTTCTAACTACTATATAAAGAGCGTATCCTATATATAAAGAAAATCCTACCTCTTCTAGTTATACTCTATTATACTCTCTTATAATTACTATAGACTATAGAGAGTACTCTATATACTAGAGCTCCTACTAGTGTCTTAGTAGAATAGCTAGTTCTTATTATAGAGAGTACTATTAATTTGAGATCCTATACTTAATACTAGGCAATAGATTTACGTAATAGAAGTAGCTATAAGAGGAATATATTATTAGATATATATTAGAAGGTAATAAACATATTAGGTTAGAGAAAAGAAGAAGGAATCTTCTCTTCTCTCTCTCCTAGAAATACTCCTACTAAGACTAAGCTTATAGGGCTTAGTTAGAGTACTTCTAAGTTATAAACTAGTATAACTCTCTCTATTCTAACTTAATATTCCTAGTATATAACTACCTATTACTTTTTAATACTCCTATTTAGGTATATGCTACTATCTATAGTCTCTACTAATCCTAGGCTACTCCTACTAGCTTCTAACCTCTAGTCTAGAGCCTTATAAGCTTCGTCCTTATTAGAGAGAGTAATAAATTAGAGTATGTATTTAACTAAGATCCTCTCTCTACTAGGTAATAGATTTACGTATATAGAAGTAGCTATAGGAGGAATATATTATATTAGGAAAGGATTATATATATATACTAACGAATAGTAAAAACGTCTCTTGTTTAAGAAGAGGAATTGTCTCTTCTCTCTCCCCCTTAAATACTCCTCCTAGGGCTAAGCTTAGAGGGCCTTAGTTAGAGGACTAGTAAGTTATAATCTAGTATAACTCTTCTTATTCTAACTTAAGTAGGAAGGTATAAGACTACTCTTTACTTTTTAATACTCCTACTTAGGTATATGCTATCTATAGCTCCTACTAACCCTAAGTAACTCCTACTAGCCTCTAATCTCTAGTCTAGAGTCCTCTAGATATAACGTACCCCTTTGTCCTTATAAGAGAGAGTTATAAATTAGAATGTATTTGTCTCTTTATCTTTATAACAGAGAATTGTAAATCAGAGTATATTTGCCTTTAATATATAAATAAAGTCGTAAGCTAGAGTATACTTACTCTTTATATATACTAGTTTGTTTATTTGTCTATATAAATATTTTATTTTTATATATATTATTTTATACGCTAGCTTATATAAATGCCTTATCTTTATAGGTAGGTCCGACTCTATATAAAGTCGTCTATCCTCTCTCTCTTTCTTAATATACTTCTTTAGTTATTACCTCTCTAATACCTTAATACTTCTCTAATACTTTAGTATAGTATAATAGTAAGATATTCTACTAATTCTATTAGATAACGCTTTACTCGATAAGAAGCTTAGGTAGCTTATAGCTCTAAGCTCTAACGCTATAAGGCACCTAACTCTTAGTTATACCTAGCTCTAGGTATATATTCGATTCCTCCGCGAGGCATACTACGCTAGTTAGTTTTCCTAGGTCCCTCTAGTATTTAAGGATAATATAACCTATTTTTACGTTACTTATTTAGGTATTATATTTCCTAATAATCTAGCTTTATAAAAGTATAACCTAAATATACTAACTAGTATAATACCTATTATAGCGGGCCTTATAATAGCTAGTACTACCTAGACTATAAACTAGATCTAGTATACTACTAAGTTAGGAGGCTAGTACGTTAGCCTATACGCTCTTTATTACTCTAACCCTAGAAATTCTTATCTTGAGGGCTCTTATACTAATTACTTTAGAAAGAACTAAAAGAAGTATTACTCGCTCTATACTAGAGTAGTAGATAAGAATCCCTTAGGTTAGAGTAGTACTATAGGTTAGAGTAGTCTATTAGGCTAAGTTTAGAGTAGCCTATTAGCCTAAGCTTAGAGTAGCCTATTAGCCTAAGTTAAGTTAGGTAGCTATAACCTCCGGCCTTATCTCCCTACTTCCTAGCCTATTAACCTAACTTCCTAAGCTCCGACTCGTTAGAGCCTAGGTTAGAGTCCCGACCTAGGCCTATAGCGTTAGAGGGATAAGGATTATTATTAGAGGAGTCTAGATTATTACTAGATAGCTCTAGATAAGTACTAGGAGAGCGAGTACTATAGGTTGCTTACTAGTCTCGCAGATTGTCGTAATAAGGCCTTCCCTAAGCCTTATATAAACTAAGAAGCTAGAGACCTCTTTACTATATAGTTTAATAAGACTCTATAGCCGTATAAGGACATTCTAGTTAGGACTAAGCCGACGCTATTTACTTAGAGTAACCTTATCTATTATAGGATTTTAGTCTACCTCTAGGAGGCTAAATTTGCCTAGTAGGAATAGAGCATTCTTAGGAGGCCTTTAACTCTCCTAGATTAGATAGCTAACTATAAGTTAAACTAGATAAGTAAGAGAATTAAGGCTCTAACCTGTTAGTACCTTACCGACTAGGCCTTCCTCTCCTAGCCCTACTAGCGTGCCTCGATTCCGCCTATAATTAAGGAAGAGTCCCTATTAAGCGAAAGGTCTGCTACTCTACTAAGGCAAGCTCTAGTCCTTGTTCCTAATATAGCTTTCTAGGGCATAAGCCTTAGTTAGAGACGTTAGAGCTCTAACGTTCCTAGTTAGAGGCATTAGAGTACTAGGATTCTTAATTAGAGGCGTCGGTCGCTTAGAGAGACCTAGGAGGAAAGATAGGAGTAGGAGATCCTAGTAACTCTTTCCTCTCTAACTTGTTATCGACCTTCTAGACTAGATATCTATATAACTGATATAAGTCTAATCTTCTTATATAGGAGTCTAAGGAGTTAGCCTATTAGAAGTATATAGAGTAGTGTCCCTTCTTCCTCTACTCTAGATAACTACGATATTCTACTTCCTACTAAGCGCTCGCCTTCTAAATATTAGCTATCTCCTAATATTAGCCTAGGCGCCTCTAGAGTCGAGCGGCACTTAGGTGTTCCTCGTTAGAGTCTATATCTTACTTGTCTAAGCCCTCTTATTATTATATAGAGACCTCCTAAGAATCTACTCTATAGTATTACTAAAGTAGATAGAGTAAGGGCTTAGTAAGAGTTCTATAGTTAGTAACGGTTTTACTAGGAGATTACTAAAACGCCTAATAAAAGGATTAGTAGCGAAGTTTCTAAGTTGCCTAATATAGATCCGTCTTAGGCTAGTTGTCGTAGTAGTTAGAGTAGTAGTTAGAGTACTAATTATAGGGCTCGTAGTAGTTAGAGTACTTATTATAGGTCTAGAAGAGGCCGCTAGTAGTATAAGTATTCTAGTAGAGATTTGCGAGTTCCTAGTAATAAACGAGATTACCTAAGGTAGTAGGTTAGTCTAGTAGTATATTATAGTACTACTCCCTAGTAGTAGCTATAATTATAGAAATAGAAAGAAAAGCAAAACAAAAAGATTACTTTCTTAGCTAAAGCTACTCTACTACCTTCTCGAATTAGGATCCTAGTTTTAGTTTCGTTAGGCTGTTAGCAATTATATTAGAGGTCTTAATATAGCTAATAGAGATAATACCCTTCTTATAGAGGTCTCTCTAATAATAGTAGGCTACGTCGATATACTTTAACCTCTCGCTAGTATATATATCCTTCGTAAGAGTAATTACCGCTTAGTTGTCTCCTTGTAGCTATACTATTAGTAATCCTATAGCGAATTTCATCTCCTTCTTAATATGTAGGCTCTAACTAATATATCTTTATATCTTTATATCTCGAAGGATCTAATAAAGGAACTATAACTACTTTATATATCTCGCTATTACTATATACTCTACCTCTATTATCGAGCCTACTACTAACTTTTGCTTCTTACTAGCCTACGACACTAGTCCTCTAGTAAGTATAAACATATTCCCTAGTACTAAGATATAGTCTAACTTATCTATTACGTAGTCTAAGTTAGAGTACCCTACGAGTATATCTTATACCTTCGTATTATATACAATTCTAAGGTCCTTTAACGAGCGCATATACCTCCTAAGCTTCTTTAGAGCCTACTAGTAATATTTAGCTAGATCTAATATATACTAGCTTAGCTTTCTAAGTACGAATATAATATTAGGTCTAGTTAGAACGCCTATATATATCTAGCTACTAATAGCTTCTTAGTATTCTTTCTTATCTACTCTAATATTATTAGGTCCTAGTATTCTAATCGCGTCGTAGCTATCTAGAGGTAATCGGGTTAGGGAGGCACTCTTTGCTAATATTATAAGCTTATCTAGTACCTTTTCGATATAGTATATCTAGTCTAAGCGTAAAGTACTAGCTTTTTAGTCTCTAACGATCCTAACATTTAGAAGGTAGTTCGCTTCGCCTAGGTCCTTAATTTTGAAGAATGTTACAAACTTCTTCTTAAACTAGTCGACATCGGTTATACTTTCCGCTCCTATTATAATATTGTCTATATATACTAGAATTATTAGCTTCTAGGTAGAATAGACGAAGAGGTAAGGATTAGCTCTACTCTAAATAAACCTAATCTTCTCGATCTTTCCTTTATAGAGTTAGTACTAGTCTCGGGCTGCTTACTTTAAGC